>JALPQD010000321.1:1903613-2181775 GCA_023101885.1 Typhlomys cinereus
TGGGGGCCTTTTGCTTAGCGCGCCTATCGCTCATCCAACTCTCCGCCTCGCTCTCCTCCGCGCGGGACGGGGGGGGGGGGGGGGGGGGGCGGGGGGGGGGGGGAGGGTGGGGGGGGGGCCCGAGCAAGGAAGAGGGGGGGACGAGAGCAGCATTGGGCCTCTTCCTTCTCAAGCCAAGCAAAGAACATGGATACGCACTTCCAATAGAAACGGTTCTGTGGCTTTGATCCCACAGACCATGGTCCCCAGAGCAGGCCCCAGGAGCGCAGCGGTGGGCAGCCCTGCCTGGTCCTCAGCACATTCTTGGGGTGTCTGACTCAGCCCCCCCCCCCGTTCTCATTACCCTGGGAGGTAGTGGTCACAGAGGAAATGAGTAACCCTTTCCAGGCCGGAGAGAGATGGTTGTCTCCCCCCACACACACACACAAACCCCCCATCTCCGACCAGGGCATCACACCTGTTTCTCTCTCTGCCAGGGGGCTCCTGGGATCGCCGTGGCTGGGATGAAGGTCAGTGGGCACTGCTCCCCCATGAGTCAAAGACGGGTGGGGGACGGTGTAAGAGCACAGAGCCCGGGCACGAGGACTCGGCGGGGTGGCTGCTGGCTGCAGGGGGAGTTTTAGAAAATGCCCTGAAGCAACATTCGCAGGAGACTCGCGACCTTGAGCCCAGTCCCCCCAGGGGTCCAGCCCGCTCCCAGCCTCCCTAGTCTGCCGCAAACCGGGGCCCAGTTCTACCCTGAGCTCCAGAACTCGGCCTTCCCAAGCCTCCGAGGGACAGCAGGCATTTCCCTGCTCGTGTCTTGACTGAGTCGTCTTTCTTCCCACACAGGGCGAGCCGGGAACCCCAGGAGCCAAGGTACCGGTGCAGTGGGAATCTTCGCACATGGGGCATGATTGGCTGTGGGTTGGGGGTGAGAGGGGCCGCTGTTTCATCCCCCCCAGGTCAGGCTGGGGTCTAACTGAACAGAGACGGGCCTGCTGGTGGGGAGCACAGCACCTGCAGGAGAAGCAGAGCAGGGTCAGGGAGGAGCGCCCCACTTCTGGCTTTCCAAACGACCTCCCTCTCCACCCCCCAGAGCCCAGAAGGGTGCACATCTCTCTTGAACTTAGCAAGGGTTGCTTCTCTTGTCCTGTCCATGAGACAAAACAAAATGTGGGTATCCACCATGAAGTGGCCCAGGAGGAAGTTACTCAAAATGGGGGCAAGAGGGACCTTGAGGATGCGGAACCCCAAGGAGGGGTGCACAGACAGGGGTCGGGACAGTGAGGCACTGACTAGGCAGGGCTGCTGACGAAGCAACTTAACCCTGTCGTCTGTTTCTCTCCACAGGGTGAGAAGGGGGCTGCCGGCTCCCCCGGGCTGTCCGGGCCTCTAGGACAGAAGGTAGGTGGAGACCACCTCTCAGTGTGGGGGGGCTTTGCACGTCCCGTGAATGGGAGGCGTTCCCTTCCCAAGCTGGGGCGCAGCTAAGGGGGGGGGGGCTCACAAGATCTTCCACAAGATCTCAAAGCTGTCAAGATCAGAGCCGCGGCCAGGCTGGGTTTCTTGAGGGATGGTCGGAAAAGTTGTGTACAAGCCCCAGGCGCTGAGCGTTAGAGCATCGGATCCCATTTAAACCGTTAACGTTATTCCGGGCTCTGTGGTTCAACCTCTCAGCACTTGGAAGGCTAAGGCAGGAGGATCAAGTCCAGTTTGGGCTACAGAGTAAAACCTTGTCTCTTAAAACTAAAGGAATCAGGCTGCAGATGGCCACTGGCCCAGCATGCACACGACCCTGGGCTCAATAGACAGTACAGAACACACGTGCGCACACACACACACACCACACACACACCCCACACACGCATGCACACATGCACACACGCATGCATGCACGTTAAGACATCTTAAAAAGTCTTAAAAATCTGGTGCAATATAGATGGGTGGTGGGTTCTTGGGAGAGCTGTGGGACGGGACCCAGCAGGGTCACAGTGAAGGGTGCCTGCAGGAGGCTCTGAGTCTGCCCTGCTAAACACATTTCCTTCCATCCGTCAGCCACCTGGCCTTTCTGGCCCCTACACACATTCTAGCCCAGCCACTTTGAGAACTGTTCCAGGGATGTAATTCTACCTTCTCCCCCCCCAGGGAGAAAAAGGTGATTCTGGCAATTCTATTGGAGGAGGCAAGGGGGAGCCCGGTCCTCCAGGACTCCCTGGGCCCCCAGGGCCAAAGGTGAGTCCTTCCTGGTATCCGTGTCAAGGAGGTCTCAGGGATTCCGTCCTGAGTACCTCGCCCTTTCCAGCCCTGTGCTCCAGGTGGGTGGTAGATTCTGGAAAGGTCACGTGGACTGGATCTTGCTTCCAGGGCAGATGCCCCCCTGGGAGGCAGATGGATGGGTCCATGGATTCAGATGGCCGAGAGGGAGCTGAGTCAAGGATAGAAGGCCCCAGAACCTGAGCCCAGCCAGGAAGACCCTCTTCTTGGCTCTGGGCAGACCAGGGGTCTTCAGGCCTAGTGGGTACAGACATGTGGAGTGGGCGTGGCAGCAGTTGCGGCAGCTGTCTGTGGACTTACCTGTGTTTTCTTTCTTCTTCTGGAAGTTTCAGCCATGAGGTTTGGCCTCCTCAGAGCTGGTGCTTCTGTGTGAATCTCTGTTTCCGTGGAGATGGCGAAGGAGGGTCCGGCTTTCTCTCAGCTCAAGAGCAGCATGGTTTACTCGCCGTGCTTTGAGGCCACTCACATGATCCCCACTAGTGTAAACGAGGGCCTGGCAGACCCGGCCCTGCATGGGCAGTGGGGCCAGATAGACCTGTTCTGGGCTTGTTCACAGTCCAGCAGGAAAAACCACCTCACCAGCCACGGGTGACATGTAGGGGGCACAGGGCAGGAGAGGGGACACGAGGAAGTGGCAGGTGGAGCTCTGGCCAAACCCCATGTGCTTTCCTGACTGTGGCTGGACCAGAGTGTCCTGCAAGAGTGGATTTTCACCTAAGGCAGTGCACATGCACACAGGGATACGCGGATATACAAATGCACATACATGTACACACGTGCATGTGCCCTGCGCACACGCGTGCATGTGCCCTGCGCGCACACACACGCACACACCTTGGGCCTTGGGCCTGCCACAGCACGAGTCTCAGTGAGGGTCTGAGCATGCCTGACCATCAAGTCTACATCCGGAGACACAGGGGAGGGACTCCCAAGGCTGTGTTCCCAGACTCGGGTTCACTTTCTGGTTTAGTTTAGTTTAGTTTAGTTTAGTTTAGTTTAGTTTCATTTTTGGAGTATGTGTGTATCAGAAGGCACTGCGTTTGCCTGTAGAGGTCCAAGAGTGACTTGGGGAGCCATCCTGGATCGTTCTATCTCATTGCTTTGCTCTGACTTTTCACAGGCTCCACCTTCCAGGGCCAAAAGTGTAGACCCGCCACCATCTCTGTCTGACATTTTTATGTGGGATCCGGGATCCAAACTCAGGTCCTTCTGCTTGCGAGGCAGAGGCAGAACCCCTGAGCATCTCTCTAGGCGCCAACACTTTCTAGGTCTGACAAGAGAAGCTCCAGAGCCGGCCTCTTCCCTTCTACCTCTCCTGCACCTTCTTTCTTTGGCTCTTGGAGCTTCCTTTCCAGAGTCCCAGGGCCCTCAGGCACCCCTCCATTCCCCGGGAGGGCCTGAGGAGGGGGATACCTTCCCCGTGTCCCCACCATCAGACTGAGGAGGAGCTAGGACAGCAGGGGCTGCGACCGGACTGAGCTCAGTGTGCTAACCCGGGACCAAAGAGGCCTGAACGGGACAGTGGACAGCACTGGGCACCCGGAGCTCAGAGGAGGAAGAGAGTAGACAGGGAGATGTCCAGGATAGGAAGACCTGGGCCGGGACCAGAACGCAGAGCAGGAAGAACTGCTGCAAGTTAGCAGAAAGCAGCAAAGAAAGAGGCGCAGAGCCTGTGCCCAGCACACAGACTGCAAGACACCCCAGGACCCCTCCCACAGCCGCCCCAGTGCTCTGCTTGCCTCACCCGACCGCCCTTCTTCCCAGGGAGAAGCCGGCGCTGATGGCCAGGCTGGGCCCCCCGGACGGCAAGGAGACAAGGTAGGGTGGGCTCCCCACCCACAGCTGGGTGCTACAGAGTTAGGGTGTGACAGGGAGAGTGGTCCCCAGAAGGGGCCACTCAGGTTCTCTGTGGCCATCATTGGTCACCATTGGGCAATGAGCGAAAAGGTTCCAAGCTCCTGCTGCCCGTGCAAAATGGAAGCAGGAAAAGCGAAGGGCTGGGCGACTGCCACCAAGGAGGAAGCCGGCAGAGGTACCAGAGAATCTCCCAGCCGACACAGGACAGAGGGACTCCCACTCTACTCTGCCGAAGGGCAGGCTCTGAAGAACCAGGAAGACAGAGAGATGGGCAGGCGTTGGGAACGATTCTAGAGGGGCAGAGCCCGCGCTGTGACGGACAGGGAGGCTCGTATCCTCTTGTCCGGAGCTGGCCACGTGTGACCCACCTGGGAATTTCAGGTTCTCTTGCATCCAACTTAACCCATTTCACTCATTTTGTGGCTCATCAGCCAGGAGCAGGTGGGGAGCGGGGACCACCTGGCCCCAAGGTTACGTGCACCTCAGCTGGAGACACGGCCTAAAGAGGCTCTGGGCTCTTGAGAAGAGAGAGGACAAACTGCCCCAGGAGGGAGAGCTGCATGGATGCCGTGACCATGTCCAAGTCTCAGCCTCTCGAACCCAGGCCACTCGCTCACTCTGTGAAGCCTCAAACATCCCAGATGTTCAGACGCACCAACAAGGCGGCTACAGATGTGCTGGCGCCGTGTGGACCTGCGGGGGCAGGGCAGCATAGGCCGCAGGCCTTGGGCCCCGTCTGCCCCTGTCTGACTGACGGCCCATCCGCCTGCCTTCTAGGGCTCCAAGGGTGAACCCGGCAAGGGGGAGATGGTGGATTACAATGGAAACATCAACGAGGCACTCCAGGTAAGTGGACGCCATCCCCGAGGCCGGGGATCTGCACATCCCAACGGATCTCGACCCTGGGCTTCAACTGACCAGCCCAGGACCCCTGGGCCAGGCCGCTAGGCTTCAGGGAAGAGTCGACTCTGCTCCGGCCCCTCGCTGTGTGGCCTCTCTAGACACACAGCCCATTATCGAGCATCCGAGTGCTTGGCTCTCTGTCCCCGCTGGCCCTCAGGAACTGACGACCCTGTGGGGATCAGCCTGGAACCCACAGGGTGTCGTCTGCTGGGGACTCTGCGGCCCCCTGATTCCCAGACACACGGAACACATCTCCCTTTTGTGCCACTTTCGTCCTCTTCCAGAGCAGGCCCTGCTGTTGCTGGACTGTCACAGATGCAGAGGGCAAGGCTGTCCCATGGGACTTTTAAATGCCCCACCCGCAGTTATGACCATCAACACGTGACAGAAAGATGGCTCAGGGGTGAAAGCCTTTGCCCCACAAGCTCAGGGATCTGAGTTCAGATCCCAGATCCCACGTAAAAACACCAGGCGGAAATGGCGGCTGCCTGTTTTCCCAGGTCCTGGAAGGCGGAGCCTGGGAAGCCCGAGGGCACAGCAATAAGGAAGTAGAAACCATCCAAGATGAGTCCTTGGGCCTCCACAGGCACCCAGAGGTGCCCTCCTCTGCACACGCATCAACACCCCCCCACACACGAGCGTACATGCAAAAAAAAAAAAAAAAAAAAAAAGTGTCTCCAGACATTTTTCTTCCCGGGTTGAGAAGCACATGCAAGGCGTGACGTGCTTTGCTGAGCCAACCGGCTGCCCGCTGACCACCTGTGAAGTGGTTCTGCACTTGGCGCTATGATGCTCCTTAAAGGACGCGCGTCGCCGGCCAGATGCTGGCTTCTAAGACGAACATGAGCAAAGGGGGCCCCCAAACAAGATGAGCACAAATAAGGGGCACCTCGATCTTCTCTTCTTTGCTTGGGTGGTCCTATGTGTGTTAGACATGTCCGACTCGCTGGATCAGCATCCAGCTTTTGGGATGTCTCATCCAGAAGTCCTCCATCTAGATGGGACCACAGAGCTCACTCGTGAGGGTCTTTCTCCACCACAGTCCTCCGAGGGGCCATGGTTTTGCAGAGGGGCCCTCCCAGGCAACCCTGGTCTTGCTGTTCAACTCATTGCATGATGTTACCTTGCAGGAGATTCGAACCCTGGCCTTGATGGTGAGTCTCTCTCCTCCCTGGCTTCCCCTTCCTGGCTTCCCCTCCCTGGCTTCTCCCAGGCACTGGGCTGGGCATGGGGTTACAGTCTAGAGTTCTGGCCTGCTGGGTCATTGCCAGGCTGGACCTGGGCAGAGATGGGGCTTCAGAGCTGTGTGCCCGGCTCTCGGCTCTCCGCAATGACCCTTCCTCCCATACCCAGCTGTGCATGGGTGCAATGAAAACTCCAAGCAGTTTAAAACTCTGTCAAGGTAGCAGCAGATGCAGGGATTTTTTTTTTTTTTAATTCTGGCCCCCTTTCCAGAACTCAGTCCCAGTATCTAAAATTGGAAAACTCATGAGTTCTGCACTGGTTTCTGTAGTTCAGATTGTCACCTCCAAGTCGACGTGGAAAGGACCACGAGAGCTCCCGCATCTCGGCTCCCCTAACATTTTTGCTGGCTGTGTGCAGGATGCCATAAGGCCAGCACCTGGGGGGACAGGCAGGATGGTCGCCACAAAGTGAAGGCCAGGCTGGGCCTACAGAGCGAGTGCCAGGCCAGTCAGGGGTCTGCAGCAGAGGCTTGTCCCAAAATAAATGACAACCAAAAAGACAGAACATTCGAACCTAGACAGGGGTCATCCCAGCACTCAGGAGGTGAAGCGGAAGGTCTGAAGTTCAAGGCCAGCCTTACTTAGTACATAATGAATTTGAGACCCCGTCTCAAGAAACAGCATGAGGAGAGTAGTCACATTTGAAGATGACTGAGTTCTGTAAGTCAGTCCCCCACACACCCCAGAGCCAGATCTCTGGTGATAGAAACACCCTGAAGAGTTCTTCCTTCCTTTCCCAGGGTCCTCCTGGTCTTCCTGGACAGCCAGGCCCGCCTGGAGCTCCCGGCCAGAAGGTAAAATGCGCCAAGTCAAGACTCCGCATGCATGCTGCATCTCTGAACATATGACCCAGGCCACCTCTCCTCCTGGCCCCGGTTCCCAGGACCCCCTTCACATGCTGTCCGTCACTGCTCCCCACACTCCCAGAACTCACTGTGAGGGGCTTGGGATCCTGATCTTCACACCCAAACGGATCAGGACTCTTCCCCGGGTGGGAAGTACAATGCCCGGCTCCGGGAGTGCTTGGCTCTCTGTCCCGGCTGACCCTCGGTAACTGACGACCCCGTGGGGATCAGCCTGGAACCCACAGGATGTAGATGATGAATTTGAGACTCCGTCTCAAGAAACAGTATGAGGAGAGTAGTCACGTAGTCACGTTTGAAGATTAAAAGTCGTGTGGGAACGGATTCCTCTGATACCGAGGAATTGTGTGTGGAAAGTGGGCGTCACTGTCTTGACTTTGAGTCACCTCAGTTGTTCCGGCCGCAGGGGGAGATTGGACTGCCAGGCCCTCCGGGACACGACGGGGACAAGGTAAGCACAGCCCGTCGTCTCCAGCGAGGTCTTTGCACGTGATCTTCAACCCTCGGTGCGGGGTGGGAGGACACGGGAACAGGCCCAGCTGTTGAAGGGAGGAGGGGGACAGGGGATGTCCAGTACCCCAGGAGAACCAGCCTGGGAGGTCTTTGTTACCTGCTCCCATCTGGCACCAGCCACCCAGGTCCTTTGAGCATGTCCTCTCCCCTCTTCTCTCCATGAATGAGACAGAAAAATAAATAAATGATTGAATAACCCCTCTTTGACATTTGTATAGGGACCCCGAGGAAAACCTGGAGACGTGGGCCCAGCCGGTCCCCAAGGGCTGCCAGGAAAAGACGGGCCTCCAGGAATGAAGGGAGATGCCGGGCCTCCAGGAAGCCCAGGGGAGAAAGGAGAGACCGGACAAGCAGGCGCCCCGGTGAGTGACAGGGTGGGCGGCTGCCCCCCCTCCCCCCGCATGCAGCCCCTCCAGCCTGACATGGGCTCTGCATGCCGCCAGCTGCTCTCCGTCATCCCCACCCTCCTCATACACCCGTGTTATAGAAGCTGATGTCTCACACACCTGAGTCACTCTGTCCTCAGCTGACTGTGCCCTTAGGAAAGTCACTGAGCCCAGCCAAATAAAATGGAGCTAGAGCTGTGCCTTCCCCGGCTCCTTCACGGGCGTGGGAAAAGCACGAAAGCCCCGTGTCAGGAGAGGTGCATGGGTAGAACAGGCCAGGGCCGCCCAGCGAGGCTGCTGACTTAGCTGGGGAGCTGCCCGTGTGCGAGGTGGGCTCTACTTCCTGCCCCCCGGAAGGAGCCGTGCATGGATGCATGCCGCAGCAACGTGCCCCCCCCCGGAAGGAGCCGTGCATGGATGCATGCCACAGCAACGTGCCCCCCCCCGGAAGGAGCCGTGCATGGATGCATGCCGCAGCAACGTGACCACTGAGCTTCGCTAATGGAGATCTCTGTCGATCTGTAGGGTCTAGACGGCCCAACTGGGGAGAAAGGAGAGCCGGGTGACCAAGGGAGACCTGGAGCTGCGGGACTGCCCGGGCCCATCGGGCTCCCGGGATTTACAGTAAGGCGAGAGGGCCGGGAGTGAGGGGCTCCCCCCCCGGGCTACCAGCCTAGGGGCGCGTGGCAGTGTCCCAGTCTGTCACCTGGCCCGGGGCATAGGGGGTCTTCTTGTGAGTGGATGTGGCTCGGGGTGCAGTTTCAGCTCCTTACAGTGTGGCACCTGTTCACGGTGCCACCTCGTCCAAGAGTGTGAGATTCAGACTTGGAACCCCCCTTTAGAGAAGCAGTAAGGGGGCTGGAGAGACCGCTCAGTCAACAAAGGTGCTTTCTGTCCGAGCCTGAAGACCTGAGTTGAACCCCCAGAACTAACATAAAGATGGAATGAAAGAACCAACTCCGCCAAGCTGTGCCCTGACCCCCCCCCACATACCCCGTGGCATTCATATGCACGCTAAGGTCGATGCAGGAATTATAATATTTAAGAAGTAGAGTCGTGTTCGGAGACAGCCAGCCATGCTAGGATGACCTGAGTTCCAATCCCTCACACACATGAAAATCAGGCCTGGTGACATGCTGTGTAACCCCAGCCTGGGAGTGCGGAGACAGGGAGACAGGCTCACCCCTGGAGCCGGATGGTCACCCAGGCTAGCTGAGCCGTGAGTCTGAGCTCAGCGAGAGACGCTGCTTAAAAGTTGGTGTACTCCAATGCACATCAAATCTTCCACCCCGCACAAATTAAAGGGAAAAGAGTAGAAAGAGCTTCAGAGCCCAGTCCATCTCCCATGTGACCGTTTCTGGAATCCCTCAGTGGACCCTGGCTACGGCTGCCCCCTCAGCCAGGACGGGCAGGGGCCTCGCAGCAGCTGCCCGACTTGCCCACTTCCGGGATAGAAGCTCTGGGATCTGAACTGTATTCATTTCCTGTTGGTGCATCACAAACCATCACACGCCAAGCATTAATCATCGCCGTGGGCTCAGAGCCCATTGGGTCATGTGGGTCCCGTGCCCAGGGTCTCGCCAGGCCACACTCAAAGCCCTGTCTGTCACATTCTTGTCTGGAGCAGAGAGGCCTCTCCCAGCCCACCAGTTGCTGGCAAGATTGGTTCTTTGCCATAGCTTCTGTCATAACTGGAGCCACCCACAGTGCCTCGCCCCGTAGCCCTCCCCAGCAGGGACTCTGCCTGTCCACAACTTACTTCTTCAAGGTCAGCCAGAAGGTCATTCTAGAGTCTAGCACTAGCAAGACAGAGCTGTGTATCTGCATGTCTGTGCGCAATATATTTGCAACATGATCTTAACTTAGTGTCTAAGGAATGAATGTGGTGACTTGCAAAGTAGTCATAGGAGTGACAGGAACCTGTGTGCTCTGTGCCCCTGTGGCTGAGGAACCAGTCACGGGTCCACCCTGGCTCTGCTCACAGCAGGTACCATATAGAGCGCCCGCCCCTCCTCCCACCAGCAGGGCCTCAGGACCTTTAAGATGACGGTCTAGGAGGCGGCCCTCAGCCCCGTCCTGCAGCCTGGCCACCTGCACGGCCTCCACATTGTCCTCTGCAGACTAGAGCAGCCGGACTCCTGGGGCCTGGGGCCGGGCCCCGGGCGCTGATGCTCATCCTGGGGTGATTTTCCCCACAGGGAGAGAAAGGAGAAGCCGGGGAGAAGGGCGACCCAGGAACAGAGGTGAGTCACCCTGTTTTTTGTATCGTGGGTGATTATATCCCCAAGGTTCCCTCAGAAGCGCGCCCAGCATCAACTCCAGCAGGCAGAAAACTGAGCTGTGGGGGTGCAGAATCCGGGGCGGCCCTGAAGCCGCAGCAGACACAGGAAGAAGATCGCCAAGACCCTTCGATGGCCACGGGAGCCACCCCGGGGGGGCCAGAGCAGTGTCTCAGGAGTTGTGCCCCTCTGGGCAGGGACGGGGTGACTGCATTAAGCGTTTGCCAGGAAGCTTGAGAGAAGAGCTTTCCAGAGAGAGGTGCGGTTCTTCGAGAAGCCTGGTGGTGAAGGCAACTCCACGGGAGGAAAGTGCAGAGAAGTCAGAGCGGAGCCAAGCTTAGAAGACAAAGGAGGGAGACGACTCCTGGCAGGAAGGCCAAGCGGTCTAGCAGCGCCCCCAAAACAGAAGGAGAGACCACCAAGCCTCTTGGTCCCCCACGAGGTCCCCTGTCACTCTTTAACGTCACCAGCCCTGTCTGTAATGGGCCTGATTACCTCCTACCCCTGTTCCTTGTTTAACTATGGACCGCGTCCTAAAGAAATGATCCTAAATTCAGGCAAAGCTTTATCCACACAGATGTTCCCCCCTCTCAAAAGCATCGGGCGAAAAAATTGGAAGCAGACTGTGTGTCTGACAAAAAGGAAAGGATTAAAATACCTAGGCCACTAATACTGCTAGTAATAAGAGTTTCCAAGACGGAGCCTCGGAGCCGAATGCTGCCTGGCTGGGGACAGGGTGGAGCTCCCTCTCACCCTGCTCCAGGACCAACATGTCACCAAGGAAAGATGCTCATAGGGAACGTAAGAAAAGATGGCTTTCATGTCACATAAGAGAGCAGAATTATATGCCATTCTAAAAACAGGCAAACAGCTGAGTCATAGGAACGCATCCAGAAAGTTGGAAAAAGTGGGCAAAAATATTAACGGTCCTCCTAAGCAAAACCTGCCAGCTGGACATGGGCCATATGGAATATAACGCAGCTTCCCTTTGGCTTCTAGACTCCTGGACCACCAGGGCCAGAGGGCCCGCCTGGACCCCCGGTAAGTTTCGGATCCTTCACATCCTGCAGTCCCAGGCCTCAACCGCGGCTTTCCATCTCCTTTACGTGCCTCTCTCACTGCCGCTCTCCCTCCTGTGTTACCCCTCACCCCGGGACACCGGGACTCCTAGACAGTGCTTGGGTGACGCGGCCACAGGCCGGCCATGTCACAAGCTCCGTTGACTTGACCTTTGCTGCCACACATCTGTCCCTCCTCGCTGTCCTCCACGCCGGGCTGTACCTGGCCAGCAAGAGAAAGAGCAACGAAGAATCCCATTTTAAAGCCAGCCTGGCCCCTTTGCATCGTAGCCAGAGGGGCCCCCAAGAACCCCAGATGAACAGGTTCTGGCTGTGCCTCTGCCTGGTTCATGGTTCTTCCCACACCCTGGTTCACCTGTTGTAACGACAACGATAGTCGCATCTATGAAACTTGCTGCGCTCCAGACAGATCGAAGCATCTTGCGTCCGTCCATGGTTTTTGCTGTTTCCTCCCTGTGCCTGTACGAATCGCTGGGTCAGCTGTGGGGGCCATAGCGAGATCCTTTCTCGGCCCCTGGCTGGGTACATGAAGAGCCTCCTCCGCGTTGCCTCCTCCCTCTTGACGGCTAGGACCCCAGATCACCGCCTGCACCCCAAACCCTTTCCTCTTCGTGGTCTGAAGTGCACTGTTGTTTCTCATGTGTATGTTGGGAGGGTGTCCGTCTGTGTGCATGTCTGTCCACATTGCGAGTGGACACACATGTATGTGAGCACAAGAGCACAGGTGCATGCGGAGACCCCAGGTACTCTCCAGAGCCATCCTCCATCACTCTTCCGCCTCATTCTTTGGAGAATAGATCTCTGATTAAACCCAACAGCACACCATTAGGGCTGGTCTGCCTAGCCAGCTTCTCTGGGGATTCCCAGACTCTGCCTTCCAAGGTTGGAATCGCGGGCAGGCCGCCATGCCCATCGGGCATTTTTCATGGGATCTGAGGATTTGAACTCTGATCCTTTTGCTCACACGGCAAGTGCTGTAACTGCTGAACTATCTCCCCAGGCTAGAAATGCAGTTCTAACGCAACTTGTTTTAATTCCAAAATGCAGGGCCTGCAAGGCGTTCCTGGACCAAAGGTAAGAAGAAATCATGAGGGGTACGGGGTGAGGGGGGACCCACAGAAGGGGAAAGTGCTTCATAGGCCTCACACGCCTTCTTTAAATGGCATCAGGTGACCAGCTGGCCAGTGGAGAAGCCATATGGCTGAATGAAGTCCCGGGTCCCTCTGACATCTACCGTTGACGCCTAGTCTGCTCGGGGATATAGAATTGTCCATCCATCCCTTGGTTCTGCCAAGTGACAGGCTAGATTCTCAGCAAATGTTCAAACCCATTTCCCATCCGGCCTGTCCCCCCCGTGGCCACCTGACGGGCCTGACCTAGAACCGCCCTGTGTGCTGTTCCCATGTTCCCTCCTCCTCCCCGTGGCGAACTCAGAGAACTCCAGGGGATGCTGGCTGAGGCCGGGGCAGGCTGGTGACTGCGATTCCTGGAGTCCCCGCCCTGCCAGCCCTCAGCCAGCCTCACCACCCCTCCCGTGTCTCCCAGACCCGAGGACGCAGGACTGAGCCGTGTCATCTTCTCCCATCTCTCTTCCATCCAGGGGGAAGCAGGCCTGGATGGAGCCAAAGGAGAGAAAGGTGCCCAGGGAGAAAAAGGAGATCGAGGGCCTTTGGGGTTGCCTGTGAGTACCTCGGGGCGCAGGTTGGCTGGTGGAGGAGGAAGCTGGAAAAGTCAATGTGAAGAGCGTGGGGGCTTCCAGGGCGCTGCGTGTTCACCGTTTCGTTGGGGTGGGCACGGACCCTCACCACCCCTCCCAGGCTCCCTCTGGGTCAGGCCCGCTTTGACGCTAAAAGCATCCACCCCTGGGAAGAGCCAGAAACAGAGAAAGGCCTGAGGTCGTCTCAGGGCTGAGTTGGGGTGGTCAAAGGGCACCTCCTGAGGGTCAAGCTTGGAAGAGCAGGAGCCGTGAGGCCTTTCTGCTGTCTCCCAGAGTCTCGTCCTAGACCCCAGCAAAACGTGAGCAGCAAGCTAGGCCCCTCCAACCCAAGATTCCAAAGGGCTGCGATCCCAGCCTCCCCGGCTGAGACCCCACCAGCCACTGCAGGCCACAGGTGGGCTTTTACTCGTCCAAACGTGCAGACAGGGCCGACGAGTCCCCGTGTCCCACACTTGAGTGGGCAGGTGGCCTCCATCTCTCGCCTGTCACTCTCAGCTCACTTGCCCAGCGCTAGAAGCTTCCACTGAGCCATCTCACTTCCTTACTGATGTTCACTTGAGGTCACACATGAAGCCAGCGGCCACACAGAGCCGACGGCTGCTCCTCCGGCGAGGCCACAGCCTTGCAGCCGGCCTTTCTGTGTCACTAGGCCAACGCCAGGCCCCTACCTCAGACAGCCGCAACGAGCAGGGAACCATGGGAAGTCCGAGGCCCTGGCTTGGCAGAGCTTGGAGGTCTGGTGAATACAATCCCAGCAACTAATCAGCAGAAGCCAAAGGGTTCTTCCCCCCCACACACACTCATGCAGCAGATGTGGTAATGAATAACCCCGGAGCTGGTTCTGTGGACAAACTCTACAAAAGATGATTTTAGCAGACGCTTTCCTGCCTTGGAAGCTGTGTCTGGAATGACTAAGTGCTTAGGAAGTACCTTCCTGCCCCCCAAACCACAGACCACCTGTCGCCCACATTCACAGTGCCAGTAACCCCAGTGACTGGGAGACTGTCAGGGGCTGACAAGCAAGTAGCCCGACAGCACGTAAGCACAGACGGCGCCACATGAGCGGCCGGGATCCCCTCTGCTTGAAGCTCCTCTTTTGGGAGAGGGGGGCATACGGACAAATCCTTTTCCTAGCTTTTACGCAGTGACAGAAGGGCCGAGGAGACGGCTCAGTCAGTAAAATAATCGCCTTGCAAGGGAGCACATGAGCTTGTTCCCCAGACCCACATAGCAAGCCAGACCATGGTAGTGCATCCCTGTAATCCTAGCGATATAATGAAATGGGAGACTGAGGCAGCCAGAGCCCTGGAAGCTGAACAGGAGAGGACACCAGAGGGGGGGGGGGAGTGCCACCAGCCTGGCTTACGTGACCAAGTCCTGAGTCAGACAGAGACCCTGTTAAACAAAAGGTAGAAGGCACCTGGGACCCACGACCTAGACTGTCCTCTGGCTTCTGCATGCACATCACGCATATGCACGCCTCGCACCACGCATGTGCCCGCTGACCGCAGATATGCACACGCACACACACACATGCACACACGCACACAGTAATAGAACAAGCTTGCTCACAGGGGAACCTACGGGGGTACCATTGGGAATGGTGGCGACTCTGTACCCTGGAGACCACGGGATCCTGCCGAGGCGGAACAGCCTCCTAGTTCAGCTGACCCGGGTCTTGGAGACATGAGAACCCAGCATGTTTGGATCTTTCAATTTTCCAAAAGCAGCTGGGTGCCTGACATTTTCCAGTTTCTAGCACCAGATCGAAGCATCTGCCACGCTGGAGACCACGCCAGTGTGTGAACCAGTGGCCCGCAGAGCTCCTGAATGCTTTATTCCGCGCCCTCTGCTTCAGACTTCTGAAGAGTTTGGCAGTGACATTGAGTCTGCAGAGCATGTGGCCATTGAGCCCCGGGCAGCCTCTAGGCCGTACCCGGATGCCCCCAGCCCTATCCCACCTTCCCAAAGTGCCCCCTCAATACCGCCAACACACTGGAGTCACCTGGGAGCTTTCTAAGCATGCCAGGACCAGGCTGCCAGTCTTGGAGACCTTCATAGGACCAGGCCGGGACACAACACCTGTATTCTGAACGTGGCCCCGGAAGACACCACTGTGCAGGCAGAGTTGAGACCCTTGGTTTTAACCTGGGAATCAGTTCTAACTGAGAACACAGCCTCATAGGATCTTCCCACTCAACACCCTTCTCAAGAGGAAAGACTCCCTGCTCTCCTTCTGGGGCTCCCACGCACCCTCCCAACCCTGAGACCAAGGCTCATTTGGAAGCGTTTTAAGGAATGCCAAAGTCTTCCTCACTGGCTAGAGTGGCCCTCTCACCGCACTCTGCCCCAGGTTGTCACACTGGTATTTTGGAGGTTCCCACCTGGTATGTCTAGCTGGTGAGTAGGGCCGGTGTCAGCGGCCAACACGGGCAGCATAGCTCCATCCATGCGACGTATCTTGCTGGTCAGCAGGGAACCAGGCAGTGGACACGCCCCTACCTGCCTGTCCGTTTCCACATGCATGCGGCTCTTGGCCTGTGATCCCCCAGCTATCTGCAAAGCTGCCTTCTCTAAAAGGTCCCTTGTCTGAGCGCACACGTGCACTGAGCGTGTCTCAGACCAGGAATTTCCAGGCTTGCAAATCTCATCCCGGGGCTGCTGTCTCCTCCCACCCGACGTGAAGTAGAAACTCTGGCTCTGGGGGTGGGGGAGTGAGTGCAGGATGACACCCCTTTACCCCACCGTCCACGTAGACATGTCCACCCCAAAGAAAGTGTCCCCAGCAAACAGCACAAGATGTCTCTCTAGCAATTCCTTTGGTGTCCTCTTTCCTGGCGCACCCTGGAAGGGGGGTTCAGGTAGGGGTTGAGGGGGGATAAAAGGAGAGAGGGGCCGGAGGCCAAGGAGGGTCAGAGCAGCCCGCGCATTGCTCTCAGAGGCTCTGCTGTGGGCCTCTGCGTTCCTAGGTGTCTCCTCCGTATTTCCGTTGGTCTCCGTGTAACATGTCCCCTGTCCTCCTGTTGTGTTTGATTGCGGCATCTGTGTCCGTCCAGACTCGCCACTCACCTCTTCCCTCCCCGTTGTCCCTTTTTTTCTCCCTCCCCCCTCTCTTCCCTCCTTTTGGTCAATACTGTGCCCTTCGTCCAGGGAGCTTCAGGTTTGGACGGCAGGCCTGGGCCACCGGTGAGTGTCACTTCTCCACCACCCCTCCCCTCTCCACCCCCGTGTCCAGCCTGTGTTCCCCTCGTCTGTCCCCCACTGTGGCCTCGCTCTCCCTCAGCGGGTCCTGCCTTATCCCGCCACGGACACCAGAAGTTCTCGCCCATCCCAAGCCAGAGATGCGTCTTCCAGGCCTCTTGCCCCAGGGCAGCTGCTGGCCTTTCTGAGCTGCCCCACCCAGAGTGTGCACTCAGGGACCACCGACCTGCCGGGGGGGTGGCAGTGGCAGGCACTCTACCACGCTGTGACCCCGATATGCCAAGTCCAGCCTGGGAAACCTCACCAGGCTGGAGCCAGAACCCGTCCGTCCCCAGCCAGCAGAAGTGTGTGCACCGTCACGCTGTGTTGTCACGCCGTGTTGTCACGCCGTGAGCTTGTCCCTCTCCTGTGTGTCGCGAGAGTTTCCTAGCCATGTGCAGCCCACCTGCCTAGTAGGCAGCATGGAAGGGTCAGGGCATCAGCTGTGTCCCACGGACGTGACCTAATGACACCTTTCACCCGCCCCAGCCACTCTGCAGCCCAGCACGGGGCTTTTTACAGAGCAGGCGAGGGACATCTGAACCCCCCTTCTCCGTTCTCCTGACTTCAGAAAGCAGGAATCACTTGTCGTCGGCCCTCGGTCAGCCTTCTGCGGAGGCGTCCCCACCGCCAGTCCCCGTGAGCACCCGCGGGACAGCAACCATTACTCTCCTGGGGGCTGGGACCACTGACCGTCCAGGGCCAGCACACAGGCGCTTCCCACCGGGTAGCCATGCCAGGGTGCGTGCCCAGCCTCTCCAGTCAGTCAGTCCAGCTGGGCCTCAATAAACTGATTTGGGGGTTCATCAGCATGAGCTGGCGATAGTGGCATGTGGAAGAGGAGGAGCCGCCCGGGCCCTTTTGTGGAGGGGAAGGATCCATAGACAGAGTCCTGGGGCCCCTAGCGCCTGGAGCTTTCAGAGGTGTGAGTATACTAGCACCCCGTCAGAGCCTCATCTTCCTCCCTGCCTGCTCTTCATCCTCGAAGAGAAAGGAGGCGAGCGGGGAAACTTGCTTACTCCACTGCCAGTATTTACCGTCTGGTCCAGCAGTGCAGCCAATCCTGGGAGCCTAGAAAGGGGCTCTCAGCACCCCCCCCCCATTTAGAGAAGGGACATTGGCTCCGACAGGCTGAGGGACCCCCCTGACACTGTGGAGTCTCGTGGGTCTTCGGTCCCGTGGGAAGCAAATCCGTTCTCCCACTCGCTCAAGCTTGGCCTGTCACAACTACACCCAGAGCACCAGACCCTGGCCGCAGACCAGCCTCGACTCATCTAGTGGGCACGCACACTAAAGCCGACAGCCAGGACGCTGACATAGATGGGGTGTGGCCAGGTGCAGATGGGGACCCGGGGCGGATGCTGGCCGATGAGTGGAAAGGCTAGTTCTGTCTCCAAGCAACTAGCAGCTCGAGCAGCTGCAGCCCCCCGCCCCCCGGCTCCCCGGGGTCCTGTGTTAGGAGAGAACCCCCTCCCGCCATCTTAACTCCCTGAAGGCCACTGTGGGTCTGACATGGGACGATGCTGACTCGCTCCGGCAGCGGGTGGGGGAGGGGTGCGAATGGCGCTCTCTCGCCTGCCTTTCTCCGTGCGCATCTCTGTGGCATGAAGACCCTCCTGCTGCATGTGGAGCTGTGACAGCAAGGGGGCACCAGTCCCAGCCCCTGCTCCTGGGATAGGGTCCCCCCCCCCGCCTCCCCAGTGCCTCTGGGAGCAAACTAAGCAGCCGGTCTACTGTTTTCAGCCTTGGCAAGCTCGGGCTGTGGTAGAAAGGGGTCTCATTCCACAAATCTGTCTCCGAGGCAAGAGGGGAGGTGTGTTCTCGCCTCCAAGACCTCCAAATCCAAAACAGATGATGGCCCAGTCAGATGACCTCCTTGAGCAAGCCTGGCCTCGCCAATCCTGAAAACCGGGCCTCGGGCCTTTCCTATGCCTAGGTGCTGGGCGGGGTTCCCAGGGGTCCCCCAGACCTGTGCTTTACCTCTCCTTTCACCTCCCCAGGGTACTCCAGGACCAATCGGAGTTCCAGGCCCAGCGGGACCAAAGGGCGAGAGGGTGAGCCTGCCAGAAGTCTGAGCAGTCAGGAGGGAGGGGCTGGCTGTGGCCACTCAGGCCTCTGCACCTGGGACCTAGTGGGGGGGTCCCAGCATTACCCCTAGGCGTCTCAGCCCTCACCATTCTCTCATCCGCGGCTCCTGAGGTCACCTCCCAGCAGCCTGAGGGAGCTGAGCAGTCCCCGGTGGGGGTGCTGTGTGACTGTGAGCCCCCTCCACCTGCAGTGCGCTTAGCATAGCACAGGCCAATCTCAAAAGGACCCAGCTGCTGTCCGTAAGGAAATGCCCTGGGAAAGAAGGTCGGGCAGGATTTATATGGTCCCCAGAGAACATCCAGAAGCCGGGACACCAGAGCACTAAGCCCAGCTCCCTCGTCACTACGGCGTGGCCTGGACTATGCCACATGACATCCGAGTCCAGTCTCTACATGGAGCATGCAAGAGAGGATGAGGATGGCTAGAGTCAGCTCGACAGAAGTCTGTGCTCCTCCCAGCTAGCCCTTTGAAGGCTCCTGAACCCCAGCCGAGATTCCTCAGGCTCTACAGAGAGATCAGAAACTGAGCTGAAAGGCAGCGACCGCGGCAGGCAGGGCTCATAGTGGTTCTCTGTATTTCAGGGCAGCAAAGGAGACCCAGGGGTGACAGGACCAACGGGCGCAGCTGGCCTTCCGGTGAGTCCCGTGCCTGAGAGGGTAACTCTGCCCCCCTTCTACTGAAGCAGACAACTCAGAGCCCGGAGCACAGATGGGGACAAGGGGAGCTTCCCACAGTTAACTGGGGGTGGGCGAGAGCACCCTGTGGCTGTGGGGCCCCTGGGGGGACAGGTGCTGGGCCACCTCGCGGGATGGAACACCTCCCAAGCTTTCCACTTGAGCCCCCCACCCTGGAGGAGCGGCAGAATCCAACCCAGATCTCCCAGAAAAGAGCCGCCTCGTGCTCCCGCCAGCTGCGAGGGGACGGGCCTCGCTCCGTCTGCAGCGTGCTTAGCTTCACTGCAGAAGCCAAGCGACCGCCCCAGAGAGCCTGGGCTTTGTCTGTCCACGTGAGGTTTGTGTGCACACGCGCCTGGGCCCG
This sequence comes from Typhlomys cinereus, assembly GCA_023101885.1. Lineage (NCBI taxonomy): Eukaryota > Metazoa > Chordata > Mammalia > Rodentia > Platacanthomyidae > Typhlomys > Typhlomys cinereus. The sequence goes on from JALPQD010000321.1 coordinate 1,923,077, forward strand.
TCGCTGCCTCGTGCTTCAGGAGGGTCCTGCACCCCCAAAGAGCTCTCAAGACAGAGCCTGAGAAGCCGCAGAGGCTTTCGGCTACCAAGAGCCTGGCAGGAACCCCAGGGGCCTGTCCCCAACTGCAGCTCAAAATCCCCATGAGTGATCGCAGAAGAACCAGACTCAAGCAAGACACGGGCTGCCCAGAGAGAAAACTGAGCCGCCCGGAACTTTGTCTCTAACTCGCCCAGTCACCTCTAGGTCACGTTCCCTGGAGGATGCGCTCTCTCCCCAGCTTCTGTAAAGTGGGGATACGTAAGTCGCAATCCGCAGAACTGACCGTCAGCGACAAGCCTGAAAGAGGGGCTTTGTGGCCGGGCCATGTTTTCTCATGAATGTGTCTCGGTCTCTCTGATCTATTGCAGGGTTTACACGGACCACCCGGGGACAAAGGAAACCGGGTGAGTTTGAGTCACCTCATACCCTGGCTCTGGTTACTAACACCTCCGTGGACGGGGTGGAATGATCACTTGGACACTCCTGACCTAACATGGCAAATGCAGTTTTTCCTAATAAATCATCCCCAACTGAAGCTTTATAATGAAGGATTCAGTGTCTAGCCTGCAAAGACCCTGCAGCCTAATCCTGAAATTAAAACATATATTCTTCCACATACCCAGAGGGGGCCGAATGAGTCTCGCAGTGACCAGCCAGCCAGCATCCGGGACGTGATGTCCCCAGCCCTCTTTATGTTGCCCCGAGAACGGGCTCCTAAGTGAGATTTTTAGAGCCCCCCACCGCCTCACCCTTGCCTCCTAAAACTTAGTTTTGCTAGGCATTCCAGGCCACTGGTGAGCAAGAAAATAAATTCCAGCTCAAAGAACATGCAGACAGCTATTGTAAGCAGCCAAGCCTTTGAAAAAGGTCACAGCTGCTATTTCTCTTGGAAAGGCTTGGCCTAGGAAACCTGCACCTTCCCGGCCCTCGCTCTTCCTTCAGTTCCGTCCATCTTCAGCAGGACACACCGAATGTTCCCAGCATCCAGGCACATGAGGGCATCGGAAAGGTCGTGGCTTGGGTATTTGGATAATTTTTAGCTGCTTTCTGGCCAAAAGATGACCTTTGGGTCCTGTCTAGAATGACCCCCCAAAGGGGTGTAACCCCCACCCAGAGGCTCAAGGGTCAGTGGGTCACAACATCCAAAGATCTTAGATGAGGTGGAACGAAGGAAGAGCTGAGGAAGATCACGAGATGTGTGGGTTTCTCCCAGAGCGTCAGAGCGCCGAGATTCCCGCATCTTGTGGCTGATCTTTGAGCACCTGATGCTGTGTTTGTGGATAGAAAGTGCCAGAATCTGAGCTGGTTTAGCACTTAAAGTGAGCCCTAGTACCAGAGCTCCGCTCTCCAGAACCCACATGCGTGGAAGCCCGCCTGAAATTCCAGCCCTGGACAAGCAGAGATGGAAGCCTGGAGCAAGCAGCCAGCCAGACCAACTGGTGAACGCCGATCTAGAGACCCTGTCCCAATAAGATGGAGAGTAACTGAGGGAGATTCCCACCATCAACCTGAGGCCTACAGACACACACACACACACACTCCACATATACAAATGGAAGAGCCATATGCTTATGTCTGACACCAATTAATTCCATTTTCTAAAGAAGTGCTTATGAAGCACTTCAAAACCCCTAAGTTCTCTTCATTGGTAGCCAGACAAAAGCTACTGTCCCCCAAATTCCTCTGTGCTGGGACTAGGCAAAGCCACCCCTACTAGACTCTCCTCAGCAAAAGAACGCCCGTGGAAGGCACAGGAACTAGCCGACCTGCTTCCGGATCCGCAGCCTTCCAGGCCCTCCAAGCCTGATCCTTCCACCTCTCCGTCAGCGTACTAACCTAACTTTCTAGCTCATTTCCAAGGGTTCTGCCTATCTTCATTGTCGTCATTCATATTTTTCAAACCTATTTCTTAAGACTTTTTTTCCGCTGGCTCGTGGCATTGAGCTCTTGAAATGGTGATAAAGATAGAGTCAGGGAAGACAGAGAAGGAGGAAGAGGAGGAGGAGACAGGTCAGGCTGGTGGCCTTGGTTTCATAGCAACTCGGCTGTTGAACAATCCACTAAAGTCCCACAGATCGAGGGGAAAATCTGTCTTTTCCGCTTCCCTGTCCCAGGTTTTTGACACACCTCCCCATCCCATATATAAACTAGAATATGTCACTTGGCCAAAGGAAAATTTCGGGGGCTAGAGTTGTAACCCAGCTGGCGGGGTGCTCACGTAGCACACACTGAAGCCGTGGGTTCGCTTCCCAGCATGGCATCAAACAGGCATGGCGGGGCACACCGGAACCCCAGCCTTGGGAGGTGGAGACGGGAAGATTTCTCAAGGTTATCCTCAGCCATGTAGGGGTTCAGGCTAGCCTCGGCTACATGAGGTTGTCTCTGTGAAACATGATCCAACAGGTCAAAGGGTGAAGGCAGCAGGGCTCCAGCAACGTCATTAGGGAAGCTGCTTGGTACATGGAACTGCCTGTGGCCAGCGGAAAAACAGCTAAGGACTGCTTCCCCTCTGTAGTTGTCACGTGTGTGTGTGTGTCTCTGTGTGTGTGTGTGTGTGTGTGTGTGTGTGTGTGTGTGCGTCTGTGTCTGTGTGCTTGCACGCCGCAATTCATTCATACCCACAAGCTTCGCTCCCTGAGTCCTCCTTGCCCTCCACCTCCTCCCCTCTCTCCGGCCTGAGCCAGCCTCTCCCTTTGCTCTCTCCTTTCTCCTCTAATGCATTCATCCCATCTTACTGCATGTCTCCTATCCTTCCCTTCCTCTCCCCACCTCGCCAGCCGTATCAGTTGTCCACATCTACTGGGGATGTTTAGGAACCTCGGCCCCTTGCTGTCTCCCCTCCTCCCTCCTAGCAGCTCGAGCTTCTTCCTGGGGCATCTTGTGTGTCCCACTCCGGGGCACATAGGTAAAGCTCCTATTGAGTACTTTCTGGTAATGTGGGGTGATGGCCCACGACGTTTCCCTATCGTGAGTAGCCCACCCTCTAGGACCTGCAGGGAAATCTTCCGAGCCCAGAGCCCTCCACCTTTTAGCAATTCTGCCCATCTTCTTAATCAGTAACTGTGCCCAGACTCCAAGTCTGAATCACTGCTTGGAGAACACTTGCAGAAGTCTTCTCCGTTCACCTTGTCCTCCCTCGGGGAATCTCGTGCCAGAATGCTCTTGTTGGTGGGCGAGTCTTCAACCCAAAGGGATTGCATCAAAAGTGCACCCTTGTGTCTCTTGAAACACAGATAAATTTTCCGAGTAAAAATTCACGTTTTTAGAAAAGTCAGCTAGAGTCCAGAAAAGATGCTCAAGTGGGTAAAGGCACTTGCCGCCAAGTCGGATCAAACTTGAGTTTGATCCGTGAAGTCCACATGGTGGAAGGAGACAACCAACTTCTGCAAGTTTTCTGACCTACATACACATACACACACACTGTATAAAAATAAGCAAAAGTCACCTAAAATAATATGTTGGCAAATGCATGCAACCTCTGGAAATTGGGGTCATTTCTAGATATTGAGAGAGAGCATCAGAAGAACTGTGATTTCTGCCTCCTGATATCCTCTTCCCTCCAGCAGCCCCCCCAACCTGCCCCCCATTCCTTCCCCACACTCACACACACGAGCACTGCAGAGGTGAGGAGACCCTGGCCCAAGACCACCCTCCGGTGACAGCGTTCACTCCCACACCACTGATAAGAAGTGATGGTCAGCCAAAGCCGTCCTCCCTGACGCAGCAAGGCAGGCGTTTGTTGCGTGCGAGGCCCCACCAGGACACTTTCCAGGTGAAGGCATAGAGGCCCAGAGGTGAAAGGTGCAACTCTGGTAACTGGCTGACCCAGCTCTGACTCTGAGCCTCGGTTCTAATAGGCATGCTCCAGGGCCTCGTCACCGGAGGGGACGCCGTCCAAGCCTCGAAGCATCAGATAAGCAGCCCCTCCACAGAGGAGAGTGTCCAGGAAGACCCACACACACACTCCTCCCACCAAGGACCCATGGCCCAGCCTCATGGGGACCCAACCTCAGATTCACTTTCGAGAAGCACTGCTTACCACCCTTCTGGGAACGACCCAACACAAAAAAAATAGGGCTCGGTTTCAAGGATGACGTTGGCCGATGCTTACTGCAGCTCATCTGCATGTTGCTGATAAAATCACCATCAAGCAGCTTAAGGGAACAAGGGGTTTATCCTCTTACTAGTTACAGTTTTTAGTCCAGCTTGACGAGAGAGCTCACACTAACCTCAGGGCCGAGGGTACTATCCATACTATATCCACGGAACAGCTGAGAGAGGGACGATTCTTTGTCAGACCAGCATGTCTGGCCAAGTGTACACAAGGAGACCAACTTCCTCAACCAGCTTTTTGTATTTTATTCACCCATCCAGGGCCTAGTCCCGCCCACCATGGGCTGGGTCTTGTCCATCAACTAGACAATCTCCTGCAGGTTTGCTCTGAGTTTTAACTCAACTATCAATTCTCTACAAATGTGCCCAGAGCTCGAACCCTCAACCATGGAGCTGACACCTGTTATCTGACTACGACCATGCTTTTCTGAAACAAATGTGTTCCCTGCGTTAGCGTGTACACAGACGACTGCTGTCTGTGACGAAGTCAGTTACATTGGAATTAGTGACGTCCTTCATGGGTCTGAAAACAGACACACACCACAATCACAGGTACATGTGTGAACATCCGTATGTGGACAAGGGCATGTGTGCACATGCTACAGTCACACACACACATTTATGCATACACCTGGGCTCCAGGAGAAAACCAGTTATAAGAACCCTTTAGGACAAGAGGTTGTCAGTCTAAAGCCCTCCAGAATTAGACTCCCAGAGAAATAAAAGGTGGTCCTCATTTACCCTTTTCAAGGCTTCAGGTCAGCAAAGCTAAGATCAGGACCTCCGGTGGATGCTACCTCTGCCAACCCTTTGAGAGCACCCCTTCTTTCTGCCTCCTCTTCCTCCTCCTCTCTCCCCTGTCTACCTTCCTTTGCTTCAAAAGGGAGGTGGGTGTGCCTTTATCCCACTGGGGAGACCCCCTCATTAATCATTCCTCTTTTTGCTTCCTTCCCTAACCCTAACATGCGAATGATCCTCAAGTTTTGACACTGTTGTTATTTTGTTTTTGCTTGATTTTTTTTTTCTCTCCTTCTTGGACTAAATTATTGTTTGCAGGGGGAGAGGGGGAAGAAAGGTTCTAGAGGGCCTAAAGGGGACAAGGGGGACCAAGGAGCACCTGGACTAGACGCCCCCTGTCCGTTGGTATGTCTTCGTTCCTCACGTGCATTACTCTGGGTTTTTCTTGCGCTTGGCAAGTTGGAAAACAAAGAAGGCGAATATGCTCAAAGGAGCCGGTGACTCCACACGCCTGCGTGCGCCCAGGGCCGCCCAAGCCACAGCTGCAGCCATTTAGCTACATCCCTAGCCCTTGAGGCCTCCTCCTCTGAAGGTGCAGAAGGATTGACTGAAGGGGCAAGGATTGGCAGGGTGGGGAGCTGGGGGCTGGGGGGGGCTTTGCTCTTAGCCTCAGCATGACTTTGCATTTGCCTTCTTTGTTTCGTAGCCACTTCTGTGGCTGACGGTTCCAAGCTCTCTCAACCCTCGGGCAGGATGCAAGACCCCAGAGTTAGCGTCTCCCGAAGGCAACACTGAGCAGAACAGGGTCAGACCAGGGGCTTTTTCCATACATCCCCTCCAAGCCCCGGTCAGCTTCAGGCCGTGCAAACTGCAGATCGAAAGCAGCAGATGAGCACCGCTGACTTGCTCCAGGAAGCCTCAGCAAGCCAGCAGTTCATCGCTTGCTGCCAGCGGCCTCACTTCCCAAGTGTCCTCTCAATGCACTGGAAGGTTCTGGAAGCTGTGGCGTTCCCAGGTTGAAGACTGTCTGTGACCGCTGTCAAGATGGGGACTCGGCGCCCTCTGCTAGGCACAAAGGCGGGCTGGAGAGATGGGCCACCGGCTGGGATGCAGCCTTCTCTGTGGGCACCTCCAGGGTCTTGCATCCTGCCCAGGGCACGACTGGGCCTCTCTGTTCCACGGTGGAGCTGACTTTGACCTGTGTAATCATCGTGGTTGGTTTTGTGAACAGGGCCACCGAGGTTTTAAAGGAGAAAAGGGGGAGCCAGGGCTACCAGGGCTGGACGGACTGGATGCCCCGTGCCCACTGGTATGGCATCACTCTTCCCTGCATGGCCGATCTGGGCTACCCCACCTGTGTGACGTGTACCCCACCTGTGTGGTGTGTGCCCCACCCGTGTGGCGTGTGCCTTCTCTTCCCAGCCCCTCTTCCTGCTTCTGCACTGCACAGCTCACAACCGGGCCACCCTCTTGCATGCAAAGGTTTCCCCTTGCGGCTGCTTCCGAAGCACCCCCACTTTGACATCAGCCAAACCAGCCTTGGCTGCATCTCCCCCTCACTGCCCGACTGCTTCTAGACCATTCTGCCAACAGCGAAGCCCGTTCTCTGGCTTAGGACGGACTGCTGTGCCTTCGTGTGATGCATCTAGCTCAGGATGCACCGGTCGAGCACTTAGCAACCATGGGAAGGAGATGCCTGAGGCGGCCCTGCTCCCTGCTCCACTCCCGCCTCCCAGGGGACACAGGGCGCGCCTCCAGACGGACAAGCTCTAGATCTTTGATAGAGATGGAGGGGGTCCCCAGTCTCAGCCTAGCAGACACCCTCATAATCAGAGTGTGATCCAGGTCAGGGTTAAGGGGAAACCCTTTGGCATCTAAGTCCAAGCAGCTGCCTTGGATGTTCCTTCCCGTCTTCGGGTAGCTCGCTTGAGAATCTGGGAGCCATAGAAAAGTCTAGAATACAGCGGCCCATGAGTCCCTCCTCTTCCCCTCCCAGATATGCCTGGAGCTAAGAGCTCACAGCTTGATACCCCTGGCCCAGTTGTGCCCAAGATGGGGGCTTCCTGGGCATGACCCCCCTAACCAACTGTAAGAGAGGGTCACATTAGATTCCAAGGGCCCTGGCTCCAGATGTTCCTGGTCGCCTTCCATCCTCCAAGGAGTCATTCCCAGCATTTAGCAGAGGTCACTTAGGCCACATGCGGACATTTTCTCAGGTGTAAGCACTTGAGTTGCTTCAGCTCTGAACTCGCCTGGGAATTGCCACGCCAGAATTCCCAGCCTCCAGCTCCCACCCTGAAGTCCCCCAGGGATCAGAGATGTTCCAGCACACACCTATGCAAGGAAAAGGGAAGTTCACGGCCAGCAGCAAGCCTCTGACCCCGCAGGCTCCACCCACTTGCCCCGCCCACCGGCTCTGAGCACGCCGCCCGTGTGGCTGCCGCCCTGCCCGTCTAAAGCGCTCGCTCGCCGGCAGCTCTTTTCTGACCTCCCTCCCAACCACACGGGAGGGAGCACTGCCTGTCCTCATCTCTCCTTTCTGCTCTCCGCCTGCCCGCCCTCTGCAGCTCCCGCCGGCATCCACGTCCATGGGAATCTTGCTATAAGCCCGCGGAGGTCCCGCTCCCTCCCAGGGTCCCTGTGCAGTGTGCCACCCTGTCGCAAAGGGTGGCCTGGCCTGGCATAGTGGCATGGTGGGGGCTGGGGCGGCACGGGGGGAATGCCAGGTGTTGAGACTGTCGGGTACCAGGGCGTTGCACGCCCTTCCCTGGGATGGGTCCTTGCTCCACCGGGAGCCTACCATCCTAGGATCTGGGCTTAGACTGGTTAGAGATCTAGCATTCCGTCCTTGTTTCTACCCGACCTTCCCATGCACACACCTGCCCTCCGCAAGCCTTCTAGATTGCGGAGGACAGGTCAGAGAAGCCGGATGTTGAGCCCAGAAGCTTCAGGAAGGTTCTCTGGCCACACGCCTCTGCCCCAAGACTACAGCGTGCTCTACTGTTGCTGCTACCGACAGTGTAATTAATGCACGCTTGCTCCCCACCAGTGCAGACTTTACCCCCAAATTCTGAAGCAGAGCCCAAACCTCTCACCAGCACCCCGCCCACCTGTCCCTCGGCACTACCAGGTCACACCCAGTATGTAGGGACTCTGGCTGGCACCTCCCATGCTGAGGAGCCCGGATGCTGAGATGGGGCCAGCTAGGGGACAGATCATAGCCCCTGCCTCAGGTTGGCAGAGGAAGAACTTAGGTGCTGCGTGACTCCAGCATGCCGCAGAGCCATGCAGAGACTGAGCTCGCGTGCACCCAGGACACCTGCAGTAGCTGATCCCACGGACCAGAACAGCCTCGTCCAATCCACTCTACAACCTTGCACTGCATGCGTTTCCCCTCCCGTGAGATTCTGAGGAAATGAACACGATTGGGAGGGTCGCATCTCAGTGGCTCTTGAAATGTGTAAAGCTCCTGTTGTCCTTGTCTTATCTGCTCCTTGCACTGAGCCAAGACTCTGAGCACTCGACCCCCCCCCCTTTTTTTTTGCAGGGAGAAGATGGTTTACCAGTCCAGGGCTGCTGGAACAAGGTAAGCGTCCCAGAATCCTCTGCCGCCTCAGAGGCCAAGGCATACAACAGAATTGTAAAGCTTGCTGCTTCCTTCCTGCCTCTGCAGGCAAGGCAGCAAGATGGGGGTCAAAACAGGTGCTGGTCCCAAGCAGAGCGCCCACGAACCACACACTCATGACACGTACCCAGAGAACAAGCATCAGTGGATGGCGTGGCTATGTGGCCACCCCAGGCATCTTTATGCTTTGCATAGCCAATGTATGTGGTCCCTGTCCTCCAGGGAGTTCCAGGTCTTGGAGGGAAGTGCCCCCCCCCCAAGAATTTGCCTTCCACTGGAGTCTCATCCTCTTGCCCCATTTTTGTAGGACCTAGAGCTGCCTGGGACCCTCTCAGAGGTCAGAATAGACACGTATCTGAGTTTAGCAAGGGAGCTGCAGCTGCTGCCAAGAGCTACGGCAAGTTGGAGAAGCAACCAGAGACTAAGCTTTAAATTAACTCCGACGGATGCAATAAACAGCTCATCCTCCAAGACAGCGTGTAGAGCCTGCCCTCTAGTGGCCACAAAGAGAAGTGACCGGACAGTGAAGGCTCTCCCACCCTCGAGGGGGCTTAAATCCACCCCAGGGTCTTCTTGATCTGAGGTTAATTGTTCCCCATTCTTCCATATCTGAAGGTCCCATGCAACCCAGCGCAAACCCAGCTCTTGTCCTCCAGGGAACGAAACACTCAGACCCCCTGGAACTGACTGTTGGCTGTTTTTGTTTTGCAGTGATGCTTCTAACCTGGATTGGCCTGTGTGTGTTTGTACATAGAATATTTATTTTTATACAGTTTCCACTCTTCGAAAATGCCAGGAATATGATGCATCTCACAGATTATTAAAAAAAAAGAGAAAAGCCTGCCGATTTTGTACAGAAAAATAACCTCTTTCTTTCGTTTACAAGATGTTTTGTATAATTGTTTCTAATACACTTTCTGTTTGTGAGTGTAGTTGTTGTGTTTGCTTGTTATCTCTGCACACCTACTAAGTATGGGAGCTTAATAAACTGTCGAAACGCAGTGCCAAAGGGTGCCCCTGGACCTGAGGTGCTGTGAGCTAACGTGAATTCACAGAAATGCGGAGACCCGTGATGTTGGCTGGACTAGATATGTCTAAGGCAATTCTTCATTTTGATAGGTTTTCATAATTAAAAGAAATGAAATATGGCAAGTCATGATCCCAATCAATCACTAACTTAAATAGATTCTCTCTCATGCAAGCAGAAAGACATAGACGGAGGGGCGCTCAGGAATATGGAATCATTTTGGGAAACATTAGCAAGTGCTGACATGTGCCAAGTCCATCACAATATCATTTGGGCGCTGAGGGTCCATTAGTGCGGAGGGACATTCCCCCCAAGGGTAGAAAGGGGACATATACCATTGGAGTTTGGGTGGGAGTTTTTCTGTGTATGGTCTGTTCCCCCCTTTTGCGCTAAAGTCACTAGTAACAACTACTGCAGATCGCACTGTTAACGTGGTAGCAATTTGTAGGTCCACATGCGACTAAATGAGGAAGGGCTTTGTTTCATGGCCCCAAATTCTAAACACACCCCAAATCTGTTCTACATACAGCCAACCTGACACTGTTATCTTCTTTGTGTTTCCATTTTTATATGTATGTGTGGGGTGGTGCATGCGTATGTGTGGACTTGCATGTGAGTGGGCACGTGTGTGTTTGCAGCTGCATATGTACACGAGTGCATATACACGTGGGGACTGAGGGTGATATCAGAATCATCCTCAATTGCTCTTCCACCCTATTGTTTTGCAGTTGGATCTCTAAACCTACAGTTCTTCAGTAGGGTTAGTCTGGCTAGCCAGCCTGCTCCGGGGATTCCAAGACTCCGCCTCCCAGGGTTAGAATTATAGGTGGGCCACCATGACCACCCAGCATTTTTCCCAGGATCTGAGAATCTAAACTCTGGTCCTTTTGCTTGTGTAGCAAGTGCTTTAACCACTGAGTCAATACCTCGGGCTCCGGGTTTTTCTTTCCTAAGAAAAAACGTTGTTGGGTTGGAAGGAGTCAGTAAGGGGTTTGCTAAACAAATGACTGAGGTTGCTCTACACAAACCCATGGGGATAAAAAGCCTGGCAGGATGGTGAGGATTTGTAATCCCAGTTCTGGGGAAACGGAGACAGGTGGATCCCTGGACTCAAGGGACAGCCAGTTTAGAATAACCGGCAGCCCTGGGCCATGAGAGACCCTGACTCAAAAATAACAAGGTAGAGTGGAGAGATGACTCAAGGGTGAAAGGCTTTGTCTCACAAGCAAAAGAACCTGAGTTCAGTGCTCCAGACTCCATAAAAATACTGGGCGGATGTGGCAGCAGGTTGTGATTCTATCCCTGGAAGGCAGAGCCTGGGAACCCCCAGAGCAAAGCAGGGAGATGGAGCAATCCAGGATGATATCCAATGTCGTCCCTGGACCTTACAGGGACACACACTCAAGTGCCCTCTTGTACACACACACACACACACACACATGGAAATGTGTAAAAGTTTAAAGGTTAGAATCAAACTAGGGATGTAGCTCAGTGGTTGAGCACTAACTAGCATATGCCTGGCACATGCAAAGCCGTAGGTTCATCCCCACACCATGAAAGAGCTAAAGAAAGGCAAGGACAGAGGAGACAGCCATGGAAGGATCGGGAATGTGCTTGCTGTAACTGAGGTGAAGCTGACTGTGACTGCGGAACCCACACCTTCCTGCCCAGCGAGTTACAGTCCTGTGGACATGAGCACATTGTCACCCCTTGTGGTTGGCAACCCTCAGCCAGGAACTCCCTATTCCTTCCGTGGCAGTAAGCTACACCCGGGGTCCTGACTTCAGCCCAGCCCCTACCCCGGGCTTCTCCACTTGGGTCATAACAGCATCAAATGGCGTGAAGGGAGACCACGAAGACATGTAGTCAAGATGTTTGCAGAGTAGCCGGGGGTCAGCCTTACCACCCGCCCCCTGGCAGAGGGGCAGGGGCCGCTTCGGGTATTTGCAGGTGCCACAGCAGAGATACCAGGAAAAGGTGGGCCTGAGGCTGGGGTTGTGGCTCAGTTGGCAGAGCGCTTGCGGGGCATGCACAAGGGCCTGGGTTCTGTCCCCATCACTGCATGAACCAGGCATAGTGGTGCGATGTTAGCGCTTGGAGGGGGGATAGTTGCAGGAGCTGTAGAAAGAGTTAAAGGTCATCTCAGTGAGTTTGAGACCAACCTGCATACTAGAGACCTTGAGAGAAAGAGAGAGAGAGAGAGGTCACCCCTGCTCTCTCGGATCTTAGGCCATGCAGCGCCTCCTGCTAAGAACTGTCTGGCATCTGGCCAGGGAGGTAGAGATGCCCCCGCCCTTGCCCACCCAGAGCACTGCCCACAGGTTGGTGACAGTTCTTCATAACCTCAGAGGCGCTGGTCCCCAAGCCTTTGCCCCTCATTCCCCCGCCGGTTCCGGGTGACGCTCACATTACCCAGCAGCATCTATGTGGAGACACAGAGCAAGCCAGTGCCCGAGGGTGGCGGCGTGACAAGGTGCCCTAGGCCCCAACAACCTCTCTCCAAGGCTGGTCAATGAAGCAACAGGCTGAAGGAAGTCCCTCCTTGCCAAAGGAGGGTTAGCCCCTTCCACATGCCCACCTGACCTCATACCTGCCCTGTCTTACCATCTGCTTACCCTGTCTGCCTTCCTGGAGTCCTGACTTCAACAAAACATGATGTCATAGAGGTGGACAAGCGGGAAGTTCAGATTCAGCCCTTAAGAGCTGACCCCTAGATTTATTTAGCCCGTAAGAGCTGATCCCCAGATTCAGCCTTACGATGTGACCCCTAGATTCAGCCTATACCATGTGACCCCTAGATTCAGCCTGTACCATGTGACCCCTAGATTCAGCCTGTAAGAGCGATTGACAGAATCAGCTTGTGATTCTTTCTCTGTCATCAACTTGGGAACTCGGGGCCACCCAGTTTCCCAAGATTCTGATGAGGAGGTAAGTCTTGGGTGACCTCCATTGACCCTCTCATCTGTGACACCCTAAAGCCCTCCGGCCCCACCGGAGCACTGTGGGTGCTGGGCCTCCTGTGGCTCCGCTACCCAGAGTCCTTTGACTGCCCTAGCGTCGTGCATGGTGTTAACATTGAAGAGTATGCCGCATGCGTGTGTCGGTAACCCCGATAACGAAATGTGAGTGAGCCGCATCACGTGGTATAGAGGTTCCCGGGAGCAGGGACGTCTCTGCCCCAAGAACCTATAGGGGAGTAAGCAAGGCAGGGGGTCCCTCCAGCCCCCCAAGGATTAGGGACGCTGACTGGAGCAGAAGGTTGCCACCATGCTTCCTTGAGCCCCCTGTGTCCCTCCCACAGTCTAACCCCAACAGCCTGGCTCCCCCAGCCCCAGCCTTCGACAAGTCATCAGGGACTGAATCATCCCCAGGTGCCCACCCGAAACTTCAGAACATTTACAAAGCGAAGAGCGGGCTCTCTCCGGGTGAATCCAAGGAGAAGAGACCCCACCCCTGTCTGGAGTGTTAAGAGAGGGAGGACTTCAAAGGGGGAGGACTTGGGGGAGGGAGGACTGGCTTCTCAAGGCAACAGAATCTTCCAGGGCCTCATCTGCTCCTGAAATTGGGGGGTAGGGGTGGCTAGGGGAGGAAGTGCCACCTTGTGCAGACAGCCACACGCAGCACGGCCTTCCAGGTGTAGAAACCCGAGAGGCAGTCAGTCCTGTCCCCTGAGAAATAGTGGAGGGCCTGTGGTTAGAGGACATGGGGGGCGGGGCTGAGTGAGGTCAGCGACCCCTCCCCTCCACACACACCGTCCGCCCTGTGCCATGCACACCTGCCATACTGAGCCGTGGGCCTGGAAAGCCGTTCCTCCCCATCCCCGGCGCATAGCTTCCTCCTGAGGCCCAGCTATGCACGGTGGTCCTGGGAAAGCCCACACAGGTTCCTTAAATGAGTGAGTCTTGCTCTCTCTCTTCAAAACTACCCTGAACTCGGCCTTCTTCCTTCCGCATGTGTGAGTGACGAGGAGACTTTTGTCCCTGAAATGACAGGTGATTTCTTACTTAGACATCCCCAGGGTCTTCCCCCTCCCCCTCCCGTGCTGAGTCTCACCCTGTTGTGACGTAGAGTCACCAACCTGAAGGTGCTGTGCTTCCCCCAGGAGCAGGGAGGGACCACACAGCTCCCCCGGGGCTGCGATCAGCGAGGGGCACAGCCAGTCAGAACTCAGGGGTCCTGCAGATAGACAACACTAGTGGCCAGCAGAAAGAGACCTGGCTCTTTAGAAAGAGGCTGGAAGGCAGAGGGGGCTGGGTTGGCGGTTGCCTGCTGGTGGTCCCCTCTGCTGGGCTCCCTTCTAGGATGGAATCTTCCAGAGAGCGTAAGTGTGGGGCCCCTGGTGTCAGGGAAGAGGAAGGAGATTTCCGTAGCGGAGAAGAGGGTGCAGGACAGTCCCCAGCTGTGCGATGCTGGGTGCCTTGGGGGTCCCGTGCCCTGGGAGGTGCCCAGGATATATGCCGGCCCCCAGCAGATGTTCTCAAATGCCCCCTTCTCTGCACCCCCTCAAGGGCCAGAGTCCTTGGCTAGTGGCCAAGAAGTGAAGCCGCCAGCCCAGAGCCACGGGGAAAGCGCTATCTCAAGGAGGACAGAGACGAAGAAGGGGCTCGCGGACCGAGGCCTTCCCGAGAGTGTGGTCTGAGGGGCTGCTCAGGGCCTCCGCCCTCTCCGCGGACGGACCAGAGGGGGCTCTGCAACCCAGCCCTGACCATGCCTGCTGCTTCCAGCCCAGAGGCCTGCCGGGTTCCGACTGCAGCCAAGCCGGCTGCCGGGGCTGCAGCTTCAAGCTCAGATCCCCTTTCTGGGGAGAACTGCTGTTCTTTGAGGTGGGTGTCTGCAGGAGGGGCGGCCTGAGACCTCCCATTCAGATTCCCAGGGAGGAGGACGGAGGCCTGTGGCCAGGTTCCTTTTATGACCTTTTGAGCTGCCACTATGAACCTGTCACCACCACCCCCCGGCCCCCCCCCCGGGGCTCTTCGAATGTCCTCGCTGGAGGAGCAGAGAGCTTCGCCATCGAGGAGGAGGATCGGGGTGCAGGAGGCCAGAGAAGCCGGAAGTGAAGCTGGGCGATCGGGGCTCAACCCGGGCTCCACTCAAGAGCCGAACACGTCACACAGCTCCCGACGCGACCCGAGACACCCCAGCAGCTACTGAGCCAGCACGAAGGAGCGAAGCTGCAATCGTATAGGTCCAAGAAGGTCAGGAAGTAACGGATCACGTTACCCCGCCCCTGGCTCCCTCCGTCATCAGCGAGCAAATGTGTCCAACTCGAGAGCGAAGGACAACCCAGGAAAGGAAGAGCCGCACGGACAGGGACCCCAGAAACTGAGTTCAGCCGCCAGCCCTAGACAACCCCTCTTACTTAGAGTTGCAACCAAAACTAAAGGCTTCGGGGGTTCTGGGCACCGGGTAAACGATGTGTGGAAAACAAGGGTGAACGGCCCTTATCATCATCTCTGGAAGGGAATCAGACGAGAACATCAAGACTCACTGACCTCCAGGGGAAAGTGGGCCGCAGGAAGATCACCGCGGGAAGAAGGGGGACAGTGCAGGTCCACAGCCAAGAGGTGGCTTTGGACAAACTGACATCTCAGCGGCGCATCTTCGAGATGAAGAGGATTTAAAGTCACCCGGGGCTGTGGACACACAAGCACCTCTCCTTATCTTTAGAAGACTAAAAATATCCATTAGAACGCGGTCAGGGGTTTTCACCCATTCATAAGGTCTGACCCACAGAGCCAAGCATAATCTTCCCATGGAAATTTCCTCCTTGCTGCCCTTTGGGGTTCAGTGTCCCCTGGGAACAGTGGCCTCTTCATGTCTAGGGTTCCAGACGATTACACGTGTCTATCTCAAGTCTCTTTGGGGGTCAGGGGTACCTGCGTGTAGCTGGATATAGTTACAATCTCTAGCGGATCTAGACATGATGTGGGGCTCAGTGGGCGTCCCAAGTTCACCAAACGCCCAACCCTCCTACTATCCCCAGGAGACGGAAGATGTCCCCACATCCTCGAGTAAAGCAGATGAACTCCAAGGCTGAGGGCAGCTCCCAGGATCCCAGGCAGTTGTACATAGTTGAGGGTCTCTGTCTCCTGCTTGGACAGTGGACCCCCACCTCAGCTACCTTCCCAGACACGCTGGGCCCCACGGCTCCCTGTCAGACACGCGGTGAAACTGTTTGCTGAGAGTCATTTTACTTATTTATTTTTTTATACTCTGATCCATTCCAAAGACAATGTGCTTTCTGACGTCTGCCAACGGAATGTTCGTGACACTCCCCCAGCCAGTGGGGAGTGCTTGGGGCTGGGAGGAGGAGGTCTGCTCTCTTGCCCTGGAGGTGGCTTGATAGCTGGGTGACCTTGACCCACATTGTGGTCTGTCCAAGGTACCTGCCTCCTGGTGTTAAGGGGCTTTTCTGGAAACATGCCAATCACTGAAACAGCCATGCAGGCGCCGGGCGGTATGTTCATTAGTGCTTGTGCTTAGAAAAAAAAAAAAAAAAAAAAAAAACAACTTCCTTTTTTTAAATAGATGAGCTTCACTAACTAGAACCACTTGTGGATGGTTCGTTTAATTCTCTGGAGAAATAAATGAGTTTCGAAGAGGCGCCCCTCACACCTGCAAGAACCCCTTGGAGCCTGAGCCACGCAGACGGGCATCTACAGTGACCACCGCTGGGCAGGACGTGAGGACGGTTGGACCCGGGCAAAGCTGCTTCTAGAAACTGAATCCCACACACGGGTCTTTTTTCCCCTAAGAAACAGAAAAACAAGGAACTTTGAAAAAAAATACCTCCTGCCTTAAAATTCCAATTACCGTATGCCAAGTTCAATGAGGTTTTCTCTTTCTCCGGCGGCAGCTGCGTTGTGGGTGAGTGGACACGCCTCCGCCCGGCAGCCCCTCCCTCCTGCCCGCCGCCCTCCCGTGCCCTCTTTTAACACCTGGATGTCTGATGATGCCCTATGTGGCCAGCCCCATGTGTTTTTTAAAAAGTATTTGAAAGGGGACATGGGAGGTGAAGGTCGCAGGACAACTTTCAGCAGTTGTCCTTCCGCCACGTGGCTCTGGGGATCTAACTCGGCTCTCCATGTTTGTATTCAGGCGCCTTAATCACGGGGCCATCTTGCCGGCTCCCCCGTCTGACGTCTCAAAGCTGCAAAGTCATCACCTCAGCGTCTAGGTGTGTGGGGGGGTGTTCATTTCCTTGTGTCTCTCAGTGATCGTCTGTGCAGCTCTTTGAGAGTTTAGTGGATTTTCTTAAAAGCGGAACCTAATTTTCACAATGGGAGAGTGAGGGCCAATAGCTCTATCTGATTGACTCCAAAAGCCAGCTAGTAGGAATACAAGGGCTTTCTGGGAAAGTCCCAGGCGTGCCCAGCCTTTGGATTGTGTGACTCGGCGTTGTCTTGTACAAAGCTCACACAGGAGAATCACGGGTTAAGTGACTCCCACCCCCCAAAGAATAGCCCAAAAAATTCTTCCATGCTTTCAGTAAGTTCTGCTTTGTGTCGGGCTGCAGTCCCAGTTCTCCTGGCACGCGGGCAGCCTGTGCAGGTAGATGCATCCGGTAGATGGCTTTTATCTCCTGTGCTAATTGCTTTAGGTCAGGACCCGTCCTTCCTGCGGGCACTGGGTCTTCACCTGTGTCTGCATTCACCTGCATATACTTTGCTGAGACTTTTCGTCTCTCTCTTGGGATGCTCACCCAAAAAGTGCTCCCCCGACTGTC
The DNA here is from genome assembly GCA_023101885.1 of Typhlomys cinereus. Lineage (NCBI taxonomy): Eukaryota > Metazoa > Chordata > Mammalia > Rodentia > Platacanthomyidae > Typhlomys > Typhlomys cinereus. The sequence goes on from JALPQD010000321.1 coordinate 1,940,345, forward strand.
TTTTGAGTGCGTTGTGCCTCTTGAGAGGCCTCCTGGTATTCATATCCTCCTCCCCTCCCCCCTGAGAAACACAGCACTTCTCACCCAAGACGTCCCAACCACCTGCATGGGTCCATGACGCCCCGACTCCTCTGCAGAACTGAATGTATACCCAGGCCTTCCTGTTGTTTGTTTTTTAAGTACATTGCCAATCTCTGCCCAGGACCCTTCCTGGGCTACTGGACTCCTTGGGCCTCTATTTCTGCATCCATGCCAAGCCCTGTGGCTTGCTCCTCCTGCTGCCAAGCTGCTAGTGGAGAGGTGGAGGAGCTTGTGTCTTGGCAACCTCTGATCCTCAAGGAAGATGACTGTCAATTTAGATGGACTTGAGCACACCCCCCCCAGCTCTCACCTCCTCCTTCACTTCCTCTTTTCCTGAGTTTTTGATTCTCTCAACACTCACTTCTTACCCCCACAAGACCTCTTGGCTTCATTTCCATCCCCATCACGTCACCTGTTGCCATCTGCCCCCATCCTCCCACCCACAACCCGCCCTTCTTCCAGTTCAGTGCACTGAGCCTCCCCAGAGCTCAGTAAGGGTCCCCAGGAGAAAAAAGCTACAGTCGGTCCACGTGTCTGACAGTTTCTGCTGAACAGAATCGCTGATGGATAGATTTCATGCGCCCACCAGAGAGGAAAAAATACACACTTGGTGCATTTGATGGACGATACTTCATGGACAGCACTTCATTTTGGTGATGCACTTATTACAAAACAGACTTTCTCGTGCTCCCCACAAAAAGGTCTAGAATTTCGCACACATTTTATACGTGTGGTTCTGCTGCTAATTTCATACATGTAAATAGCTTTTGATATACCATACCTTGGGATTTTAACTTTTTTATTGTGATCATTATTGTCATGGTTCTATTACATTCTTCATTTGAAATTTTTTTTCCTGATGTGCTATATTTGTTTTTCTCAGCCTTTGGATATAGTGAACGCATTTTAGTTGTTGGAGACATAGACTGAGCTTCGCTTTGCTGCGTAAACTTGACTTTAAATACTAGTTCTCGTGAATGCCATCTGGGTCCTTTCTTACCATTATCAGGGGCTATCTCAACCCCACTAGGTTCTTTCCTGGGTTTTCCCAGCCCTTCCATTTCTGACTCGAATTTTTAAGCACCACTGATTCATTTGGCCGATACCTGGACACTAGATCAGTGACAGATGTTCCCTTTGTCTCTGTTCAGTAACTTCCACTTCCACGTTGGGTACTTAAGCAGGGAAGGAAAAAAAACCCAAATAGTCAGGACACTACTAACTTCCTACTGACCAGATAGATGGCTTCTCAAGTGAGGTGGCTGCTGGGCCCCCAACTAATCCACACTCTTTGAAATTTCATGTTCCCCCCCCAAAGCATGCACGTGTGCGTGTGCACACATACATATTACATACGTACACATACATGCACATATATACTCACACATGCACATACATCTCTGCCCGTAGGAGGCTCCAACTTGGAAGGTCAAAAATATTGGGTGGTCCAGGTCCCTGCTTGCCCATGAGCAAGGGCAGAGGTGGGCAAGGTGGTCTTATTTCTACAGAGAACTTCCTCTCTGACCTGCACATCCTGAGTCCTGATTAAAGTCCCTGCAGTGGACAGAGGCTCTGGGTTCTAGTCCCTGTTCTGATAACACAGGGGAAACTTGGCTGAGATCAGTCTATTCTTTCAAATGTGACTCTACTATCCAGGCAAGCGCAAACACTCTTTTAAATAGTAAGAAGGACTTTGGGGAAAGAAGAAAAAAGACAAAAAGGAATTAGTACACATCCTTTGAGCTAAGGATGTTGTACATTACTCCGTAGTAAAGCCTTCCATGCACAAAGCCCTGGGTTCAAATCCCAGCGTTCCCAAGTGAAAAAGAAGTAAGAGAAGGAGAAATAAGGGATCCCTCACTCCCTGGAAACCCACAGAGGTCGTGACTCCAGTCAAACCTGGTGGGAGAGAGGGGGATCCCTCACTAATTAGCAAGTAGAAGGACGCAAACTGTTGAGTTACTGCTGCCATAAGCTAGAAAATACTGAAACCCAAAGGCAGTCAAGTGAGGACATTAGAGACCCTAGCCCACCCCAGGGTCTGTCTGCACCTGGCCGCTCTGCTCCTTGGGCGCTGACCTCGACTTTCCTCCAACCTCAGGCCACGGCCAGTCCGTGTTCCACCCACCCGCTGATGTCACCGACCGTTGCGTCCGCATCTGTAAAACCCCTCCTTTGCGCCGCCCCTTCCCCGCTGTTGTGTAAGACACTCCTGCAAGCTTTGCTCCAGACGGCCAGAAACTTTCCTCCCCAGCCCTAATGGTGCCTGAGAGATTATTCCAGAGTTACTCCCCAACAATGACACTAACCAAAGGTGTTGAACAAGATGAGGCGCGAAGAGACTGAACTGGCGAAACCCTGAGGCGTGTGAGGGTCTCCCCAGGTCAAGCTAGGCTGGACCCAGAAGCCAGCGGCTCGCTCGACCCATAGTCTTTGCCGTCCGGGTGTCCTCACGGCTGAATACTATTTTGTACTTATCCTCTGCGATGTAAATATTTTTCCTGTAAAAAATGTAAATATTAATATATATATATTGTTCTTGCCTTTTCTAAATAAATTAAAAAAGTAAAGGCCAATTACACATTCTGTTCTTTTCTAAGGTGGAAGTTGATCCGAATAATTAACCATGCATCCTCTACATCTTGTTGCTTTTAACTTTTTTTTTTAGAAATCGTATCCTTTTACTTTACTAGAGCTTCATGATTAAAGAGCCTTCATTGCCGACTAATGGAAGAAAGATGGCGCCAGCTAAAGAGCCGGGGATTAGGGAGTCTGAGCGGGGGACTCTTCCATTAGCAGGTGTAAGACTCTGACAGACTCTCTTAACCTTTTTGTAACTTTGCCTAAAAGTGAAAACAGCTGTCTCCCGTTGTTGCAAAACTCAACAAAATAGCAGTTGCAGACCACTTTAAAAGTAAAAAGACTATCAGGAATGCATAGGGTTACAACATTGCAATGGTCATAATTTGTCTTGGCCCTGGAATGGCTACTTTATAAAAGGAAGATTTCTAGTTAATGTTTTATTTTGCTTGGATTCTTTTCTTTTTTTTTTTTTTTTTTTTTTTTGGAACAAACCCCATAAGAAATCGACTGTGACATTAATTTCCTTCGGTGCTCTTAAAACTACTGATTAATAATCAAATTATTTTATGGGCTTTAAAAGCATTTGGAGAAGCAATACGTTTTTAATAATTTTTAGCAAAATTGTGAAGATCTGGATCTGTTCTTGGTTTAGCTAAAAGTTCTTCATCGGCATTTAATGTCTGGGTTTAATAGTATCACATAAAACTGGTGGCAGAGACCCACACCTGTATGTAATCCCAGCACTTGGAAAGCAGGAGGAGCAGCAGTTCAAGATCATCTTTGGCTAAGTAGTTATTTTGAGGCGAACCTAGGCTACGTGGCTCCTGTCTCCAAAAAATAAAAAAAGTTGAATAAGCAGAGGTTATAGATCCATAGATGAAATGCTTGCTAATAACCATAAAGATATGAGTTTCCATTCTCTAGCACCCATTTAAAGGGGGGGGCATGACTACAAATACCTGAAACTGTGGCTTGCTGGTGCCAACCTAGCTAAAAATGGCAAGCTCAAGGCTGAGTGAGAGATGCTGTCTCAAGGTAGTGGGACAGAGAGAGCTCAGGAATCCCACCCAATGTCTTTCTCTAGCTTCTGCATGGGACCTGTATCTTGAACACATTTACACACACATGCACACATGCACGCACACACGCATCTGCAGAAAGCCGAACTAGGTGCCCCAGTCTCAGAAAGACAAAGAAAGTAGGTGAGCCTTTCCACAAGCCATTTAGCACCAGAAGAATTTGATGCTGAGAATTGGCTTTCAGAAGAGGTCAAATCTCCCTCTTGCACACATATAAATGTGAACACGTGGCGAAGATGTTAACTGGTTCATCTGATGAGAGAAAGAGGCAGATGTCTTAAAACCAGTTCAGAAGAATGATTGGAACAGAACAAGGACCGTGGACATGTTTGCGCTTGGAAACAAGGCTTCACCATCAGACAGGACAAAGTGGACACGCCCACCAGTTGCCCGCCATCTCCAAGCAGGCGGGGCTCTGACAACTCTGAGATTGCTAGAGGCCAGGCGTGACCTTCCACTGAAACACAAACTCTTCCGCAGTTGGAAAGCCACGTTCTGCTTTTATTTAATACCAGACTATTTCGCAGACATCCGAACAAAGTGATCTGGTACGCACTAAGTTGGTAAAGGTGCAATCTGACAATATCCCCTAGGCAGATGTTCACGGGGAAACCCTTTTCTGAGCCCTAATTTTCTGACTTCTGACCCCTGAGTCCTTCCCCTCTCTCGGGTCACTGTGTCCACCTTCCCACCCCCACTCCCACTACGCTTGGGGGCTAAGCATGCTTGACATAAATGACTAGCTCTGCAGGGCTGATCAAAAGCAGATGTGAGGAAGGCAACAGCCATGACCCTAGTTTACATGGAGTTCATCTCGGGCAGAGCAATAAATCTCCGGAATCACGTGGCTGGAGTCTTTCCTCTGAATTAAATGCTCCTCACCCTTCCCATCGCTGGCAGTTCATTGGGAAGACCCTCTTTGCGAGTGACCCCTTCATGCAGTGCCCTGACAGTTAGAAGGCTCTTGGAATAATGAATGACAGACTCTCTTTTTGGACCCCCCAGAGCCCCAGCCAATGCCACAGCCAGCAGCTGTTCCACACGGAACAGAATGGCAGCATCGTGTTTTCTACTGGTATTGGTTATGGCTGCTGCAATCTTGCCACTGGCATACAGTGGTTTCGTGGGCACTTCAAGTAATAAATCAGAACATTAATTCAAGATGTGTCCAGGACACTAACAAGCTACATGACCTCCCAAGGTCTCTGTTTCTTTTTTTTTAATTATTTATTATTTATTCAACTGTGTGTGTATGCGCATGCACGCGCGCGCATGTGTGTTTGTGTGCGCGCGCACGTGTGTGTAGAACCATGAATGAATTTGGGAACCACCATGGACCGCCTCCACCTCCTCCTTGTTTACTCTGCCCCGGGACTCACAGGCTCCACCCTACCAGGACCAGAAACGCAGGCCGCCCAGCCCCCCCCCCCCCCCCCCCGCTTCCACCCGGCATCTATACGTGGGGTCTAGGATCCGAACTCAGGACCTTCCGCCTGGAAGGCAGAGGCTTAACCCCTGAGCCACCTCTCCAGCCCCAGGTCTGTTTCTTAATAAACATGAAGCCACCACATTTCGGATCATGCTACACAGCCATAGCTGCTGGCCACAGCTGTATATGTGGCTTTGAAAGAAGGTGGGGCACAATTTCTCAGACAGCAGATTAATGGCGGGGGCTGAGGACAGAGCGACTCAATGGCTCTGACTGGTCAGAGAACTCTTCCCTAGAGCCTACACCACGGGACAAAGCTATAAATCTCCAAAGGAGCTGTCAAATGGCATCTCCCGGGGTTCTGAGCTTGACCAGGCCACCAGGAGTCAGGGCCACCGTTTGTCACTCTGGCTTTGGGAAACAGGATGGAAGACACCCAGTAAAGTCCATGATTGCTCGGTCCCTGGGCCTCCAAAGCTTCACCCCAACCCCGGGTGTAGAAGAAAGTGCTATGAAGCAGGGGACGGCACTCTCCTGTCCCCTTCAAAGACAAGGAACCGATTCAGAGTAACCAAAAAAAAAAAAAAAAAATCAGAGACATGAAAACTAAAAAAAATTCTGTAAAATTCATTATGGGGCCATTGGCAACATTTGAACATAACCCAAGTTTACATATAAGTGAATATTCTTGTCCATTGAAAATAAGCATGGTTTGGGGCCAGTGAGATGGCTCGGCAGGAAAGGTGCCTGCGTTTAAGCTTGGCAGCCTGAGTTCAAGCCCCACAGCCTCCTCATGGTGGGGCAGTCAAGAGGCAGAGATAACGAGTGCTCACTAGTGCACTCGACTGCCTCTCAACAGAACATCCTGCAATTCCATAGGGAAAAATAATAATGTTACAGCCGCTCGAGAAAGTTACAGGCTAGCACACTGTAAGCAACTGAGAAGAAAAGGAATACTTTATTAACTAAGTGTGCAACCACTCAGAACGGCTCTTGCATCAAAAGTGTCTTGGTTTGAACGTGAGGAATTTGGGGTTAAAAAAAACACAAAAATCAAAATAGAGTCAGGGGCCATATCAGAATAGCATAGTGCTACCCTGTTACTATAATAATCTTTCTGACAGTATTCATAATATATGACAGATGATAGATAGATAGATAGATAGATAGATAGATAGGTAGATAGGTAGATGGCAGGTGATAGATGGATAGATGATTAGTGATAGATGGATAGATGGCAGGTGACAGACAGATGGATAGATAGCAGGTGATAGATTGACTGATGGCAGGTGGCAGAGTAAAGATGGCTTTGACTTCACGCTGTTTGCAAGCAGTAGCTCAGGATAGACCGAAAGAGAAGAGCTGAGAGCCGGAGCATCTTCGGGATTCTGGTTTTGCATGCGGGGCTAAAAGTACCGACGGCAAACAGAGTAGGTTTCCGGAACTCTTTGTTTCGTTTGGAGACAGGGGTTTCATGTCATAGGCTGGCCCCAAACACAAGCCAATGTAGCCAGGGATAACCCGGAACTCCTAACCCTCCTGCCTCCTCCTCCTCTCCAGTGCTGGTATTTCAGGTAGTGCACCCCACTATACGCCTAGGGTCTGGGTTTACAGAGCCTCCTCTCCTACGCAATCCACCCACCTTCTTAAAGGGACAGAGAACTCGGCTTCTCCTTTCGGCCCTTGCTTGTTCCAACCATAAACCACTTGCCTATGTTTCAGTGAGTTCTGTTTTCAAGGTTTTTCAGGGCTGCGTGTCAAACCCAGGGTCTTGCACGTGTTAGAAAGTGGCTCTTCGGCTCAGCCGCATCCCTCAGTGATGTGTTTGGTCTTTTTCATATTTCAATACATATTCTTCAGCTATTCTAGAAATTCCTCCATTATTAAAACGATTGTCAATAGTTTGTCTGTTGTCTTCAACCATAATAAGGTATCTTTCAGGAAAGTCTGATTTTTTTTTAATGAGCATGTTGGTTCCTATTGAGACGTGATATTACAAGCATGAAAGTATTACACTGACAGACATAGTTCTAGGACAGAAATATTAAAGTGATAGTGAAGGAGGCGACTTCTTGCATGGTGGAAGAGAAAAGTCAATTGAACCTTCGCTGCACAGACTTTATTTCATGTCATAGAAGACTTCGGGGGTATAAAGCAGCTCAGAGCACTGGCCAAGTTAGCTCCGGATCACCTGGACAGAGCATGCAGTAAAAATATGTATTTTTTATTTATTTTATGTATTTATCTATTTCTTTATTTGAAAGAGATAGACAGAGACAGAGGCAAAGAGACAGAGACACACAGAGACACAGACAGAAAATGCGCGTCAGGCTATGCATGTGCAGATCAGAGATCAACTTCTAGAAATGGCTTCTCTCCTTACGCCATAGAGGCTCCAGTAACCCAGGTTTGCACACTGAGGCATCTTTCCCCTCTGAGTCGTCCCATGGGGGCCCCAAACTTCTTACACATGGAGTCCCTCTGAAGCTCTGATTGGCAGTTCCTCTCGTTTGTTTTCTGTGTCTGTCTCCCCCAGCTGGGCAGGTAAGAACTGCTTGCATTAGTTTATTTCCTTCAGTTTTCTCACATATGTAGTATTGTGGAAGAGAGGGAGACTGAAATTTCCTGACTAGAGTGACGTTGATTTATCAGAACTGAAGTTACTGGTTCGCAACAATGTACCAAAAAGTCCTCTCTCTCTCCCTTACCCTCTCTCTCTCTCCCTCACCCCCCCCCCCAAGTTTTGCTCTTGATGAAGGAAACACTTTGCTTTCTTTGTAACTCAGGTCTGGGCTGCACAAGAAGCTATCTGCACACATGGTTTCCTTTCCTGCTGAAATCCTAAAAAGCAGGGGAGTGCTTGAGACAGAACAGACAAAGAAAGTCGCTGGGGAAGATCTCAGCCAGCAGTTTGCTGCTTTATCTTTGCAAATTCCGGTGGTGATAAAGACTAGGAAGGACCTGGTGCTACACTTGGGGGTGGGGGCAGGATGTTCTTGACAGTTTCAAGTGAACTTCTTAAAGAGCAGGAAACAAAATCCTAGAGTCTAATTACACTTGGACAAAATTAGTCCCGGCAGCTCAAAGACAGTGTAACTCACGAATGTTTCTGCACTAGAAGGACAGAATTATGAATGGGTTTTCTTCTTCTGGTTTTGGTCAATGCTTCTTTTAAGAGGAGAATTTTTTTTTTCAAAAAAATCAAAGAGAGGGAGGAAAAAAGCAGAAAATAAATAGGAAACGACTTCCTTAAAGACAGAGCCGCTTGCTGTCTCTTACCATCAAAACAAAATTCTGATCAATGGTTCTAGAAGAGAACTTTGAAGTTCTTTTTCAATCCACCGTGTGTGTGTGTGTGTGTGTGTGTGTGTGTGTGTGTGTGTGTGTGTGTGTGTGTGTGTGTGAACTTCTCTTTTCTCTTAGAAATGCAGCCTTGGGCGGCATTTTCCCAAAGATCTAAAAGCATTTTCTAACCTCCTGCCTACAATATACTCAGATTAACTGGATAATTCCCATTTCTGGGGGAGGGGGAGTTCGAAAACATAAGGAAATCATTTTTGCTTTTAACCACCGAGGGGAAGAAATATATATATGTCCACAGCCCTGGCGAACCAGGGGCCATTCCAAAAGATGGACAGGAGCTGGAGGGTCGGGTCAACACACAGCACACACCACACGGGTCTGAAACACACATGGTCTCTTCACTTTTCTGAACCCCAACCACATCCGGAGCAAAAAACCATCCCCCAGCATAAAGGGGTGCATAGAGAGCAGCCCCTGGGCCTGCCAACCTACAAAGTGGCCATGTGCGCGGGTGTGGGGGTACAGGTCTGACCTCCCAGCTATGGGGATGGGGGATGAGGGAAAAGGGGGTTTGAGGCTGGAGGAAAGAAGGTTCCAGATCTCCCTGGGCTTCAACGAGCGTGCAAGGCCAAGCGCACGCCACACAGTGTTTTGGGGAACAATCCACAAAGCTGTTTGCTCTTTTCTCTCTCTCTATCCCAAAATAAGAAGTAGCACAGCCCTGAAGGACTGTGAAGGATTAACGCTGGGTGGGGGAACCCGGCAAGGAGAAATGCTTCCTTTCCTCATACCCACTGATACACGACCCATGCTCAGGCACACAACTCAGATGAAACTCAGTGGGCCACACACGAAGAAAATGAGACCAGGAGGGACTGACCGGTGGGGAAGAAGGGCTAGAGTGGGAAAGGGATCGGATAACAAAGCAGTGAAATAACAGAATTCACTGCACTCGCGGACGAATTGCTAAAAGAATAAAATTAATTAATTTTTCTTAATGCCTCCCTGCCCCCCAAACGTCTCTCCAACCTAGAATCCCTAAACATTTTTTCCTTAAGGATTATAGACCCCAATAACAATGTTTTTTCCTTTTCTTTTTTTTTAAATGTGTGCATGTGTCTGTGTGTGTCCGTGGAGGCCCAGCGGTGACTTCGGGAATCACCCTGGATTGCTTTTACTTCTTTTTGGCTTTTCAGGGATTTCCCAGGCTCTGCCTTCCAGAGCCAGAAGTGCAGGCTGCCACCATTTCTACCTGGTGCTTTTCCATGGGATCTGGGATCTGAACTCAGATCCTTCTGCTTGCGAGGCAGAGTCCCAACCCCTTAGCCATCTCTCCAGCCCAGCAAGAGCAATGCTCGCCTCCATAAAGACCTATGAAGCTTCTCCGCCAACACCAAACAGTTCTACGCGCAACTCGCTGTAGTTAGAGCAGACGGCAGACTGTGGGATCCCTCCTAGCACTTACGTTACTTTAAGTAATTACTAGTAAGATTTCCAAACATCGTTTAGAGTGTGTTGCCAACATTTGTGCACGGAACACCTCTGGAGGTCCTCTTCTGCAGAGAGGACCTTCTGCAAAATGTTGCCCGATGTAATCTTTCCTTTAAAGAAATAACCAACTGTCTCTGTTTAAAAGTCGTCTGATCTGATCACAGGCCAGCTCCAGACACGTCCTTAGAAACGCCAGGGGCATGGCAGCCAAACTAGCCTTGTAGGAACGCACTGGGCTTAACGACAGATCAGGTTCACAACGTGGAAGAGCGACGGAGGGTGATTCCCAATGTGCACTTACACAAACACACGTGCACCCGACCACCAACTTGCCTACACACTTGTCTGCACGCCATACACACATACATATGAAAATGGGTAAAGTAAAAAAATAATTACACAGGTTGCAAAGAATGAGATGAAATTGGAAGCCTCTTATGTTGCCGACTGGAATATAAAATGCTACCACAGCTTTGGGAAACAGCCTCGCTGTTCCTCAGAAGGATAAATACTGAATTATTGTGACGGTTCACCTTCGTTAGCAATTTGATTGGTTTTAGAATCAGGTACCCAGGAGACGTACTTCTGGGCGAGATTCCAAAGAGGTTTAGCTGAGGTGAGAAAAACAATTTGAAATGTATGTGACCCCATCCTCTGGGCTGGGGCGCTGGACTGAACAGAAAGAGGAACGTGAACGGAGCCCCACAGGGCTTCTCTCTCTGCTTGGTGACTGTGGACACGACGTGACCCGCTACCTGGCACATTCGGCTGCCACGGCCGGAAACACTCTCAACACCGAGATGTCCCCACAATGACGAACTGCACCCTCAAACTGGGAGCCCTGAAAATTTTTCCTTCCCTAAGTGGCTTCCATAAGGTATTTTGTCACAGCAATGAGAAAAATAACTAATAAAAATGATGCACCTACCTGGAAGGGTAAGTGGGAGTCGGGGCGGAATGGTGAAGGAAAGGGAGGGGATGAAAGGAAGGGGGAGAGAGGAAAGCTAGGATGAATACTCAACATCCTTATAAAAGTAAAAAAAAAAAAAAAATCAGGGCTAAAGAGATGGCTCAAGGGTTAAGACTCTGTCTCCAAAGCAGAAGGTCCTGATTTTGGATTCCAGGTCCCACATAAATAAAAATGCCAGGAAAAGCAAAGTAATCCAGGATGATTCCTGAAGTTGCACTTGGTCTTCCACAGGGACACATAGTGGCCTCTGATACACACACACACACACACACACCACAGACACAAAGTTTAGTTGAAAGAAAAGGGGGGTTTGGTCAGAATGGGAGGGGCTAGGAGCATACAACAGGAGAGAATATGATTGCAGCATATCATATACATGATAGAAATTGTCCGAAAAAATTCTAAAAATAATAAATTGAGACGGTGAGGTAACTAGGCAGCTAAAGGTGCTTAGCAACAAGCCTGAAGACACGTTCAGCCTCCAAATCCACAGGGTGGAAGGGGAGAACGGACCCCTGCAAGCTGTCCTCTGACTACCATACATGCACCAATGCACTTGTGTACCCACACATACGTACACACAATAAGTCACTAAAGCAAAACACTGGAATTAAAATTAAAAGCAGCAGAAAATGATTAAAAGTTAGTATATGCTGTGGAATATTGCTCAGTAGGTGAAGGAACAAAGAACCCAGCCAAGCCACTACCTCTGCTCAGGGGGTCTAAGGAGACTGACTAGCCCAGAGAACAGACAGTAAGCGGGCGGGCGGGGAGACGCCCTGGGTAAGCCCACCCAGTGTCACTGTGAGCATGCGACCCCCGTGAGCGCTGGGCTCTGAGCTCATGCATCCGGAGCTGCCACTTGAGCGCTTTAAGAACCAAGAGTCCCCCACACAAGGGTTGTTAGTGTCTTGCTGTGCCTGGGTCCACCCAGCAGGAGGCGATCTTACCAAAAGGTGGTTGACTGCTTAACCCGCAGCTTCTAGAATCTCCCCTTTCCTGCTCCTACACTCAGCCCTTACCTCTCTGCTTTGCTTCGTTAGTATGTGTGTGCGCACACGTGCTTCATGCGTACGATATGGGCGCTGTGACGCTGTCCCATGCACACGCGTAGTGGTCACAGCCCCTTATATGTTGGCCTGTGCCTTTCTAAACATAGGTGAGACCAGGTCTCATCATGGCTGCTGCAGAAGCCGGGCTGGCAGCCGTGAGCCGCTGGAGATTCTTGGTCTCTGTCTCCCTGCTTTTGGGGCTTATGCCAGCCTGTCCAGCATTCGCATGGGATCTGGGGATCTGAACTCAGGCTGCCAGGTGTGTGACAAGCGTGTTACCCAGTGAGCGCCTCTCCAGCCGAACCCTTATTCTCCGCCATGGGTTGGTCTTTCTGTTCCATTTTCACCTCCTGAGTCTGTCTGTTCATTCACTCGTCAGTTCCCTGTCCTTTAACGGGAACTTGCCTGCGTTCCCACACACTCGGCAAAGGTTCTGTCGCTGAACGACACGCCAGCCTTTTCTTCTCTTTCTCACTTCCTATTTGGAAAGAGTCATCCTCCATTATCCGGAGGCAGGGATTTCAGGCGTGCGCCAACAAGCCCAGGTGCCCCCTGGGATCTCATTCGGCTGTCCCTCCCTAGGGACTGCCCCTTCCCACTGTTGGGTAGAGGCCCCAACTCACACCCGCCTCGCCCAAGCTGCTTTGCCTTCTCGCCCCACCAGTCTCTCGCCTATCTTTCCTTTGATAACGCCTCAGCTCCTGCAGCCTTCAGTGCCAGACTGCATCTGCTGGGATCTGCTAGCTTGGGAAAGGTGGTCGGACCGCTCCCTTAACTTTAATAAATTTTAGCTTTCATTGGCTGTTTAAAAATATTCACTAAAACACACACACACACACACACACACACACACACACACACACACTCCCAGGTGAATTCCACAGAACACGGCTAGATGCTGTGCTGAATGTCAAGATCCTGGGACTCCCTCTGTGAGAAGAGGTAAAGGACAAGAAGGAGGAGGAAGAGGAGGAGGAGGAGGGGCTGGGATGCCCCAATGGATAGAATACCAGCTGTGCAGCCCACCTTGGCGAGTGCCTGTGGACCCAGAGCTGGGGGCAGAGACGGATCCCGGCACATGCCGGCCAGTCCAGAGGAATGGCAAGCTCAGGGCTCAGGGAGAGACCCTCTTTCTAAGTAAGGTGGGTGGCTCTTGAGGAATGTCCCCTGAGGCTGACCTCTGCCCTTCACACACACAGACACACATGTGTGCCACCACGGTTCCCTGCATAATGGACTTTATCCCTTCCGGAACCAGGAGCCAAATGATAAAACCTTTGTTCCTTTTTTTAAAAAATTAAATCATTTTTATTAATATTCAGTCTTCCTAATTATAAACATAATGGGTGGTTGTCCCTGACCCCCTCCCTCCCTTCCCCTCAACATGGTTTTTTAAATTTATTTTGTTTTTATTTTTACTCTTCCACAATCTCATACATGCAGACAATGCAATTTTGATCATAGCTACAACTTTCTCCCTCCCACTTCCCCTGGACATTTATCCCCAGCATGTCCACCTCCTGCCTTTATGTCCTAAGTTTTTAAATTGGACAATATAAGATAATATGCAAGCAATAAAAGAAAACACATCAAGGATGCAGATAGTTACGAATGAGCTCCCAGTGCCACATGGTCAAGAACGCACGATAAAGCTGAAGAAGAGCAGCTCTGTCCATCATCTGTGAGACTAAGTTCATGGTGTGAGCACACGGAGCCCCAGCCCACGGAGCCATCCCCACTGTGTGCACACGGAGCCCCAGCCCACGGGAGGCCATCCCCACTGTGTGCACACGGAGCCCCAGCCCACGGGAGGCCATCCCCACTGTGTGCACACAGAGCCCCAGCCCACGGGAGGCCATCCCCACTGTGTGTACACAGAGCCCCAGCCCACGGGAGGCCGTCCCCACTGTGTGCACACGGAAGGCCGTCCCCACTGTGTGCACACGGAGCCCACCCCATGAGAGGCCTTCACTTGTCAGTACACAGATAATGAATTCAGGGTTTGGTGGCAGTGTGGTAAGTCAGGCTACTAATCATTCAGCTGTCCACAGCTCAGAACACTGAATGTAGAAATAGTCTCATCTCCTCTCTGCCACGTCTCACGCACATGGGACACAGCAACCACATGTGCGGTGAAACCCTTTCTCCTTTAAGTGCTTGGGTCACAGTATTTCGTCTCAGCAAATAGAAGCATGACGGTGACAACACAGGGGTTGTCTCTGTCCTTCCTCAAGGCTCTGAGGCCAGGCTGTGCGACATGGCAAGACTGTGTCTCAAAACACAAGCAAGTGAAAAACATGCATAAGACATGAAGAGAAGGAAAAGTAAATACATTGTAAGCATTTCAAAACTTATGCTCAGGCTGGAGAGGTAGCTCAGGGGTTAAGCCTCTGCCTTGCAGGCGGAAGGTCCTGAGTTCGGATCCTAGACCCCACATATGGACGCCTGGCAGAAGTGGGGGCAGCCTGCTTTTCTGGTCCTGGTAGGGTGGAGCCTGTGAATCCCGGGGCAGAGTAAACAGGAGATGGAGGCGTCCATGGTGGTTCCCGAATTCGCCCATGGTTCTACACACACACACATATACATATACACACACGCACACCCACATACACACACAATTGAATACATAATAAATAATAATAAAAAAAAACTTATGTTCAAGTATAAAGGGGATGTGCGCTTTCGTCATCATCCAAAGTATATGGAAATAGCAGTGCTGGGAGCCCTTCTTAAGAAGTACACCAAGGCTGGGCTGGAGAGGTGGCTCAGGGGTTAAGCCTCTGCCTTGCAGGCAGAAGGTCCTGAGTTTGGATCCTAGACCCCACGTATAGATGCCGGGCGGAAGCGGGGGCGCCCTGCGTTTCCGGTCCTGGTAGAGCGGAGCCTGTGAATCCCGGGGCAGAGTAAACAAGGAGGAGGTGAAGGCGTCCATAGTGGTTCTTAAATTCATCTGTGGTTCTACACACACATACATACATACACACACATACATACACACACACGCGCACATGCGTACATGCACAATTGAATAAATAATAATAAAAAAAAAGAAACTTAAGAAGTACACCAAGGCTGGGGAGACGGCTCAGGGGTTAAACCTTTTGCTTCCCGAGCAAAAGGACCTGAGTTCAAATCTTCATATCCCACATTAAGAAAAAAAATTGTCAGGCAGAAGGAAAAAAGTGGCCTGCACTTCTAACTCAGGGAGATGGAGCCTGGGAAACCCCAAAGCAAAGCTGTCAGGGGTAGAGCAATCCAGGATGGTTCCCAAAGGCATCCTGGGGCCTCCACAGACACACATATTCAAGTACACGCTTATACATACTCCTACTCACGTGCATGTGTGTGTGAGTGTGCACACACACACACATACAACTAAAAAAAAGGACTGGAATCTATTTTTAAAAACCCCTAAAATAAAAACTTTGATCAGGCAAATAGCTAAGGTCACACTCAACATAAAGTCTGCAAGCAATGATAAGCCATGCTCTCGCTCACAGACATAATGTCAAGGACTCAAAGGTGAAAGTTGAAATGTAGACAATGACTAAATGTTGATGATTCTAATTGGTTTGGTTGATTAGTTTTGTTTTGTCTGTTTTGTTTTTCGGTTCTAAGCTTGGAGTTGGGACTCATTAGTGTAACCCAAGCGCTCTACCCATCAGTTTCATATTCTCGCTAGGAAAAGTATCTCAAAAGCTCTCTGATAACCATGGAAAGAAGGACTGCTACCGTGTTGGTAGGAACACAGGAGGAAGTAAGTAATAAATGAAGGCATATTTAGATTCCATTCTCCAGACACGGGATTTGGGGAAGACAACATGCGGATATGATATGAAGAGGCTGGATTTTCTAGCTCCGTAGATATGGATTAGGCACATTAACATGAACTCCTGAAATACGCAGTCTTTGAAGAGAGAAGATGAGCCCATAAATGTGCACGTCTTAGCCTTGTGCATCAAATGAACCTGAAGACCAACCTAATCATACCCCCAACGTCTCTAGCCCGTAAAATGCTTGAAATAACAAATCTCCATTGGTCGGAATGAAGACTTCCTGAAGTTACCGCTCCTTCATGCCTGGGGGCCAGAAATGTAGAAGACGGGCCTGGAACATTCCGCCATGCCAGGGGAGAGGAGACGGAACCAACCCAAAGAGGTGCCCAGAAGCCTAACATGGGATGGGACAGCCTTGGCAGCGAAAGGGATCATTGCAATTGATTAAAACCCATTCAGCCAACCAGGTAATAACTATATTAAAAGTTATTATCTAAAAGCTAATGGGTAACCTTGAGAGCTTGCTATGAAACCAATTCATTATCTTAAATGAAGCGTTTATCCTGCCTGCCCATCTAAACCGTACCACGGGTAATCAAAGCGTAATGAGGATACATGTCTCTGTATACAGTTACTCTATCTAATAAATGAAAAAGAAATTAAAGAATTAGAACAGCATCATGTTACACTCCCTGATGAATTAACAAATGTAGGCATTTAGCACTAATGGCTGCTGAGAGAGAGAGCGAGCGAGAGAGAGAATCTGCTGTCCACCTCCTGGGGAAAGAGCATGTGTCACTATCATGTTGCCAAAGGTATCAAACCCAAGTCTAATCAGAACTCTGAAACTGGGGCCAGTGAGGTGGCCCAGCGGGTAAGGCGCCTGCTCACAAACCTGGAGACCTGAGATCGATCCCCGGAAGCCCACGTGGTATAAGGAGAGAAGTGACTTCTGGAAGTTGTCCTCTGACTCCACCCATGTGCTAGGGCTTTTGGTATTTCTCTTTCTCTCTCTCTCATGAATAAATTGGAAAGAAAGAACTCTGAGTCTGACTTCTCATTCACCTGAAACCAAAAAGACTAGAATACAGACTGAACCGCACGAGGTATCAGCAGCCTCCAAACGTGGGTGAAGCAGAACAATTCTTCCGTGGATTCCAAAGCACAGAAGTGCTCCTGAGAGGACAGTCTGTCTGCAGAAGGGGAAACGTAAAGATAGGAAGGGGAAGGCTAAGTAAGAAACCTGGGGGCTGGAGAGGTGGCTCAGGGCTTAAGCCTCTGCCTTGCAGGCAGAAGGTTCTGAGTTCGGATCCTAGACCCCACGTATAGACGCAGGGCGGAAGCGGGGCGGCCTGCGTTTCTGGTCCTGGGAGGGCAGAGCCTGTGAATCGGGTTGCCGGGGCACGGGGGGGAGGGAACACAAGGCAGGGAGGTGGAGGGTGTCCACAGTGGTCCTGAATTCACCCATGGTTCTACACACACACACACACACACACACACACACACACACACGCACACGATAAATACATAAAAGTTAATTTTTAAGAGGAAACCTATACACAAGGATGAAAAGACATAATAATTTTTTAATGATGACCTGAGTTCAATCTCTAGAAGGCACATGGGAGAAGGAGAGAATCAACTCCAGAAGTTGTCCTCGGACTTCCTGCCCGCTATGGAACACACGTGCACCTATAGCACTCCCTCGCGCACGTGCTCTCACTCACACTCTCTCTAGTCTCTCTCTCTCGCTCTCTTGCTCTTACTCTCTCAAATACGTGTAAACATGTTTATATGTGTGCACATACATGTAAATGTGGACACACGTGTGCACCTCAAATAAACTTTTTTTTAAAAATTCAAAACCACGAGGCAGTGATCTCTATGAAGTTTGGGTTGAGGATTTCTTTTAATGAGGGTGAAACACAGGAAGCAGATCGACCATCCAAAATAACTGAGACATTGGGCCAAACACATGAAGTAAGGGAACTAGATGACACCTATTTCAGGTCTGGAAGATAGCTCAGTAGACTAAGTATCTTGCAGGCAGGAGAACCTGAGTTTGATTCTCAAAAATTTTTGCTTAAAAAAAAACAGGCATAGTTGTGTATTTTTGTAATCCCAGCGATGGGGAGGGGGAGAAGGACAGATCCTTGGCGCTCCGCAGCCAGTCGCCTTGGCGGGCTTAGCCAGTTCAAGGCCAGTGTGAGATGCTGTCTCAAGGGAGAAGATGATGTCACCTGAGGGAGGACACCCAAGGTGTACCTCTGTACACACATGCAGACATGCACACAGATGCACCTGCACATATGTGTAAACATGCACTAATGTGCACATGTAAACGTGCATGCATATGCACCCACACATGTGTAAACATGCGTGTACATGCATGTGCACCTGCACACATGTGTAAGTATGTGTGTGCACGTGTAAATATATGAGTCTGTACGTGTGTGTCTACACATGTAAATGTGAACACACGTGTGCACCTGCATGCCTGTGCATAGATGCATAGGCATGCAAACATGCACATGCACATCTACATATACATGCAAACACACAATTATGCACCTGCACACTTATGGACGCAGGCACACATACATACACATGCGCACATGTGTACACATGCATGCTTACACACATGTATGTCAACACACATGCATATGTGCATGTATATAAACATGCATGCATATGTACACACAGGAAAAAGACCTTCTTTTCAGAATATTTGGTTTCAACAAATAGTGATCCCAGAGAAAAGGGTAACAAATGAGGGGAGCTCTGAAGTTACCCCAGCTTCCCACCTGGAAAGAACAGCCAGTCTAGACTGAGATCCAGGGCAAGAGGACCCCAACGGTCTCCTTGAGTGGAAGAGACAAAGAGAGCCATGGGCGTCAGCCCAGAGAAGGTGTCAGAGCGGAGTCAGGTGCATGCGGAGATCGAGGGTGCGCAGAAGGGCTTGGGCCGCTCGTCGGTGTGTGGAAACTGTTCAAAGCTCGAGAAAGACCACCCGGAGGACGCAAGGCGGGTGCATTCAGGGGCTCACACCAAGCCTGGAAAAGCCCATGGTGTGACCACCATCCTGGGACACCTCACACATCAGGAAACATTGAATAGTGGGTAAAATCAGCTCTTAAGCAAAATGCTGCTCAGACACACACACCCCCAACAATGAGCAAAATCAAGCTTCCAAAGGATCGCACTGTTCCCAAGTCACTTAGCTGAAATATTTTCAGGAATGCAAAATACCAAACTCCCAGCATGGCAAGCGTCACTGCGTCTCGGTCCAATCCAAACAGTGACCGGGCACAGAAAGGAACAGACACGACTGGTAATGAGCAGAGGAAGGGGGTGAATGACAGCGCTGTGGGGCACAGTTAGAGCTGTGTTTGTGACCCATAAATCCAATGAAGTTTCGGGAAGACAGAACATGAGAGACACAAAGGATTTATCTTTAAAGATCCAGAAGAGTTTTTAAAGTTTGAAAGTAAAATTCTTGAGACTTCAAAAACATATGAGGAAAGAAGAAGAGCATGTCATGTACTGTTTAAAAAAAAAGAAAAAGAAAAAAAAAAGTTGGCCTGAAACCATACTAGACAAGGACGTGTGAAGTGCAGAGATATATCTAGTGACAAGATGTAGACAGGCAAAAAAGTAAAAGTTCCAAATGTACTTTTTCTTAATGCCCTTCCCTTGCCCCCCAAACAATCAGTCCCTACTGCTGCATTAACCCTCGTTATCAGGAACTCTAAGCCACGTCAGGACACCATCCCTCCCCCAACCTCGGAGGCTGCCCTGGTCCGCTGGCCTCCTGCAGTGACGACAGACAACTCCAGCTTCAAGTGACTGACGTTCTCAGCTCCATCCTTCCTCCCACTTTGCTCACCCTCATGCTCAGACAGATGCCTCTGGCTGCTGAAAGTCGGAGAGAACTAAGTTTTGTAGTGTTCTTGGTCTCTGAAGGGAGGCCCAAGAGAACAATTGGGCCGTTTTCTCTCTTGTTGGCAATTTGGATGAGTCCATGTGTGGTCATAACCCCAGCCCTAGAGATGGTGTGTGTGGATGTTTGTGTGTGGATATGTATGTATGTGCCCCGCACTCATGAATGTATGAAATGGAGGAAGTTACACAGGAAGGGTTCTTAATAACAAGCTTGAAGTGTTTAATATTCACCCTTGAAAAAATAGACATTTTTATAAAATGAAAACCATAATAAATGTTTTGAAATAGTAAAAACAATGTAACCATCAGAGGAAAATAAAATGGAGAAAGCTATTTCCCTTGCATTTTTTTCACAATTATTGCTGCTAGTTGTACACATCTCTAATTCAGCTCTTGCCTATGGGACATTAATCAATGAGGTTTTATTTTTATTTCTCCTCTAATCCCAGAAACAAGCCTGTTAATTCTTTTCCTTCCCTTCTGGCAACCTTGTGGTGAATCCCTTCTTACTTGATTAGGTTGTGGATAGACTTGTAAAGGTGTTTGCCACATACAGTGCAAGCATTGTAACTGCCGATAAAGGTCAATGGTTTCTACTGAAAAGAAAGAAAAAGAAAAGAAAAGAAAAAGAAATAAAATGGTGATAAAGGTGAAAAATATAGTGATAGAAATTGTTGAAATGAAATACAGTAGAAAAAGACTGGAAAAATCATCACTTGGTAATGAGCTAGTTACTAGTCTCCTAAAAGCATGTGGCTGGCATCTGCAAAGGAGGAAAAATGGAAAGGAAAAAAGGCAAGTGGAAAGAAGTTTTTTTTAAAAAAAAATTTTTTCTGAGGAAATAATGACAAAGCCAAGTGTTTGTAACTTATGCCTGTAATCCCAGCATTCAGGAGATTGAGGTAGGAAAATACTAAGTTTGAAGCCACCGTGGGTCACAGTAAGACTCTGTCTCAAAAAAAAAGGTAAAACTAAATAAAGGAATGGATGCATTTTTCCATATCTAACCAAAGTATTAGACTCTGAATTTATGACATCCAATGTACTCAAGGCACAAGAAACGAGAAGAAAATTCTATCAAGGTATATCAAAATAAAGTTTCCTAAAACCAGGAGTAAAGATAAATTTTATAAATAGTCCAAAACAGAAAAACAGATTTTTTTTCTCTTGTTTCAGGCTCACGTAAGCCCAGGCTGGCTTTGAGCCAAGAGACAAGGCAAAGAAGACCTGTATTCTGATCCCCTTGCTTCCGCCTCACACAGGCTGGGGTCATGAGTGTGTGCCCTCACACCTGGTTTTACACGTGGTTTCTTGATGGAAGCAACAGGAGTCGGAAGACAGAGCAGTGTTTTGCAGGCCAACAGCAAAAGCTAGTGTTGCAGACTTTTATACCCAGAAAAACTAGCTTAGAAAAAAACCAATATAAAATAAGCCCCCGTTTCAATACATAAAAGCAAAGAATTTTTTTAAGCTGCGAGTCTTTAATTCAGGAGATATTATAGGAAGTCCTTGAGACAGAAAGAAAATTATGAGAGAATTTTGGCTACACCCAAAAAGTTCCTTCTAGCAAGCATGTAAATAGATAGAAAAATGTGGGGTTTTTTGTTTCGTTTTGTTTTGTTTTACAAAACACAAATTCTCTTCCAAATATAATTAACAGCCAGGATGACAACACATACCTGTAATACCTCCAGGAGACAGAAGCAGGAGAGTTATAAATTCCAGACCAGCCCGAGTTACTTGATTCAAGTTTAGCCTGAGCAAAAATTCTGCTGAGAGAGAGGAGGGAGGAGAGAGAGAGAGAGAGACAGAGAGAGAGAGAGAGAGAGAGAGAGAGAGAGAGAGAGCACAAGGACCTACTTTCAAGCCTCAGCCAGGCAGGGTGATGTGCCCTTCAAATCCCAGAACTGGGAAGGCAGAGACAAGAGGATTCCTGGGGTTCAGAGTCAGTCAGTCTGAGCCCCAGGTCCAAGTGTAAGACCCTTTATCAAAAAACAAAGTGGACAGCTCCAGAGGAGTGATGCTCACGGATGTCCTGGGGCCTCCGTATGCACGCACGTGTGGACCTACCTATTATAAGCTTTACTTTTACAATACTGCATGTGTGTTGTATGCATGTGCACATGTTCATGTGTGTGGAAGCATGTGGTGGGAAGCATGTGCACGTGCATGTGGTGGCCAGAGGTCAATATTGGGTGTCTTCCTATATTGTTCACCACCTTTTATTTGTTTATTTGCTTGTTTATTTATTTGCTTATGTATTTGAGGAAGAGAATCCCACATAAAAAAAAACACCAGGCAGAAATGACTTTGGCCTGTACTTCTGGCTCGGAAAGGAGAACCTGGGAAATCCCAGAATGAAGCCAAAAGGAGGTAGAACAATCCAGAATGGTTTTCAAAGTCATCCTTGGTCCTCCACAGGGTCACACTGTGCCCTTTGATACACACACACATACACACACACACACACACACACACACACACACACACACACACACACACGTAAAAATAAATAAATAAAATGAAA
Organism: Typhlomys cinereus; assembly: GCA_023101885.1. Classification (NCBI taxonomy): domain Eukaryota; kingdom Metazoa; phylum Chordata; class Mammalia; order Rodentia; family Platacanthomyidae; genus Typhlomys; species Typhlomys cinereus. The sequence goes on from JALPQD010000321.1 coordinate 1,962,578, forward strand.
AATGTTTCAGCCTACTTTGTATATTCTATTCATATGTTCTCTACTTAAGATAGTTCAAAAAACCTTGATGGTTGTTTAAAAGATGGCCAGAGTAGATGTGTACATCAAGCATGCTTGTGGAGGCAGAGGACAACTTTCAGAAGTCAGCTCTCTCCCTCCACCACACTTCTGGGGACTGAACATCACCAGGATTTCGAGCAGGTGTCCATCCACTAGCCTATCTCACAGACCCCCCACTTTATTTTTTGAGACACAGTATCTCACTGAACCTTGAGCTCCCTTGCTGAGCAAGACCAGTTGGCTGGCAAAGTCCAAAGACTCAGGCCTGCACCCCCGTGCCTGGCTTTTCATCTGGAAGTCGGGGGATCTCAGGTCCTCATGCTTGCGTAACAGCCACTCCACAGACTGGGCCATCTCCCCGCCCAAGAGGCTTGATGTTTACATGAGAAATATTAGCTGGGACAACAGTGAAAAAAGCTGGCTGGAGAGATGGCTCAGGGGTTAAGACTCTGCCTCGAAAGCACATGGCCCTGAGCTGAGATCCCAGGTGCTACATAGAAAGGTCAGGTGGAAAGGGCAGGGACCTGCACTTCTGGCCCTGGTGGGCGGAGCCTGGGAAATCTCAGAGTGAAGCAAAATGGAGGTAGAAGCAATCCAGGATGATTCCCAAAGTCACCCTTGGTCCTCCACAGGGACGCACGGTGCCCTCTTATGCAATAAATAAATAAGTTGATAGCTAGCTAGCTAGCTAGCTAGCTAGCTAAATTTATTTTTTAAAAAAAGTGAGAACAGCATTACCCACACGGGAAGCGTGGTGGTTGAGACGGCGCTGGGGCATTCTGGAGGATCTGCCAAAAGTCTGTCCCCGTTTTCGAATCCTGGCTCCAAATCTGCTCACTTCGTGATAAGTAATGCCAAGCCGTACACTGTGCTGTGTCCCATATAGAGGGCTGGGTTTTTACACTTACTTATTTAAGTTGTGCATGCGTGTACATACGTGTGCGTGGGCGCACGTGTGCCCTGGTGCAGCTGTGCAGGTCAGAGGACAACCCGCAGGAGTCAGTTCTCTCTTTGCACCAGGGGTCCCAGGACTGAACTTGGTCTCAGACTTGGCGCAAGCAACTTTACCCACTGAGCCATCTCCCTGACCCATAAAAATGTAAATAATGTTTGATAATATAAAGTTTTTATAAAGTGTATCATTTCATGTTGTGGAACAGAAAGACGTGGAATAAAGGAAAGACCTGGAACATGGGCTAGCAGTGACTATTTTGTGAGTGTTGAGATTATATTTAGACTTTTTTTCCAGAGTGCTTGTAATGATCATCATTTACTATTGTAGCCGGTAAAAATAACTGAAAACAAAGAGTTCAAATGAAAATACATTATCCACAAACTCCGTGTGTTCCCTGGAAACAAAATTTACTCTGGACTCAATTCACCGTCTCTGTTTCTTTGCTTTGATTACCCGATCCTGCCCAGTCCCAGCCTGAATTGCTGTGGAGTACTTGCTGACCAGAATCTAGTCAATCAAGGCCTCCCCCGCAGAACTGAGCCAGAGGCAGCTAATATTACATTTTGGTATGAGGATATCTTGCTCCGTTTAATGATACTATCTGGCCGGGAGATGGGAGGTGTTAACCCCAGAGTTGGGGCTGGCAATCCGCTTCCCCAGGGATCTCACTGGAAGCCGTGGTGTAGTTCACAGGATCTGGGTGTTTTTGCAATCAGCAAGCCTGAAGGGCTTCTGCTCCATGTGCTACAGAAAGGTCCCTGCGATTCCAGTATTCTAAATAGAAAAATAGAGCAACCGCAAATTCCATCTGACAGAATCCTTATGTCTGCGTCGTCCTGTAACCCAAACGAGAACCAGCCTCAATGAAGGCTGCCACCAACCTTCAACATCGCCACAGGATGAAATCCCAAGGAGAGGGGAAAGTTGGCACAGGCCAAAGCACAGGTTTAACTAGAAATCTAAGGGCCTGATAAGGATGGACGGGGTCTGCTACAGAGAGAAGCCGGGAAATAAAAAACACAAGATGAACATCTGTTGTTTGTGAACGTCGAGGACTGGGCCATGTTAAGATGAGTCGCATGCAGCATGAATGGGCCTTTTGCACTTTCTAAGAAGTACCTCATGTACTCCGAAGAGCCGAAGCAGGGCTTAACTAGTGATGCAGGATTTAACTAGTGATAACAGAATTCAAAAGTTGAATTTAAAAAAAAAAAAAAAAGGCTGGGGAGATGGCTCAGCAGGAAAGAGCGCTTGCTGTGCAAGCATGAAGAACTGAGTTCAAATCCCCAGCACTCCTGTAAAAAGTTATGCAGGGTTGCGTGACCCTGTGACCCCAGTGCTGGAGGGGGAACAGCGGTAAAGACAGAAGGATGGCTGGAGCTCATTGGCTGCCAGCCTAGCTTCAGGCTCAATGGGAGACTCTGTCTCCAGGGACTAAGACGGAGAGCGACAGGACACCTGACCTCCTCCTGTGGTCTCTGTGCAGGCACGTACACCACATGTAAAAACGAATTAATCTATCCCTTAACCATGTCTTAAATCTGAAAGCAAATAACCACAGCCAGTTTGATACTGATTTTAAAACAAACAAAATTTTCAGGGCTGACACAATAGTCCAGCCAGTAAAAGCACCTGCTTGTAGGCTATAGCTTGAGCTCAACACCCATAAGACCCTCACGATGGAAGGAGAAAGCTGACATCTAAATGTTGTCCTCAGACCTCCAGCCGTGCACCACCAAGACATACATTTTCTCTTTCACTTATAAATTATATATATAGATAGATAGATATATTTCCAGATATGGAAAGGAATGTAATCGATACCATACGCTCTCCCTAAACTAGTGATAACAGAATCCAAAAGTTGGGATTTTTATGTAACCTTTGAGAACTAGAGGGACAAATTAAGTATTTCCAGAAGCAGCGCTGGGAGCTGTTAACTCAGCTGAAGCCCGCATGCCCACTAGCCATTCCAGAGGATGTCGGAACGTGAGTAAAGGTCATCTGGCCTCTCGTCCTGCTTGCGAAGGCGACTCTGGAGCTTACCCTAAAGACACTGTTAAAGAGTATGATGGGTGGCCATTTGTCTCTCTGGGTCTACGCAGACCGTCCCCAGCGTCCTCTCCACGGCAAGGACTGCACAGGCTAGCGAAGCACAAGCATCCATCAGTCCGCGCTCTGGACTAACGTGTGGTCATTTAAGCCGCTTCAAAGATGTGTAGCATAAAACTGGCTGCGTCTCTAGACAGAGGACCGCTTGCAATGACCCTTCAAGTAGCCCAGGCCCCCAGGGGAAAGGGGCGTCACACTGACCACACAGCTCCTGGGGGCTGCATTTCAGCAGTGGCCATGGGATGAGCTGACCCTTCCAAGTGGAAGAGCAGCCCCTCGGCTCAGCGCGGCGCTCTCGGGGGTCAAAGGCTCTTTCTGAATGATCAGCCACCATCGGGGCCATTCTGCAGGTGCATCTCCCTGGAAGGTGGTAAAGCGCTCTCTCTCTCTCTCTTTCTCTCTTGCTCTCTCGCTCTCACTCTCTCGCTCTCTCTCTCTCTCCCTTGTTCCCTCCCATTCCAGGAAGGGTCTTCTTGCTCATTCATCATATGGTCTGAAGCCTGACCTCATCTAGAGCCCGATTCTGAGGATGAGCTGCCATGACCTGGAACTGATAAGGTAAATTATTCAGGACGCTGGAATATGGAATATGGAACAAGGGCATGAGCCAGGCGTGGCGATGATGCCCATGATGCCAGCACTTGGAAAGCTGAGGCAGGAGGACTGTCACTAGTTTGGGGCAAGCCTGGACTATGTGGTGAATACCAGATTAGCCAAAGATACAAGGAAAACCTCAAAATGTAAGTTTTGGAAAGCAATAGAGAAAGATATCCAACATTGACCTCTTGCCTTCATAAACACATACTCTAATAATAATAATAATTTTAAAATAAAAAATAAGGTCTGGGGAGATATTTAAGAGGTTAAAGTCTTTGCCTTGCAAGCAAAAGGACCCTGGGTTCAAATCCTGACATCCATGTAAAAACGCCAGGCAGAAATGGCAGCAGCCTTCAATTCCAGTTCTGAAGAAGGTGGAGCCTGGGAAACCCCAGGGCAAAGCAATAAGCAGGTAGAGTATCCAGGATGATTCTTGATGTTACCCTTGGGCCTCCACAAATGCACACACTGAAAGAAAAAAGAAGGGAGGGAAGGATGGAGGGAGAGAGGAAGGAGGGAGGGAGGGAGAGAGGGAGGGAGAAAAGGCACAATGAAGGAGGGATCGACCCTCCAACAAGTGATGCTCAGAAAACTGGAGGACCACACGCAAAAGAATAAAACTGGATCCCTCTCTTACACCACTCTCAAAATTTAACTTGGGAGCTTGTGCAGAGGTTCCAGCAGCAGGGCGCAGTCACTCGTGTACCTGGACCGAGTGATGGTCCTCTCCTCTCAGGCAAGGCATCCTCTGTGAGCGCAGCTGCGGAAGAGACGCAGGAGAGGAGTGGGAAGGGAGGAGGAGAACACAGGCAAGAGGCCCCCTGGTACACGTAAAGGGGGCTTAACATGAGTGAGCCACGCAAGCCCAAACCACAGTGGGCTTATCCATTCACGGCCATGAGGAAGGCTGGTCTCAAAAAAGCCAGAGAAGGGGCTGAAGAGGTGGCTCAGGGGTTAAGCCTCCGCCTTGCAGGCGGAAGGTCCTGAGTTCGGATCCCAGATCCCACGTATAGACGCCAGGCGGAAGCGGGGGGCGGCCTGCGCTTCTGGTCCTGGTAGGGCGGAGCCTGTGAATCCCGGGGCAGAGTAAACAAGGAGGCGGTGGAGGCGTCCATGTGGTTCGCGAATTCATCCGTGGTTCTACACACACACACACACACACACACGCACGTGCGCGCGCACATACACACACAAATGCACACAGTTGAATAAATAATAATAATAATAATAAAAATTAAAAAAAAAAAACAGAGAAAAGTGCTGGGTGAGACTGGAGACAAGAGACCCCCTCTTACAACACTATCAGCCAAGGAGCAAAACAACATGGCCGTTCCTTGAAAGAAGAGCCATCCCACTTGAAACAAAACCAGTGGCTTGAGATGCTTCTGCATCCCGTGTTCACAGTAGGTGAGATGCACGAACAGCTGAAGAGTCTGTTGGACAGCTGGGCGCACAAAGACAGGGGGTGTGCATGTGGCAGGCTGTCAATCAACCATATGAAGGAGGAAACCTTGCTTTGTGAGCCTGCAGGACATGGAACAAAGGACGTGAATCTGCCACAGACAAATACTAGGGGATCTCACTTCCTAATGAACTCTGAAAAAAGTCAAACTCCTAGAAATAGAGTAGAATGCTGGCTGCCAGTGAGAGGGAAATGGGGGGATGCTGACCAGAGGGTACAAGTTTTCTGATACCGGATGAAGACCTTTAGAAAAGGTGAAAATGTGATGACCGTAGCTAACAATGCTGTATTGTGGCCTTGGAGCTAGGAGAAATGTCTGCCCCCCCACAACTATATAGGGTGAAGGGGTATGTCAACTAATTTGACTGTATAATTATTTCAGTGTGTGCAAGCATATATACATGTGTGCATTTCTAGATTGTGTATATTTGTATGTATCTATGTGTAAGCAGATATGTGTACACGTGTGTATATGTATTGTATATATGTGCATGTGTGTGCTTATATGTATATGTGGACATGTGTATGTTTATATGTGTGCATGCATATGTGTGTGTCTCAAAGCATCACATTATACTCTTTAAATGTATGTAATTTTGTCAATTTTTCTTTCATGAAGCTGGGAATGAGGAATAGTCCCGGATCACATACATACACACACATATCCATGCACATACGTGTACATCTATACATGCCCGTCCCCCTGCAGTGTCTCCCTTGTGGGTGGGTGGCCAGGTAGGTGGACGTGGGCCAGGACTTACCTTTCATTTCTACATCTACTTACTCAGCTTAGAGGCCTCTTTCTTTCAGTTTTGGTTTTGTTTGGTTTTGAGCCAGGGCCAAGGTTGGTTCAAACTTTCTACACAGTAGAAACTTCTGCCTCCATCTGCCAAGTACTGGGATTGCAGACATGCACCGCTGCAACCAGCTCTTTTATCGATAGTGCGAGGTAAAATCTACTTTCCACTGAGGGATCTAGAAGCCAACGTCCCAAGTAAGAAGCATCCACCAGAAACATAAACAAGAACCTGAGATCAAGGCTGGGTCCTGCCCACACCAAACCAGCCCATGAGCCGTGATGTGTGGCCTCAGCCCAATCAATGCTCTGGGAATTTTTTTTCCCAGGAGGGAGCACGTTCCTCGTGTAATAATCTTAGTAGATGCAACTGGGCTCCATTTCCTGACTTTGAGGTAATGAAAAATTAATTACCAGACTTTAGAAGTAATAGTTTCCACTTGCAGTACTGCCTCAGAAGTAAATAGATCATAAATAGTCACTGCTATACCAGTGGCTGGTGGTTATGGTTGTCCATAATTCCCTTTTCAGCAGACATTGTCATTTCTTCTGGGGGAACAAACAGATTTGTTTTAGATCAGAGAGTCAACTGACAGATGGCCTTTGTGAAAACACGCCATTTGTATAAATAAATCCGAGTTTTACTCTGGCGTTCTGCATTTGGAGATTTTGGAAAAACATCAATGCCCCATTCTTCAGAATGGGCCTAAGCTGGAAAAGGCGATTCTGTTTGGGTATGACGTCACACCGCGCAGCTCTGCCAACACAGACGCTGAAATCCAAATCCTCTAGAAGCCTGCTGCCACCCGCCTTCACAAGAGCTCTCTGCCTGGAGGTGACAGGGCGACCTCCCCCGTGACAGTGCCACCAAGCAGGGCGAGATACCAGCCAGACGCTCTACCCAGTCCCAGGCTCCAAGTCCATCGAACTTCACGACACCACGTGCCTCCCGGTCCTATGCAAAGCGCAGCAGCAGGAGCTGACCCGAATCTCCACTTTCCTTTAGGACGTCCTTATCCATGCTAGGCATCTGATAAAACCCAGAGCAGCCTTACCTCTGAGCCCGCTGTGACCTCTGTCACTACACATTTTACAGCTGTATGCGTGCAACATTTATATCAAATATTTACATATTCACAGATATTCATATATAGCTAATATGCATATGTGAATAACTATATGCAGCAATATACACAGCAAACATTTATGTATTTATACATAAAAATACATGTGTGTTGTTAGGAATGTTTGTTAAAACACAGAATAGCTCAAGCTGCCCCCCCCAAGGTATGTGTCCAGACAAAGGACTCTTCACACTTCCCAGCCTGCCTAGGTAAGGCAGCTCCATCCCCAAGAACAGCTCCCAGCCTCCCCTTCTCCCCCCCCCCCCCGCCTGCAGCTCACAGCCCCCCCTGCCTGCAGCTCACAGCCCCCTCTGCAACTCACAGCCCCCCTGCCTGCAGCTCACAGTCCCCCCTGCAGCTCACAGCCCCCCCCCTGCAGCTCCCAAGGATTTTTTTCGCCCACTCTGGTGAGAACCCCCCTTCTCATCCCAGTACATGCCCCTGCCCTATAGTCACATGTTCATCTCCTATAAAGGACCCCCAGAATTGGATTTCGGAGTGTCCTCTTTATCTGATACAGAGACAGCCATGCGGCAGGCTGCTTGCCTATTCGCCCTCCTGCCTGCATGACAATAAATCTCCTTGTATATTATGTGCTGTTTTGGGTGTGATTTTGTATCCTCAGTCCGTCCAAAGTGGGGGCTTTCCCAAGAGCCACCACATGTGTAACTACATATGTTTAACTGAATGTGTACGTGCAATTATATACATGCAACTTACACATCAAATATTTATGTCTTCATAGATATTCACTCATAGCTAATATGAACATATGAATAATTGTATGCATGCAATATACACATATATTCATACATAAATATACATGTGTGTAATTAATTGCACATGTATAGCTATATATGCATATGTAACTATACACATGTAACACACATCAAATATGTATTCATAGATATACACACATTTATTGCTAATATGTATATATGTACATATGCATGTGTTACTATAAGCATGTGACATACACATTAAATATTTATGTATTCAGATATAAATATACATGTATAATATGCATATCATTATAGTTATATGTATACAACATACATAGCAAACATTCATATATTCATACATATATACATGTATAACTATATATGTACATATGTATAGCTATGTGCATGTAACATACATATCAAATGTTTATGCATTCATACATAGATATATACATATATAACTACATATACATGTATATATAAGTATATTTGTGCAACATGCACATCAAATACTTATATATCCATGCACAGATATATGTGCATGTACATATAATTATATAACATATACACAAATTATTCATATTTTCATGTGTACATATATGTATAACTATATATGTATATAATTATATATGTATAATTATATATGTTGTATGTATGTATAACTATAATCATGTAACATACAGATTAAATATTTATATATCATTCATAGATATATATGCATATATACTATATATGTATGTATAACTATGCATATATGACTTGCATGTGTAACGTGTACATAAAATGCTTATATATTGACAGACATACATGTATATTTTTATATATTCACATACAATTTTCCTTCCCAGAACCAGAGATCCAAAGATAAGATTTTCTTATCATTTTTCAGAATTGGGACTAGTAAAATGCTTCTTTGTAGGCAAGCAAGACATGAATTCCAAGTAAAGATTCCAAGAATAAGTTTGCTAGCCTGGTGTATACAACATACATAGTAAACATTCATACATTCATACATATATACATGTATACCTATATATGTACATATGTATAGCTAGGTGCATGTAACATACATATCAAATGTTTATGCATTCATACATAGATATATACATATATAACTACATATGCATGTATATATAAGTATATATGTGCAACATGCACATCTAGAGGTCCTTTTTAAGGAAGAAATCCCCTCCACGAATGAACAAGATCTACGAGCCACCAGTTTTGATCAAGGAAATGAAAGTTTAGCATTAATTATGTGCACTAGTCAAACTAGAGCAACATGAAAGACAATGTTTTTAGCTATAGAAACAAATTCAGTCGGATTGATTGTCACTGTTTTCCAGCTATAAGGTGCTTATATTATATTCACATTTATTCTTGAAAATGATGACATGCTACCTAGCTTGCTGTTTGTGTTCCTAACTTCAGACCGCATGTTGCTCTTATTTATGATACTCGTGTCTTGATAGAATTAATATGGTATTCAAAGAGCTCAACCAGCCCACATGATGATCTCCGTTTGGATCCTAGGACACCCTGGATTGACTCTAGAGCAGAGGATGACCTTGGATTTCTTTTTTTTTTTTTTATTATTATTATTATTATTATTATCATTTATTCAACTGTGTGCATATGCATATGTATGTGTGCACGCGTGTGTCTGCGTGTGTGTGTTTCTGTGTATGTGTAGAACCACGGACGAATTCGCGAACCACCATGGACGCCTCCACCTCCTTCTGCCCCGGGATTCACAGGCTCCGCCCTACGAGGACCAGAAGCGCAGGCCACCCCTGCTTCCGCCTGGCGTCTATACGTGGGATCTGGGATCCGAACTCAGGACCTTCCACCTGCAAGGCGGAGGCTTAACCCCTGAGCCACCTCTCTAGCCCCAATGACCTTGAGTTTCTAATCCTGCTGCCTCCACTTTTCAAGTGCTGGGAATACCCGTGGCTGGCTAATGTGGTGTCGGGATGGAACCCAGGACTTCGAGCATTCCAGAACAGCAAGAGTTCTAGCAAGTGGGCCACATCCCAAGCCCTCCACTTGCTTTAGGACACTCCCAGGGAATCTGTTTACTTCCAAAGACATCAGAAACACAAGCAAAGCTAGTTGGGATATACAAGCCGTGCACACATATGCTTATGAAGGCCAAATATAAATATAGAGCCATATCTACATAAATGCTATTGCAAGAAGCAAAAACTCAGGAAGTCAATAGATCCTAGAGGGAGGTACAAATTATAGTATATTGCACAACGGATTAAAACCGATCATAGAAAATAAAAGCTCACTAATTCACACATCATGCTGGATTGTAAGAAAACAGGCTTGAGCCAGGCATGGTGGGCGACATCTGTAATGGTCGTGCCCACCTCCTCTGTGTAGCAATTTTCTCGCAGTTGCAACATTCCCTCCAGGAGTCACAGGAGACCCAGAAATAAACAAACCTGACAAGGCTGAGAGAGCTGAAACTAACAAGATAGCAAAGTTGCAGGGGCGCGGCACCGCCCCCTCAGAGGTGTGTGTTCCGGTGATATTCTCACTTTTAAGTTGTCCCTGCCCCTCTAAGTAACCCCAAAATCATTGCTTTGCCAGGTCGGACTTTGGTGCAATGGTAACTTTGATCCGTCATTGGTCTCCTACCTGGGGTGAAGAGACAATTGTATGGAGTCTCCCCCAAGAGACTGGGAAGATGGGAACAGGAGGATCGAGAGTTCAAGGCCAGCCTCACCTACCTGAACCCCGCCAGCACACACAGGAAGGACAGGAGGTGTAAAGGGCTTACCAAACGAGCATAAGGACCTGAGTTTGATTCTCAGCACTAAAGTAAAATCTGAGCAACTCTGGCACTGGGGATGCTGGGGGGTGGGGGTGGGGTCTATTTATTTACATTGCAGGAAGGGGTGGGGATCAGAGGACAACAGCAGAGTTGGTTCTCTTCTTCCTCATGTGCTTCCAGTGACTAAAGCCAGGCTTAGCATCTTTATCTGCTGGGCTGTTTTATCCCTACACTGCTCGCCTTTCTGAATGAAGGAGGGATCCATGCAGCATCTCAATAAAATTTTACTAAACATCCCCTTTCGCTCATGGCGTCAACCCAGAATCAATATATGCATTCATCATGTCGGGCACATACAGGTCAAGGGTTAATAAGATGTTTCTAGTGCAACTGTAATCAACCAACCTCCTGCAATTAGGCTATCTGCTGACCCCTGGAATAATACGTATTGGGAGGGACCAAGTACAAAAATACATTTGCTTAAGCAAATGTGCTTCCCACATCAGAATTGGATGGCGACTAAGGGTCTCAACCTGACTCTTCGTCACTAACTGCAAGCAAGTTTCTCACCCATCCACTGCCTGCTTCTCCCATCTGTGAAAAAAGAAAAGTAGTGCTTATCCTATGTGGCAAGGATTTAATAAGTCAGTATGGGCAAAGTCACCCTACCTGAACGTCTGACTTGGAAAGGCAAAGAACAGAGAGAGGGTCTTACACAGACACCACACAAGGTCTGGGCAGGAGAACGGACTGGTCCACCGACTAAGGCTCTGGGCCCTGGGGACTCTGAGAAGCCACAAGAGAGAGTTAAACAGAGATTTCTTTACACTTTCAAGGTACACACATTATTGGGGCAGGAAGGGGAGGAAGCTGGTTTTCTCAGAAGCACACGTGTTTAAACCGCTGTGTTGTCAATCTAAAGCCCCGCCCCTGAGCGCCAGGCACAGCCTCCAGGAAATGGCTCGCAGTCTGGGTGGGTAGAGCCTTCCCACAAAGGTAATCACAGGCTCTCTGTCACCTGTAAGCCCCCCATTGCCTACACAGCTACAAGCTTGTGGTAACAAGCAAGCATGGTATCACCAAATGGTACCGGCTGGGGCTTGGAAAACATCCATTTGGCCAATGCTCAGGAATTCTGTGTTAAATTGTTTTGGGGGGGAGGGCGGTTGGGGGGGAATCAAAAGCCTGCGTCTCAGAATCCTTTGATTCATCAACAGAAATCAGAGGAAACATAATTGATCCAAGTTGGCATTTCCCTTTGAGATTGATGTATTGGAAGGGTCCTCGAGCCACGAGCCACGAGCCCTTGGCGACAGCACGCAGTACAAAGGAAAACCATCACTGCCACTAGGGAACCCCCTCCCAACCACTAAGGTCCATTGTCACACCTGATACTGTCCACCACGCCCCCATCACGATTTTTCTGGAAACTACTCAAATGCTCCTTAAAACAATATCCTCTGGCTAACCCTCAATACCCTTTGGAAAACTGTAAGTTAAAACAACTCAATGTAAAACGACGTCTCGTGCAGTCTTGCCTACTTAAATACACATCTGCTACACCAAATATTACACGGTAACAGATTCTACATCGGTCTTCGTTTACAGAAAGCGAACAAGCACGGACATAAATTCTCGGTTCCTGCGGCTGTGAGCCCCCCTCCCCATCACCCCGGGCACGAGACTCCCCAGTGAGATGGAAAAAGTCGTGTGTCCGGTATTGTTTCAGGGCAGGAGAGCATCGGAGGTGGCCCTTTCGGTTCCATCTTCTGAGGCCCTCCCCAGAAGTGGCAGATGAACACCCCACCTCCTTCTCCCGCTAGCGGGAGACTCCGGATGGTGACCACAGGGCCTCGGTCCCCAGCGCTGGCGAGGGCCTCGTCTTAAACGCGCAACGGCTCCGCTGCGCGGAGGCCTCCGGGTTTCATCATTAACGCGGCAGAAGGACAATAGCTCATCAAGCCCCACCGAAAGCCCCCGGACCCGTCGCGGAGCCTGGGCTGGCGGGGGATGAGGCTGAGCGACTCCTCCTAGAGGTGGTTATGGGGAGAAGGAGCAATCCCTTCTCCCTCCTCCTCCTCCCCCCCGCTACTATCCGCGGCCCAGAGAACTGCCGCTTGCCGCCATTGACACGCACAGATAAAACCCAAAGAAAGGCGAAGAGTCCTGCCCGGCACCGGCGCCGCGCGGGCCGAACCTGCGCCCGGGGAGCGGCGCGCACAGGCCACCGGGCGCCCGGAGCAGGCGGCGCAGCACCAGGTGAGCCCGCCATGCCCGTGGCATTATTGTTTGGGGGGATCGGGGGTCTGGAAACAAAACCCGCCGCCGGGGCAGTGCAGGGGCCGGAGAGAGCCACCGCGCCTCTTTGCTCCCGGAGCCTCTTGCGGGCACATCCCCGATCGCCAACCCATCTCTGCAAAAGAAATTAATAAATCGATTCGTTTCCTCGGAAAATCAAAAGGGGGGTTGCTAAAGGCGCGGTGAGATTCCTGCGGCCAGCGAGGGGCCGGGGCATCTTGGCAAGGAGGAAGGGAGGACGGAGGGATGCGGGGCCAGCGGCGGCCCGGGCCGGGCTGGCCCTAGAGGGAGCCCAGGGCTCCAAGGATGCGGAGTTCGGGGCGCGGAGGAGGGAGGAGGGAGGCGCCCGGCGCCGAGGGGGCAGGGCGGGGGACGCGGGCTGCGCCAGGGCCGAGGGCGCGCGACCCCGGCAGCTCGGGGCCTCCGGGGTGCCGGCTGACAATAGAGAGGGGATGAGGAGGCGTGGGCGGAGGGTCGGGCGGGCGATCGCCGCTGGGGAAGGTCAGGCCGGGGACGCGGGGCGGCGCGGCCGTGCGGCCGGGCTTCTGCGCGGGCCCCCGGGCGCCGCGGCGGCGGAGGAGGACGTGGGGCCGGGCACTCCCCTTGGATTCCCTTTCCGGGGCGCCCGGTGCTTTCCCTGGGAAATGGCGGCCTCCGTGCTGCTCTCCTGGCCAGTCTCAGCTCTCTGATTTGCGCGGGAAAATACATTTATATAATAATCATATCGAGAAAAGGAGAATAAAAGTAACTGATTGGGGGCGCAGAAGAAGGTTGCACCGGGTGCCACCACCGTACAAATCGCGCGCGCCGCGCGGCGGGTGGGAACCAACCCTGCTCCTGGGCTGCCAGCCGGGCGTCCAGGTGCACCCCAGCCGGGCCCCGCCAGCCTCCGGATCGCTCCAAGGGGTGTCTTTCCACGCCTTTCCTCCTGGGGGCACCCTCAGCTCCTGCCCTCTTTGTTCCTCTCAACAATGGCCAAAGGGGCATCGGTCCCCCCCCCCCCCCCCCGCCAACGCCTAACGGGCCTCCTTCTCCAAGAACTGTGAATCGCTGAGCGTGTCTGGGCTACCATGGGCCACCGTGGACCTGATTTGTGCCTGGTCCTAGCTAGAGGATGTGGGCTGCGGCCCCGGGGTAGGTGAAGAGTGCGTGAGGCCCAGAAGAAAACAGCGCGGATCCCCGCATTGATGAGACCCGGCTGGGAACGGTGCTGAGCAGCCCTGTCGGTCCGTAGGGCATCTCCCGGGGTAGCCATCTGACCCGCCTTGTCCAGCCTCGGGAATTCAGAACAAGAGCCCACACACTGTAGCAGCCTCTGTAGGCAATTGATCCACCTCGCTGCGGTCACCTGTGTTTGCGTTGAAATACAATGAGAGCTTCCTTGGTAGGTGAGAGAAAAAGAAAATGTTATTAAGAGGGAGACGTCTCCATCTCTGACAAAAAACTAAGTTATGCATCATTCACAGCACACTGAAAGTTGTCCCTTACCCTTGTGGAAACGCTAAAATTCTAACCAAATGCTCAGAGCGCCGAGATTTGGTAATACACACCTTCGATCTCTTGGTAAGCTTTCAGAATTGCCTTAGCCCAAGATTATTACAGAAATAACTGGCATTGCTCTGCGGGAAATGTTATCTTGACAAAATGATAATTCACATCTTGAAAACCCCGCTATTCTACATTCAGAACTGCGCTCAAAATATGTCTAGTCCTCCACTGCTTCGGGCTCTCCCCTACGCCCTGCCTCACCTGGATCCATCTACTCCTCGAGCTTCAACTATTATTAGCGGTTTCTGCTCTTTCAGAACCGCGTAATGAAAATCTACCTCTGTGAGTCCAGAATGCCCCCAACAGATTCTGCCCCCTCTTCCATCTTCTGTCTGGTTCCCGGGGTTTTCCAGGCGCCTTTGCTCCACTGTGTCCCCGCGGGTGGGACACCCTGCTAGCTATTGTCTGAGACAACCACGTCTGTTTTCTCTGCCTCCTGCCAGCCAAGCAGGAGGTGAATTCTGTGGCAGGGCATTGCAAAGGAAGATATCTGGAACTTATCTGTAATTTCGAAGAGGAATGTGTCAGAACAGAAAGAAAAAAAACATCAACTCTCTTAAGAATGGTTTTCATTCTTGAAAAATAACCCCAAAGTTAGATACGGTCTTGGGGTGTGCTTTTGAGAACTGTGAGTTGCAAAGATGAGTAAATAAATAGGTAGATAGATTAAGTAAGGAAAGAAAGAAGGAGAGAGAGGAAGGAAGGAAGGAAGGTAGGTTGGTTCAGGATCATTCAGCAGACACTTAATTCTTAAACAGCCCTGATGGGGAAGTCAGGGTCCTGCTCTCCCTGACCCACCCATCGCAGGCCTAAGAGATAATCAAATACAGATGCAGGCAAAACAAGGTAGAAAGGGGTGTTGATAGACTAGTGGGAAAATAGTAGGAAAGTATAAATATACAGCCAATAGCTGTGAACGTTGGCAGTCAAATCTGAGGGCATTTTGGCTCTGTTCAATGAATAATGTACATATTCTGTACCTACAACTCCATTTCTTCGTGCATATTCTAGAGCAACCATCATTCCGTGTGTGTGTGTGTGTGTGTGCGCGCGTGTGTGTGCACATACACGTGATCTCTGTAGTGCTTTGGTGCTTTACACACTGAAAACAATTTCACAGCTGTAAATAGGGAGGATGCACAATGTCTGGTATATCCGGCAGCAAATGAAGACAATCCTGAGAAAAAGTTCACCAAATCCTGCTATTTATGAAATAAAGCGGCCGGCAAGGCGGGTCAGTGGGTAAAGGTGCTTGTCGCCAAGCATGGCCAAGCGAGTATGAGCCCTGGAACCCACATGGTAGAAGGAGAACCAGTTTCTGCAAGTTGTTGTCTGACCTCACACTACACCCATGAGTGGCATGTACCCACTCATATGCATCACACACTCACATGCACCACACACTCACACGCACCACTTATATGCAAAGGAGATAAATAAATGTGAAGAAAATTGAGTGAAATAAAACCAAACTGTAGACCATAGTACTGTATGGTACTATTGCTAGAAAACAAAGTGAAACAATAGATTTCCCTAAGTTAATAATACCACATGAGGGGGCTAGAGAGGTGGCTCAGGGGTTAAGCCTCTGCCTTGCAGGCAGAAGGTCCTGAGTTCGGATCCTAGACCCCACATATAGATGCCGGGTGGAAGCGGGGGTGGCCTGCGCTTCTGGTCCTGGTGGGGCGGAGCCTGTGAATCCCGGGGCAGAGTAAACAAGGAGGAGGTGGAGGCATCCATGGTGGTTCCCGAATTCTTCCGTGTTTCTACACACACACACACATACACACACGCACACACACGCACAATTGAATAAATTTAAAAAAACACATAAACAGAAGAAACCCACCGAAAGAGACAGGAACTGGAAAAGCCTGGAGAAGGGCCTTCAACACATCAGCACTTGGATCCATTGTGGTATTTGACATTGTGCATACTGAGTTAATTTGTAAATTGTGTGGATAATTAGATACAAAGAGTGCTTTAGGAGTGATTGATAGATAAAGCGCATGAAAGCCACATTCAACTTTTAAAGGGAGAAAGGCTCTGGGGCTGACTGGGAGGAAGTTGGAAGGGAGCAGGTGGGGGCTTCTTGGAGGAGGTGGCAGCGTGGGGCACAACGCCCTCTCTCGCCTCTCTTTGAGCCAAGGTTGTGCCAAGGCCCTGTGAGATTGGTCCCAGCCCACCCTGCCAGGGTCCCATGGAAGGATGAACTGGAAGAGTGCTTGCGGTTTCTTTCATCACTATCTTCTGTGAATATCTTAATTGAGAAATTGAGGATGAAGGGGAGATAGAGAAGAGTAGGAGTTTGGGGTTTTGTTTTTGAGACAGGGTCTCACGGAGCCCAGGCTGGCTTCCAACTGCCCTTCCAGCTCAGGATGGTCTTGAACCCCTACTCCTCCTGCCTCCACCTCCCCAGTGCTCAGATTATGCTTTTGCCATATTGCATCTGGTTGATTGGGTGCCGGGGATCGAACGCAGGGCTCTGTGCATGCGAGGCAAGCACTCTGCCAACTGAGCCACGTCCCTCAGAGTTCTGGTAATGGCAGCGCTTTGGGACGGACAGTGGCGGCTCAGCAGGGGAATTGCTTTCTCTCGGGCGCACATCAGAGAGAGAGAGAGACAGAGAGAGAGAGAGGCTGGTGTTTGGGAAAATATCCCATTTCTCGAAATCATCACAGAGGGGACCTAAAAATGTGCACGAGACAAAATGGAGTGCTTCCTGCTCGATTCACTCATTCAAGGCATAAGTATCGAACGTGGCCTGCATTCCTAATGCCACGTAAGAGAGATGGAGCTTGCGGCTGGGCAGAAGAGAAACAGAACAGGCCAGGGCTCTGGGAACCAGATAGGGCACCTTCTGGGTGAGGTCTCGCCCGGACTGTGTGGCCACAGCAATTCATTTCCTGGCCTCTGCCCTCTTCAAGCCACACCTTGATTTGTGGCTAAAATTAAGAAGGGAAAAGAAATGATCTAGCTCTCAAGTCCGTTCAGGCTCAGACCGTGCGGATTCCATCTCAGCTTTGTGTAATACTTGTGAACCTCAAGTAGACGGAGTTCAGAGAAGAGGGGATTAGGAGTGGAAGACCCCAAAGTGCCCAGTCTCTCTACCAAGGTGTAGATTCGGTGGCTTTCACAGAGTATCTACATGTTAAAGGTTCATTACCAGGATCATGAGTATAGCTCCTTAATAAAATGGTTCCCTAGCATATGCAAAGTCCTGGGTCACATCTGCAGCACTGAAATAATAATAATAATAATTGTTATTATTTCATTACCATCTTTTAAACCAGCTCTGAAGATCTGTTAGGGAAATAAAAGAGTGTTGGTTGGAGTCTAAGGCTCACATTATCTTGCCCACAGCTTCGAATACTGTAGTTTTATAGTTGACTCTGAAATGAGGGACAAATGGAACTACACTGAAGAACATGTTAGGAGACTCTCTCTGCGGATTCTCTCTGGGCTTGTGAGATGGCTCTGGGGTAGAGGCGCTTGCTGTCAAGGCTGATTGCCTGAAATCTACCCACACGGCAGAAGGACAGACGGATTCTTGAGAACTGTCCTCTGATTTTCACCTGTGAGCCTTAGGAAGCATGCGCGCGCGCACACACACACACACACACACACACACACACACACACACAAGCTAAATAAATGTTTTTAAAAAAAAAATAGTTGGGCTGGAGAGGTGGCTCAGGGGTTAAGCCTCCGCCTTGCAGGTGGAAGGTCCTGAGTTCGGATCCCAGATCCCACATATAGACACCAGGCAGAAGCGGGGGCAGCCTGCGCTTCTGGTCCTGGTAGGGCGGAGCCTGTGAATCCCGGGGCAGAAGGAGGTGGAGGCGTCCATGGTGGTTCGCGAATTCGTCCGTGGTTCTACACACACACACACACACACACACACACACACACACAGACGCGCGCACATACACACATATGCACACAGTTGAATAAATAATAATAATAATAAAATTTAAAAAAAATAGTTCCCCAGAATTCTTTTGAAGACATAAATCATAAGTGGTCATGGTTATTACATGTCTGCTGCTGCTGGTCAGGTTCTGTGCTGAGCATTTCACATGAATGGACTCACTGAATTCTGACCACAGATGGCTGCTATAATTATCCTCCCTTCCAAAACAGAAAGTAAAGGCTAAGGACATGCCCAGAGTCCCCACACCAGGGACCCAGGCAGCCTGCTGGTGCTCTCTGCCCGTGAATAAAATGATGATCTCGAGGCCGGGGAGATGGCGCAGTGGGTACACGGTGCTGACCACCTTGCGTCTGTAACTCCAGTGTTGGCAGAAGCAGAGACAGATAAATACTGTTCGTTGGCCAACAAGCCTAGCTGAATCCATAAGTCCCAGGTGCAGGGAGAGACTTTGTCTTGAAATAATAAAGTGGAAAGAGCTCAAGGAAGACAACTAACATTGACCTCCTCTGCATGCGCACAGACCCGCATGCACATGTAACATGCCCCAGAAATATGCAGGAACATGCGCTCCACAGACACAAGCAATAAGATGTGCCCAGCATGCAATGTTGATTGTGTACAATTTTTAAAGTCTCACTTAAATAAAAAATATATTATTTAAAATTTAAAAGTCGTCTTCAAATGCTGTTTTGCCCAGCTGTGACAAATGAAAGATAAAGGGAAGCAGATCCAAACGCCTAACGCTGTGCGTTAAACTGTCTTGTCACAAAGTATTAAGGAAGATAAATGGCCGGTTTCTCTGAAGTCTTGCTGTTCATTTATCCATCTCGCCATCCGTCATACTTTGCCCGATTTATTTGACTGGCATTGCCAATTTGGACCTGGAATGGAGTAAGTAATTCAAGTCCCAAGTCCCGACTTTTGACATAAATGTGTGTGGAAACGCACGCCGACCACCAGCTTGGGGACATCCACTTCAGCGGATGCTGTGATGTCACAGGAGACGTGCCCTTTGGCTGTGCTTTTTAACCCAAAATGACAACACATGGTCCACTGAAGGGATGAGCGTTGTTTTCTAGATAGGAGAGGATTGCTAGAAATACCGTTCAGATGCCTAAAACTGAGTGTTAGTTACCATGACAACAGGGCAAAAACATAATAAGATGAAATCAGATCATCCTGGAACCCCGACCTTGTGCTCATTGAACTGGCACCTCAAGAGGGACGCATCATTCGCCCCCCCTTTTCCTAATTTTAGCCACAGTGCCAGAAATGATTTGGAAGGGACAAGGGCAGGAATTACCTTACTATGCACACCATTGACCATGTAGGTCACAATGATGTAGCATGTATTTTTTTTCACTGCTCAATAAAGCAGAAAATTAAATAGTGGTGGTGGTCTACGGAGCGGTCAGGCTTCTTCAGCGGACAACATAGACTTCTTAGGTCGGATGATAATTCACTGGGAATTCCCACCAAAGGAGTACCTGTGCAGAATCCATCAGTCTTGCAGGATTTCAATGATTGATTCAGGTGTTTCCCTAGCTTCCCTACCTCTAAGTGGCAGCTATACCTACCTTACCTGGTCCCTGAACTTTTTTTAAGTATCATTTCAATGAAAATGTATTATTTAAAATTTAAATAACGTAGACGTGAGGAGGCACTCGGGGAGTAAGGCGCAAGCCAGTGTGCAAGCAGGATTGTTTTGTTGCAGCAACCAAGCAGCGACATCAAAGGAAAGGTCCCCCGGGTGGGACTGGTCCTTCAGGGGTCACCTCTCAGATGTTAACAGACCAGGGCCAGGTGGGGGTCACATGCTGGGCACCTAGTCTGACCCGGAGGACCGCAGAGGTCTGCAGGTATGCCATCCTGAGGCAGAGGAGCTACCTGGGCAGGGATGGAGAAACCACGCCTCCCGGTTCCCAGGCCCCGCCCCCTTCCTTCTGTGTTCTGAAAACTGCCGGCGTCTGTCCGCTGCCCCCCTCTCCATCCAGAACTCCCCCCGTCCCTCCCCCCACCTTCTGTTCTTTCCTCTCAGGTTTACTTAGCAGATTTCGGCGTCAGGAATGGTGTCCTGTAGCCAGTGGTCGACCTTTGCTAGCACTAACACTCTGGGACTGGCGGGAAGAGGGACCTGCACAAAGATAACCTGAAGTTATCTCCATCTGTCCATCTGTCCACAGCACAATCCACAATTGAAACAGAAGCCCCGCCCCTGCCTGGGACCAGGAGGAAAACAGGGGCGGGAGGGAAGGGCAGGCAGAGGAGGGGCAGGCGGACTGCAGGGTCGTGGTCTCAAAGCAGCCAGCAGACATGGGTGTGTGTGTGTATGTGTCTGTGGAGGCCTGAAGGTAACATCGACAGCCATCCTGCATTGCTCTGCCTTCTTATTGCTTTGTTTTGGGCTTTCCCAGGCGCCACCCTATCTACCCAACATTTTTTACCTGGGATCTGGGGATCCGAACTCATGTCCTTTGGCTTGCAAGGCAACACCTTTAAACCCGGAACGATCTCCCCAGTTCGGGGTCCATTTTCTGGAACACTTTCTTCTAAGGGTACATTACTTAACATGATTTAATAAACAAAACAAAGCAAAAAAAACACTAAAGTTGGGGCTGGAGAAATGGTTCAGTGGTTAAAGCACCTGCCAGGAAAGTCAAAGAACAAACTTCAGATCCCCAGATCCTGCGTAAAATGCCTGGTGAGTGTAGCGGCCCATGCGTAATTCACTCTAGCCTTAGAAGGCAGAGACTGGGGCTCCGTGGAGCAAGCTGGCTAAACAGCTCTATTAACAAGCTCTAGATTTGATTAGAGACCCTGTCTCAAGTGAATAAAATAGAAGAATGATTGAGGATTCCAGTATTGGTCAACCTCAGGCCTACACACACACACACACACACACACACACACACACACACACACACATACACACATCCCCCAGCTCACATATAAACATGCCCACATGTGTGCAAATACACACCCATGTGAAAATGGAAAGGTAATGAAAGTAAAAAAAAAATACTGAAATTATTAGCCATTTCTAAAAGCAAAGGTTTTATACCGCGACATCACCTCAGACCATTATTAGCGATTTCTCATCCAGTCCATACCATCAGCAGTATTCACATTAGTGTTAGAGCACATCATCCGTGAATTCATGGAAACATAGCTCTGGTTCGATACAGATGATAAAATGTGTTAAAATGTCACAGCGTTGGGCTTGTGTAAAGTGCTTGTCTCCTGAGCATAAGGACTTGAATTGCATCCCCACAACCCAAGTAAAAAAGCCGGACTTGGGCTGAGGAGATGGGTCACGGGTTAGCAAAAGGACCTGAATTCAGATCCTTCAAGTCCATGCAAAACTGCCAGGCAGATGTGGTGTCAACTTGCAATTCTAGCCCCGGGAGAAGGAACCTGGGAGATCCCAGAGCAAAGCAACGAGAAAGTGGAACAATTCAGGATGATTCCTGATGTCAGCCTTGGGCCTCCACAGGCACACACACACTCAAGTGCCCTCTTGCACACACACACACACACACACACACACACACACACACACACACACATCAGTGTCCTCAAGTCCTGAAGAAATCTTAAATCCACTCACATGGACCCCATCTCTTCTCATTGGAGTGGCCAAGATGGTCACAAGGTCTCTGCCTGCGAATTACCAGGACCATGTAAGCTTCCCCGCGCCACAACAGGAATCCAATACCTTTCAAGAGCAGAGTGATTTGTTATCCAATAGTATAATTTAAATAAATTGGATTAGTACTAGGTTCTCACATTTGCGGTTGGTTAATTTGGTTAATTTGACTGCGTGTCATTTTGATGGAATTGCATTTGGTAGCGCTCTTTACATTATAAATTGTCCATGTGTTTTAACATATATGACAATGAAATTATTGACTGTTCTCATTCACTTAAAGATGGCTTGGGAAGGAAATGGCTTGGGAAGGAGTGCTCGCGCAATAATGGCTTGCCCTCGGAGTTCATAAATGGAAAAGTAACGGAGCAAGTGATTTAGCCAGTATTACTGAAAATGGTTTTTACAGCTACAAAATAATGCTAACAAACTGTTATTATCTTAATATGGCACTTAGAGTAACACAGCAAAATATATTAGAATCCTATTAGGTGGGAAGTTGTCTGAGAGATTTCGTTTCAAACCCTTTTAAAATGTTTTCTGTGTATGGTTAGTGTGTTTACATGGAATTCCCTCGTGTCCTATATAGTTGTATTTTATCTTATTTGATTTTCCCAAAGGATGGTTGTGAACTGACAGAGCAAGGCTGTTTTGTGTGGTGTCTGCTTCATTTGTCATAAATATTTGCAATCTAGAACATCTGAAACACAATATGCGGATGAGGGAACTGTGGCCGGTATTAACAGGGAACACGCTGGTTAAATCTGCAGTTGTAGAACATGATGGGGGATGACACTGTGTTTCGGGTTTGGAAGATTACAGAAAACGGTTATTTGAAGATTTTTTTAATTTTATTTTAATTATTTATTCAATTGTGCGTGTGTGTGTGTGTGTGTGTGTGTGTGTGTGTGTGTGCAGAATCATGGACGAATTCCGGAACCACCTCCTCCTTGTTTACTCTGCCCAGGGATTCACAGGCTCTGCCCTACCAGGACCAGAAGCGCAGGCCGCCCCTGCTTCCGCCTGGCGTCTATACGTGGGGTCTAGGATCCGAACTCAGAACCTTCTGCCTGCAAGGCAGAGGCTTAATCCTTGAGCCACCTCTCCAGCCCATGATTTTTTAAAATTCCTTTTCATTATTTAAAAGCTCCAAGGCTTCTTATTTCCTGATATCAAATAACATACGTGAAAGCATTTTGGTTTAAAAAGTTTGAAGAGAAGGATCCTAAAAGAAATCTTTAGGACAACGTGTCTTACAATTCTAGACTCTTTGGCGAGGTGGTGCTGTCCGCTGTCCTTATCAACCAACCTCACTTGGAAAACACTGGCAGTAATAACTGCTTCCAATCCTCATATGGTTCTCTCTTTCTTTCTCTCTCCCCTTCTCTCTCTCTCCCCCTTCTCTCTCTCTCTCTCTCCCCTTCTCTCTCCTTTCTCTCCCTTCCCATCTTTAAGAGTTTTGGGCTGAAGAATGTAGCTCAGTTGTAGAGCATTTGCCTAGTATCACCAAATACATGGGTTCAGTCCCCCATACCACAAAAAGAGTTTAGTTTGGTTTTGCTTTTTTCAAATAAGGACTGAGTACTAGAGAGTAACTCTGTGTAAGGCTCTTGCCACACAAGCATAAGGGCCTGAGTTTAGACATCCCCCACCCCAGAATTCATGTAAACAGCTGGCATGTGTAATCCCTGTTTTTTTTGGGGGGGCGGGGGTGGCAGAGTCAGAAAGATCCCTTGGATTCACTGGTCAGCCAGTCTAGCAGAATCAGCGAATTCCAGATTCAGTGAGCGACCCCGTGTGTAAAAACACAGCTGACTTCAGCCTCTGGCCTCCACAGACCCCACACACATACACATGAACAACAGAGGTGTGGGGGAGACCTGGGAGTTCTAGGCCAGCCCGCACTACACAGCCAGATCTGAATTCAAAAGGAAGGTAAAGAATGAATAAATGAGCTAGTGAGTGAATGAACGAGTGTCTTTCATGAACGCTTGACTGTTTAAAAAGTATCATAGGCACGAGGACAGTTTTAGCAACCGTCTGTGAAGTACTTGTTGATGCGCCAATGTACACCACTGCTTCTAGCTGATTGGCTGAGCGTTTGGACTATCCTTGGCAGTTTATAAACAACAGAAATGTCAACAAGTTGTTCGAAGCTTAAAAAATAACGGCTCCCTCTTTGCTAGCTCTTTATACTCGGAAAAGAACTGATTTGAATCAAAAAGAAAAATATTGCTGCAAAGAATCCAGATTGTTTTTCTAAGGGAGGCAGCTAGTGCATTAAATAAACTTGGCTATTTCTCACCAAAAGCAATTCTTTCAGTCAGAGCGCAAGCTAAGGGTTTCCCTTCCTTCCCTCGCCTCCTTTTTGGAATCCCCGTGTCACTGGAAATATCGTTGAGAAGAATCCCATCTGCTACCAGCATGAAATACAGACACTTGGAATCAGATTCTGGGGTATTAAGGAGTCTTGCGGAATCACTTGACCCAAAATTGTCTGTTCTGCGGCTGTTTCCAGCTCAGTTCATCTCCAGTGACTGGCCTGACGTGGTTCTTTCACGCGATGCTGTCGCTCCATGGGGAGACGGCGAGTGCTTCTCCTTCCATTTCCAGCTGCTCTGCCACTGAGGTTCATTAAGGCGTTCGTGACGCAAGGTGGCACTTGCCTGTCATCCAGGCACTAGGGGTGGGAGGCAGGAGGATCAGGCATTCAAGATCACCCTCAGACACACAGCTAGCCCCAGGCCAACCTGGGCAGCATGTAACCACGTCTCAAAAAGTTTTTACTTCAAAAACCAAACTGATTTTGCTCTCTCTCTCTCTCTCTCTCTCTCTCTCTCTCTCTGTACCAGAGAGCACTTGAGCACTGTGGCAGCCCCTCGGTAACTTCGGGGATCACTCTGGATTGCTCCACCTCCTTATTGCTTTGCTCTACAAAGGCCCAGGCCCAGCTTCCGGGTCGGAATTGCAGATTGCCACCATTTACACCCAGAATTCTTATGTGGGATCTGGAAAACTGAACGCAGGTCCTCTTGCTTATGAGGCAAAGGCGTTAACCTTTGAGCCATCTCCCAACCCCAGACTGTCACTTTCTAGGGACTGGTCTAAGATAATGCCTAGGCATAGCCGGCACACAGCCAGCCTCCTGCGTGGTAGCTCCAAAAGCGCCGCTATCTACCTGCAGCAACCAATTAGGACCCTCATCCTTTCAGTGTGTGTGTGTGTGTGTGTGTGTGTGTGTGTGTGTGTGTGTGCATGCGTGCGTGTTAGAGGGCACTATCTGTGTCTGTGGAGGCCTAAGGGTGACCTCAGGAATCATTCTGGATTGTTCTACCTCCTATTTGTGTTGCTCTGGAGTTTTCCAGGCTCTGCCTTCCAGGGCCAGAAGTGCAGGCCGCCACCATTTCTGTCTGGCGTTTTTACATGGGATCCGGAATCCAAACTCTGGTCTTTCTGCTTGTGAGGCACAGCTGTAACCCCTGAGCCCATCTCCCCAGCCCCCGGACCCTCATGCTTCAGCACAAATGCCTAACCAAAGATCACCAGGCACGTGAGAAATACCAGCACGAGAGGGAAGAATGGAAGACATTACAGCAACTGGGCGAAAGAGTTTGAAGGACAGAAGGTAAACTTTTCTGTGTTCCCATTAGTCTCAGAGAGCTGTAAGGACACGGTGTGCTCATAAAAGTGCAAGCTGAAACAAAAGGACAACCAGAGGACGATCCAGTTCGGGCCAGCAAGGCAAGGTGTCCCCTCACATCAACACTCACGTAGTAAACAAGTATTTGCAGTGTGTGCGCTTAGTGTACGCATGTTTGTATGTACGTATTCGTGCATATGTATGTGCACAGATATACATGCATATGTGTGCCCATGTATGGGGGACCCAAAGTCAGTATCAGGTGTTGTCATAGTTACATATAGGTATAAACTTGATGGTTAAGGGTTCGAGTCATGGACACATTTGTAGAGAATAAGTAGTTGAGTTAAGCCCAACTGCAAGACATTTCTACCCGATGGAAGGCCCAGCCCATGAGGGGAGAGACTATCCCTGGACAGGTGGATAAGATGGAGGGAACTAATTGAGAAAATTAGCATCCTTCTGATTGCTTTCCAGACATGCTGGTCTGGCAAGTAAGGATCGTCCCTTTCTCAGCCATTACGTAGATATGGTGTGGCCAGTTCCCTTGCCTTTGGTGTTGGCATGGGCTCTCCTGCCAAGCCTGACAAATAACTGTAATCAGACTACCATAAGCCAAACATTAAACCCCTTGCTCCCTTTAGCTGTTTGGTCGTGCATTTGTCAGCAACATGCAAGCAAACTCTAACAGGGTGTTCTTGGACCTCTCTCCACTTTACTTATTAAGACAGGGTTCCCTATTGAACCATCCGTTGGCTGGGCTACCTAGGTAGCTACCCCTCAAATCTCCTGTCTCTGCATCCCAAGTGCTGGGGTTTCAGGCGGCCACCACACCTGCCTGGCTCTTAGTGGGTTCTGGGAATCAGAGTTCTTGTCCTCACTCTTGTACAGTAAGGACCTACCTCCTCTGTACAGGTATCGTCTCCACAGTGAGGGGCTGCACCTCTTGTGACGTGTCTGTGGGTGTTCTCTGCAGAAGATGTCCACGAGCTTGTGCTACTGAGCTCCCTGGGTTCCTTAGCACAGAAAAGCAGTGGTGCAGCCAGTGGAAAAAATCCAGGGCCATGCAAGGTTCTTGGAGGCTGAGTTCTGGTGCTGCGGAGTACGGACGACCCAGCCGTGTACGCTAAGGAAGGTGTCTTTAGAGCAGAAACTCGCGCCTAGCGAGGGAAGGGAGCTGGGGGTGATGCTTGGAAGTGGAGCGCTTGCTCATCTTCCTCCTTCGAACCACACAAAAGTCACAAGATTATGAATCGACTGATTCGTCGGAATACGACCTTGTAGACCCTAGAGTTTATGTCCTGAAGGAATCACGTGCAGCGTCATTCAGTCTGCCTTCTTCCAGCCTCATGATCCATGACGACCCCTCACATCTTGGTCCCTAGTCCAGACGCGTGCTGGGGACATCTTGCTGTCCAGGGGGATACTTTGAGAAGCCCACCCCCCACCCTGGAGTGTGGCTTACTTTCTTCTGAGGGCCTCTCTCTTTTAACCCTTATGCTTAAGTCCGTGCTAAAGTGTTTTTATTAAACCCCAACTCCGCATCTTAAAAAAATAAAATAACAAAATAAATACTACCCGTTGCGAAAGTTGACTATAGCCAGGCCAGACGCTGTGGCATATTGTACTCCCCGCACACAAGGGGCAGAGACGGGAGGACCACAAGTTCTGGGTCAGCCTGGCTACACTCTTCCTCCTCCTCTTCTTCCTTCTCCTCCTTCACCATCATCTACTGTGGTTAGTAACTTCAGAAACTGTGGAGAGTGGTTTTGAAGGAGAAGCCTTCTCAAGGTGGGGACATAAGTGAGGATCCCCCAAGGCTGTACCGGGAAGGTGACACCCCAAAGCTCACTTGACCAGGAGGAAATGACCTTGATAGAGTCGTCATCTCCTGCATGGTACCTGGTTTTCACAAAGTGCTTTGGCGACGGACATGGACCATGTGTCGTGATGTTTGAACACGAGGACGGAGAAGAATCCAGGGGACAGAGGAGGAAATGGGGAGCAGAGAGGGACAGAGGGAGCAGCGTAGATCTGTCTCGCTGTAGTCTCGCATTCCCATGGTGTAATGGACACCGGACCGTAGCAATCTAGGGAACATGGGCATTTTTTCTCCTGCCCACAATTGCAGGTACAGTTCACCATGACAGCAGGAGAGTTCCTGGCCAAAGCCAGGATCCGGAGGCCCAGGGGCCAAGCCTGCCTCCTGGCTCGCCAGACTCTAGCTTGTTCCGTCTCCACCTGCGGCTGAAGTCACTGCTCCTTCGCTGACTCCTCACAGCCTAAGGGAGAAGAGCAGATTTATGTGCTGTCCAAGGACACAGTCCATTGTGGCGGGAATTGCATTGCAGACAGCATGGCTGCAGGCAGAAGCAGGAGGCCGGTTCACACCACCGCGGCCATCACGGAGAAGAGAGAGCAAATGGAGAGGAAGCAGGGCTGGGCTGCCAAACGTCAAGGTTCGCCCCTGTGGCGTGCCTTCCTCCAGCAAGGCTCCACCTCCCAAAATTGCCAGAACCTTCTCAAACATTATCACCAGCCGAGGATGCAGACACATGAGTCTATGAGGGGCGACTTACACCCAGACTTTGAGTCAACTTGTCCAGGGTGGGCGGGGTCTTCCCATACCAGCCACTCAATCAAAACATCCATACTCATGTACGCCTGCATTCACATACAAAAAAGGTACATGTACAAACAAATACAACATATAGTTGCTTTTAGTGAGGTCTGGGGAGCAAAAAAAAATAGAAAGAGGGTGACAGATTGTGTTCATTTTACCCATGTCTGCAACTTTTGCTTTTTTAACTATAAACAAGCATTCTTTAGAGCTCAAGGTTAGCTCACTTTTTTACAGAGTTTTTTAAATGGCCCCATTTTCCTTGCCTCAGCGTGACCTTGAGCAAGATATAACTTCGGGTGTTTCTCAGTTTACGATGGGGTGATGTTCCAGCGAACCTGTCATTCATTGAAGACGAAACTATATGGAATTCGCCTAATCTCCAATCCAGCCCAGCAGCGTGGGGAGCAGTAGAGTCTCTCATGCAAAAAGATCAAAATGCCCAAGTCCAAGCACAAGTTCTCTGGCTACAAGTGGCTGTCGCAGTAGCAGCGAGCCTAAAGTGAACCTGTCTGTCACAGACCATCTACGTGCGCTTAAACTGACGGATCAGGAAGCCTGACATAGAAATTCCCAGTCGTCCTAAGCTTCCAAAGTCTTTAGCGTGTTGTTCGTGTGTTCTTGGAGCTGGAAGAAATGCCTGTCAGGTCCATGCATGAACCGCTTGGTCTGAAACCTTAATGACCCTTTGAGCCCTAAGCACAGGATGTGTGCAGCTGCCGGGCCCTGCGCCGGCTCTTAGAAGGCGGCATCGGACTGGATGCTGCCAGCCGTACTTTCTGCACCTCATTAATTTTCACTGGGCTCTTTTGTTTCCCGCCCCCATCTGTCCCCATCAAAGCAAAGACAATGCAGACGGAAAACGGAGCCATCTTGAGCTGGTAGTAGCGGGTCTTACACAGGTCAAAAGACTCCCCAGGAGTTGGGGTGGTGGATAAGGTGTTTGCCTGGAAAGCATGAGGACCAGAGTTCGGATCCCAAGAGCCCGTATAAAAGTCACGCAGGCATGGTGGCCCCTGTCATACCAGGCAAAGACAGGGAACCCCCAGGACAAGCCAGCTAGCTCACCTAGCAGATAGATGGCTGAGCCCTGGGCTCAACTGAGAGACCCCGTTGTAATAATGAAAGTGGAGAACAACTGAAAAAGACATGAGACGACCTCAGGCCGCCACGTCCATGCACATATGTGCGTGTGCACTTACCTGCACACGTGGTCATACACACATGTGAACACATGTGCCTCTCCAGTCTCCCTGCAGTGCTCCTGTGGGTTCGCTGAGGTTCCCTGGGGTACCTTGGGGCAACCATTGGAGAACCATTCTCAAATCTTTTTTCTGTTTCTTGTTTAGAAATGATGTCGAGGCAGATCTGACACTTCACTCTGGTTTACGAGTCACTGCTTTATCACAGGACATCACATGCACATTTGTTTTCCAACGTGACTTCACCAGAAAATATGTACAGACAAAGGGTCATTTAAATTCCACAACACCTAGTCTGCTCTTATTCAGTAGCAGATACTCCGTAAGGACTGTGTTTCATTGACACTGTGTTGGTATGAATTGTACTGTGACAATTTTAGAGATGGGAAAAGTGTTTATTTTCTTTTAAAGTGCAGTGGGGCTGGGGAGATGGCTCAGGGCTTAAAGCCTTTGCCTCACAAGCAAAGGGATATGAGTTCGAACCCCCAGATCCCATGTAAAAATGCTGGGTGGACATGGTGGTGGCCCTCAGTTACGTCCCTGGAAGGTGGAGCCAGAGAAAACCCAGAGCGAAGCAATGATGAGGTAGAGCAATCCAGGATGATTCTTGATGTCACCTTGGGCCTCCACAGACACACACTCTTACGTGCCCTTTTGTATTCATACACACGCGCGTGCGCGCACACACACACACACACACACACACACAGCCTAAAACCGGCATCACACAGTGGCTGTTAGAATAGGCCTGTCACATTTGTTACTTGGCATCTGAAGTAAGGCAGCAGTTCACTAGTGACCCTGTGACATCAGCTTAGAAATGAGTCCAGCGCAGGAGTCTGAATACACCTTCTGCTCTGGCCCACCCCACCCCCACCCCCACCCCCAGCGATGTCCTTCAACCGCTGCACCCTGGCGACTGGGGAACACTCAGCTGGTGCCCTCCCTTCCCTTCCCTGCTCCTCAGGAGCTGGATTTCCTGATGCCCCCTTAAAGTCTGGATGCCCCTTGGGGTAACACTGAGACTGAAGCCTCCGCCCTTCGGCTGTGATTGGCAAGTGCTACACGCCAAGGCTCTCTCTGGTTCCCCAATGACTCCACATGCAACCTGGAGGATGGGACAGTGGGGGAGTGTCATTGGGGGTCTTTTGGGGGTGGGGTGGGGTTTATAGTGCAGCAAAGAGCTTCACTCAGTCAAGATCTTCAAATATGTAAACCGACAGATGTATCAAAGCCCTTGAGCTTTGCCCACACAGAGCCAAACTGCTTCAGAGCAGAAAGTGAACGCGTGTAAGCATCTAAGTCAGACGGAAACATCTTCCTGTCTCCCAGTCTTTTCTCTGTCAACGGTTCACCGGACCCACAGCATGGCAGTCAAAACCCTGCAGGTTTGGAACTCCTCACTTCCCGAAGATGGAAAGGGGAAAGGAGAAAGGGTAGCTGGGGAAGGATTAAGTTTGGTGGCAAAATGGCATATGAAATTGGAGAGTTATGTCATCTAAACGCTTATCCCATGCACAGATTAGCGCGCTCAGCACTCAACCAAGAGGCCCCTTCTGCGATGGAAGCTGTGTGATGCGGAGAACAAGGGACTGTGGAGGGCTCAGCCTTACACAGGACATCAAAACCACCCTGAGGGTGGGAGGGGCTGCCAGACTGTACCCTCAGGTCATGACAGCTGCCGCACCCACAAACTCACTGCACTGATGTCCATTTCCACAAGACCTGCATGATCGCTGGCCTGTCCGCATCTCATGTGAAAGAGGGAAGATCTCAGGAGACACTGCACCTCCCTGAGAGACTATTTAAGGCTCATGCCAGACAGAGATGGGGAGCTTCTCTACTTAATGATGCACCCACCGAAAAGTCATCCATGCGCCATCAAGTACCAGGTGCTCACCAATACAAGCATCCCAATGGGCCACGTATGCAAAAATGATGCCAGAGTAGGAGGGAGACTGGCTGGAAAGGAGGAAGTATGAAGTGGGACAGGAGGGGGGAAGGGATTGAGTAGTAAAAGATGAAAACACATAAGTTCATTGTCTATGTATGTATACCATGTATAAATGAAAATGTCAGAGAGTAAGGCTGATACAAATGTTAGCTTATCATTAGCTTTAAGTAATGCTTGTCTATAGTTAAAAAAGAAAATCAGACAGTAGTAGCTACTGTGGGCATAATGCAGGTGAACAGTGTAATGAAATACCCCAAGCCCTCATTTCCCTCAAGGATACATGTGTATTGAGGGTGGGAATTTGAGTTGGACATGGTGGCCCATGCCTATAATCTCAGAGCCAAGGAGCCAAGTTCCTGAGGCAAGAGAATCCAAGTTCCAAGCTACCTTGAGCTCCCCAGCATATCCCAGGGAAGCCTGAGCCACAGATGAGAGAATAAAATAAGAGGGCTGGAGAGATGGCTCAGGGATTAAGACTCTGTCTCACAAGTCCTCGAGTTCTGATCCCAGGTCCCAAGTAAAAACACAAGGCAGAAACAGATGACCGCCAGTGTAACAGTGGCATGAGTATCAAGGAGACAACCAGCAGCTTTCTGCTTGAACTCAAGATCTACTTGTTAGAATGGAACACATTCCTGTTACTATTAACCAGAACAAGAGCTTAAAAAAGGGAAAGAAATAGATCAATAGAGAAAAACAGCCAATGAACCTACAGGTGGGAAGACAGTACTGCTGCTCTGTAAGTAGCTACTATTATACACACAGATTTGAAGAGCACTTAGCACTCAGCCTAGAAGTCGTCTTCCACAACAGCGATAGAGGATCTCAGCACCCTGACAGGATGCACTTAGGGCAACAGAAGAGCAGTAAAGTGGACAGCAATGGCCGCCAGAATGCACAGTGCCAGCAACTCAGCAGGGCTCACCCAGATCAGGCCATCCTAAGGCTTTGGGAACCTTGCAGAAGAGGGGGCAGTAAGATTGTAAAAATGGGAAGGCCCACCGTTGGACAAGACATTCCACTCAAGGCAGGACTGCTGCATCTAGGAACTCACTGCAGTGAGACTTGTCCTTCCCAGACCTGCATAATGACTGACATATCAACCTTGTCCCCATAGACTATCGTGGAACTTGAGAGATAGGAACACACAGTGGAAACCTTAGGGACTAAAACTGGATGAGTGAAGGGAAATGGCCCTATCAGTGGGAAGGCCTGAAGAGAGGCAACTTGGTATGTCACAGAAGCCTGAACCCCCACAAGAGTAGACAAGCCAGAGGGAACCCTGGGGTCCACAGATGCAGACAGGCAGGGGGGAGGGAAGGAGTGGGAGGGGCTGATGAAGGAATGGGAGAGAGGGTTGATGAAGCAGGAATAAGTACTCAATGTGCTTGTAAAAGTAGGGGAGAAAAGCCAGACAGAAATGGTGGCAGCCTCCACTTCCGGCCCTGGTGGGTGGAGCCTGGGAAATCCCAGAGTGAAGCAAAAAAGGAAGTAGAAGCAATGCAGGATGATTCCTGAAGTCACCCTTGGTCCTCCACAGGGACACACAGTGCTCGCTCTCTCTTTCTCTCTCTCTCTCTCAACACACACAAATGCACACACACACACACACACACACACACACACACACACACGTAAAATGTATAAAATAAAGTTTAAAAAAAGAAAATAAGATAAAATAAAATATATACACACACACACATCCTGTGGTAGTTCACACATGTAATACCAGAATGATGTGGGAGGCTGAGACAGAAGGATTGCTTCAAATCTGGCCTGGACTTCAGCGTGAGACCTTATTTCTTTTTTCTTTTTTTTTTTTTTTTTTTTTTTTTTTTGAGACCTTATTTCAAAAAGAATCCGACCAATAAAAGCCCAGGCAGGCCGAGTTTGTGATCGAGCCTAATTCCATCGCTGGTTCACCGTCCATTCTCCTCAGTCCTGACAGTTACCGAATGCTACAGAAAACCACAGCCCACGCTCCCTTCAGCAGGACCCGCCTGTGTCTTCTGCCTCTGCTGCTCCTCATTTAGCTCTTACTTTGTGCCGCCATTGATAGTTTGGGCCGTGGGGGGGGTGGGGGGGAGAATCACTACCACGGTGCGTGGTGGCTGTTGGAAAGACGGCTTCGTGCATGTAACCTGCTGCCTCGGTGTGTGGAAACAACTCCCGTTTATTCTGGCTTCTCCATCGGCAAGGGAATGCGGTTGCCTGGAGCAGCGGACTCCCTCCCTCATACATCTAGAAGTGTCTGTGGCCTTTTGCCCTGTCCTGTGGTTGTCCTTTGCCGCTTACTTCTGCTTACTTTAAATTGCATTATTATAGACTTCGCTGCAAAGTATTAAATTGCCTTAGACATATGATATACATACATTACATTGCATATAATGTTATATATTATTAACATGAATAATCTGCTCTTATTTTTGGCTATAATACTCATTCAGCTGACAGTTTCAGTCCACCCCAGATCTATGAGAATAATGCGTAGCCTTATAAAGATTGCACCCTTGCTCAAAAGATAGCTTCCAGAAATAGCAGTGAGTTACCGCCCTGCCTCTGAGTGCAGGCAGTCCCTCTGCGCCAACTTGAAATGCCACTTGCAAAGACACGGGGTGATTCAAAGCATCACCCTGGATTCCTGGTTCCCAAGAACCGTGTTCCTCCTCATTCACGGTCTGGTTACTTGACGGTAGCATGTTCACGAACCCTGGTTTTCCTCTGTGGTTCCTGTTTTGCTGGAGACGTCAGGAAGCGTTCCATTTGACGCATATGGGACATCATGTCAGTCCAAACTACTGAACACGGCACTCAGGAGACAGAGATCAGAATACACAGCCATTCTTGGCTGCAGAGCAAGTTCAAAGCTAAGCCTGGGCTAGGTGAGTCTCTAAGGGGCTGGGGACGGGGACGATGGTTCAGATGGTAACTTGCATATCATGGAAGGATTGATCCCAGAACCCACGTTTAAAAAAAACCCTAGGATTGGTAACCCAGGTTTTTAATCCCAGCACTGGGAGCCAGACGCAGGTGGATCCCTGGGGCTCACTGGGCCTCGCCGGCTTGGAGCGCTCCAGGCCAGTAAGAGGCTATGTCAGAATCAAACAAGGCACAGGGCGCCTGAGGAAGGGCGCAAGGTTGCCCGTTGGCTTTAATGTCCATCCACGTGCATGCGTGCGCACACACACACACACACACACACACACACACAGACATGCACCTGAGCATGCACTAACACACATGTGCACACACAAACCTTTCACTTCATTATGTCTGCAGAGTCTCTGTCCTACAGAGCAACATCCAAGGGGACAAGAAAATAACATCGTCCAGCTAAGCCGTGACCAGAGCTCCCCCCTCGTGATGGCCCTTCCTCCTCTGTCACTTGCTGATCCTGGTGGGTCCCGCGTGTCCTTCAGCTCGTGCCTGTTGCTCCCCGTGCGGCAGCCACCCTTCCTCAACCTTCTCCTCTCTCCTTCCCAGCGTCGCCCAAGTGCCACGAGCCGCCGCGCCAGCAAGCTGAGAGGGGCACGGAGACAAGATGTCGGGCCGGAGCGGGAAGAAGAAGATGTCCAAGCTGTCCCGGTCAGCCAGGGCCGGGGTCATTTTCCCGGTGGGGAGGCTGATGCGTTACCTGAAGAAAGGGACCTTCAAGTACCGGATCAGCGTGGGCGCCCCCGTCTACATGGCTGCGGTCATCGAGTACCTAGCAGGTACCTGGAGCATGCAGGGGACCAGCTCCCAGATCCCCCACCCTCTGGGGTCTTTCACACGATAGGGTGGGGTGCTCCTAATCACCCTGTGCCTGGCTCGGAGATACCGAGGGGGGCTGGGGCGGCACCTCTGTGCTTGGCCACGGTCAGCTTCTGAAGGCTTAGGGAGGAGGGCATTAGAAGACCCGCCTCACACTCAGGTCCTGAGTTCAGATCCCAAGTCCCACGTAAAAACACCAGGCGGAAACATCGGAAGCCTGCACTTCTGGCAGAGCCTGGGAAAACCCAGAGCGAAGCAAAAGGAGGTAGAAGCCATCCAGGATGATTCCTGAAATCACCCTTAGTTCCCCACAGGGATACATGGTGCCCCCCCACACACACACACAGAATAAATAAAAGATTTTTTTTAAAAGTCCAGGTGGTCAATGTGCAAGCCAGCAGCCCACGCTCAAGAGACTTGAACTGCAGGGAAGATTTTGTTAGAGATGGAAGAATTGGGGCTGGAGAAGTAGCTCAGGGGTTACGACTCTGCCTTGCAAGCAGAAGGTCCTGAGTTCAGATCCCAGGTCCAGATGGAGAAAAAAGTAAACAGTAGCAGCCTGAACTTCCGGCCCTGGCGGGCAGAGCCTGGGAAGCAAAAAGGAAGTAGAAGCGATCCAGTCCCCCTTCGTCCTCCCCAGGAACACAGTGCCCTCTGATACACTCGCATGCAAAAATAACAAACCAAAATGAAAAGGGGTGGAAGAATCCTAATCTTGTATCAAATTACTCATTTAACACCCAAGTTTTCCTGGTATGTGTAAAGCAGGAAGGCGGAGGAGACAGCTCAGCCTGTAAAGCAGTCATCCTGCAAAGGCAAGGGCCTGAGTACCATCCCGGGTGCCACCTGAGAGGCCGGGGACCCTGGCGTGCACGTGTAATGTGTATGTCCAGTGGGTAGAGAGGCGATTCCTGAGACGTGCTGACCTCGCCTACTTAGTAAGTCCCAAGCCAGTGAGAAACCCTGTCCCTAAACACAAGGTGGGCACCTGCTGGGAAGGACACCTGACGTTGATCTCTGAACTCCACACATGTGAACACACACGTGCCATCATGCACGGCATACATACCCACCACACACACACACTACCATGCACACACACGTGCCATTATGCACAACATACACATCTACCACACACATATACCACCACCATGCACACACACATGCACACACATGCCACCATGCACAACATACATACATACCACACACATGTGCCACCATGCACAACATACACACACCACACACACGTGCCACCATGCACAACATACACACACCACACATATACACACACCTCCACACACACATGCTCACACACATGCCACCATGCACAACATACACATCCACACACACACAGACACATACCACCATGCACAACATACACATACACACACACACATACACCACCACCATGTACACACACATGCACGCACATGCCACCATGTACAACATACACACACACGGGCCACCACACACAACATACACACCCACCACGTACACACTACCATGCACACACGTGCCACCATGCATAATATACACACACCACCCCCCCCACACACACACGTAGGAGTTGACATCTGTAAGTGATATTTTTTCTGGCCACCAAAAGCAACTCCAGATGGGTCTGTGAAACAGACTTAATGTTCCACATTTTTCTCTCCTTCGCAGAGGAGATTCTCTGTCTCTCTGGACACTTAGGAAATAGTCTATCCTATACGTTGATAAATCACTTTTTTTTTAACTGAAAGATGAGAAGATTTTGCTGTTATTTTCTTTGGAGGTTTCCTGTTGTGGTGGTTGGTGGTCTTCGACTGAGAGCTTTGTGCTCCGGCCCCTTGTGTGCTGGGATTATAAGCGTGCACTACCACACCCAGCAGATGAAATTTCGTGCTGTTCACATGTCATGGCTAAACAGAAACCACACTTAACAATGTCTGGGAGCTGCAGAAATAAAATATACAAAAGCCCGTGTAGCTGAGTGGAATTAGTTCCTGGTAGAGTCATGTTATCCATGAGCACAGTGTCTTCGACTTTGCCAAGGTTACCAAAGCCTCTTTCCACCAAGGTTAAGTGCCTTGGGAAATCTGCCAGTTAAAAAATGTCTGTGATCTTGGCAAGCAAAACACCCCATGTGCAGCAGGCACCCAGAACCAGCCCCTGGCCGAGGCCCTGGCTTCCTCCTCCCTCCTTCAGCGTCTTCTCTCTTGGTCCCACGGGCCGAGTCAGCGTGGCGGGAGGAAAGGGCTGCCTCGGTCCACCAGTGGGAACTTCTCCCAGGAGCTTCAGCCAGTAGACCTCAGCTTTCTCTTACTTTGAAAGGAAGACTTGTTCCCAAGCTGAGAATCACTCGGGACCCTCCAGGTGCACCCAGGCTGTAGGCAGCCCAGAGCGGCTACCACACGGCCCAACACAAAACCCCAAGCTTCTTTCGACATGACGAGACTTTTGAGTTAGGGTTAAAGCCTTTGACTCACTAACAAAAGGACCTAAGTTCTAATCCCCAAATCCCGCATAAAAATGCCAGGTGGATTTGAAGACAGTCTGTGATCTGAGCCCTAGAAGACAGAGCCGGGAGAACCCCAGAATAGAGCAGTCAGGAGGCGGAGCAATGCAGAGTGATTAAGATGTCACCTCGGGGGCTGGAGAGGTGGCTCAGGGGTTAAGCCTCCGCCTTGCAGGCGGAAGGTCCTGAGTTCAGATCCCAGATCCCACGTATAGACGCCAGGCGGAAGCGGGGGCGGCCTGCGCTTCTGGTCCTGGTAGGGCAGAGCCTGTGAATCCCGGGGCAGAAGGAGGTGGAGGCGTCCATGGTGGTTCGCGAATTCGTCCGTGGTTCTGCACACATACATACGCACACACGCACAATTGAATAAATAATAATAATAAAAAAAGATGTCACCTCGGGCCCTCCACAGGCTCACACACTCAGGTGTTGTCTGGCTTACAGACATACATGCAAAAAAGTTAGGAGATTCGTGTGGGTGTGTGTGGGGGTGTGCGCGCGCGCGTGCAATCCTATCACATAGTTCTTGACCATGAACATATGTCCCAGGGTCAAAAGGCTGGACACACGAGTGAGGGGGCTGAGAGGGTGGAACCAGGACCCAGTGCAAGGGGGTGCGACAGACGCTGCTTTTCTAGGTGGGAGCCCCAGGGCCCTCGCCCACCCATGTTCCTAACACGCTCGCTGGTGGAGCTGACGAGGGCCACACTGTGGGCGTGTTCTTTCTTCCTTTTCAGTCTTTGTAATTTGGGGGTTTGTTGTGGTTTGGTTGGCTTTGGCTGGTTTATTCGTTGTGGAGAGAGCGTCTCCCTAAGTAGCCCAGGCTGGCCTGAAACCCACAGTTCTCCTGCTTTGGTCTCTGGAGAGCAGGGATTGTAGGCATGCCCCCGCATAGCTGTCTTAGGGGGTCATGTTTTGGTATCCAGATTGTAGCCCATCTTCTAGCCTCAAGTGTAAAAGCTTGGGGTGCATCTGAGTGGGATTCTTGGCCACTGTCCAGAAGTGAGAGGAGATTTGCTATCTCCTGTCACCATGGAAGTGACCTTCCCATTCACGGAGCAGATCGTGGAGGTAATGCCTGGGCTGGGGCTGTGAGGGTGTTTCAGCAGGCCGGTTCTCACCGCGCCCCGCCTGGCAGAGGAACAGTAAGTTGGGCAGGGGCCCCAGCAGGACTTGGCCAGATGCTTCCACTCTCCCTTTTCATCCCTGCCCCCCCCACCAAGAATACAAGCAGACAAACTACATATACAAAGCAAACATCTATGGACATGAAATCCTAAAGAGGACTGGAGAGATAGCTCGGCAGGAAAGGCGCCTGCTCACAAACCTGATGCCCTGAGTTCAAATCCTGGAAGCCACATGGTGGAAGGAGAGAAGGAGAGAACTAACTCCAAAAGCAGCCTCTGCCCTCCGCCCATCTCGTGCTGTGCACACCTTTTCTCTCCCTTCCTGTGGCAGCCTGCACGGTTGCTGATAAATGACATCAAACGGCTTAAGGGAACAAGGGATTTATCCTCTTACGATTACTGGTTACAGTTCTCAGCGTGATGGGAGAGCAAGTACCAACACCAGGGCCCAGGGAACTGGCCACACCATCACCACATAACGGCTGAGAGACAGACAATCTCTACTTGCCAGACCAGCGTGTCTGGACAAGTGAACAGAAGGATGCCGACTCTCTCAACCAGCTCTCGGTACTTTATTCACCTGTTCAGGGCCTAGTCCCACCCACCATGGGCTGGGCCTTCCCCATCAGCTACACAATCTCTTGCAGGTTTGCTCTGGGTTTAACTCAACCATTAATTCTCCACAAATGTGCCCAGAGCTCAAATCCTCAACAGTCAAGTTGACACCTGTACCTAACCATGACACTTCCCCACCTCAAATAATATTTTTTTAAAGAAAATCTGGCTGGAGAGATGGTTCAGGGGTTAAGACTCTGCCTCGAAAGCAGAAGGTCCTGAGTTTGGATCCCAGGTCCCACGTAAAAACACCAGACAGAAAATGCCTTGGTGGGCAGAGTCTGAGAAATCTCAGAGCAAAGCAAAAAGGAGGAAGAAGCAATCCAAGATGATTCCCGAAATCACCTTGGTCCTCCACAGGGACACACAGTGCCCTCTCATACGCATACACCACAATAAATAAATAAATATTTTTAAAAATAATTAAAAAAATAAAATAAAAAGGAAATCATAAATACATTTGTCTTTAAAAACCTTTTGGGGGCTGGAGAGGTGGCTCAGGGGTTAAGCCTCTGCCTTGCAGGCAGAAGGTCCTGAGTTCGGATCCTAGACCCCACGTATAGACGCCAGGCGAAAGTGGGGGCGGCCTGCTACACATACACGCACACACATGCACAATTGAATAAATAAAAAAAATTTTTTAAATCTTTTGGATACAGAGACCATGTTATCATTTGTGAAAAGCACTTATTTGCATGCTCGTTAGATGGGCTTGCTTAATTTTAAATGAAGAATTAAATCTTGGGCCAGTGAGATGGTGCAGCAGGCAGAGGTGCTTGTTACCAAACCTGGCGACCCGAACTCTGTCCCAGCAAGGAGAAAACCAACCTCCATGGGTGACCTCTGACCTTCCTTCATGCGCAGTGTGGTGTGTGTGTGTGTGTGTGTGTGTACATAAACACAATATAAATGTTTGTAAGTATAAAAAATGACATTTATAAAAGTCAGCAGGACCAAAGCCACAGAGAACGTGCCCACACTAGTAAGCCATCCTTGCTCCAGCAAACACCCAGACACGTCAGTAACGGTCACTCAGCAGGAATGTTAGAAAGCCAGGCATGCAGACGGTCATGGGGGTGGGGGGACCAGATGAGGAAGAAGGAAGTTTGTAGTGGGCGATAGTAGGAGATTGGGATTGGGCAACAAGGAGTGAAATTGCACACATTTATGTATAGTGCCTTAAAAGACTAGATAGATAGATAGATAGATAGATAGATAGATAGATAGATAGATAGATAGATAGATAGATGATGGATGGATGGATGGATGGATGGATGGATAGATAGATAGATAGATAGATAGATAGATAGATAGATGATTGATGATTGATCGATGATAGATACATAGATGATGGATGGATGGATAGATAGATTAGATGATTGATAGATGATAGATAAATGATAGATGATAGATACATAGATGATGGATGGATGGATGATAGATAGATAGATAGATAGATAGATAGATAGATAGATAGATAGATAGATAGATAGGTAGGTAGGTAGATAGGTAGATAGGATGTCAAGAAGAAGGAGGAGCTAAGCTATGAGGAGGGGGGAGTCTGGCCGGCAGTGGGAGGGCACCGTGCAATGAGAAGCAAGGGACCTCGATTTCCTTTGGTAAATCGGTTTCAAATCCTGACCCTAGGCCCCACCTGAGATCCTGGGGATGTGGGGGGTATGTTCTGGGTATGGGAAATTTTGAAAGCTCCCCCAGGTGCTTCTGGTGCATGGGTTAAGAGGTGGTTAAGAGGACTGAGTGGTCCAGCTAGAGGATGGTCAAGGGGCAGAAGTCTGGAGACAACATTTAGCAGGAGTGTGGCCCTTTCGGAGCACAGAGGAAGTTCTGTGCGCACAGAAACGAGCTGGGAAAGGGGGGGGGCGGTGGGTCAACAGAGGCCAGGGCATGTGGAAGGTGAGCTCGCCTGGGCTTGGGCCTGGGCCTGGGCGTGGTCTGCAGCACAAGCGGGGGAGGGCTCTGGAAGTGGGGGGGGCTGCCATTGAGAGTTTTTAGGTAAATATTACTGGTCTAGAGCCTCTCCGCAGCCTGGGGCATGCGGCTGCCTCTGGGTGTCACTGTTGAGAACTGGCCGTGATGGGAGGGCGGGTGCTCAGAGGAGAGCGCAGAAGGGAAGTGAGAAGTGGGGGGGGCCGCGGAGAGCGGGGGGGCTCTGTGCAGTTCTGCACGAGAGCGTGTCAAGTCGTGCAGGTTGGGACCATCTACTTTCTTGCAGACTGCCTGGGCCAGGAGGCCTTTGGCCTTGAGCCCAGAAGATGGGTCAGAGATGGGGTGGAGGGAGTCAGGCCCCAAGGGAGACAAGGAAAACCCTCAGCCGGTAGGCGACGGTAGCTTAGCCGGAGACTTGAGGTGGGAGCCACAGAGCCGAGGCCGGGTATAGCCCAGGGGCTCACACTGAGTTTCTGTACATTAGTCGGGGGAGGACTGCACAGGCACGTAGATTTAGAGGCTGGGGAAGGGAGGGGTGGCCATTCCTCGTCTCCTGTTCCAGCCCCACTTTTCTGATGTTATTTCTCATCTCCCACAGACTAGAAAAATCTAGCCCTGGTCTAAATTGCTTTCGAAAATGAAAAGGCAGGGTGCAGAGATGGCTGAGGGAGTAAAGCCGTGACCTTGCAAACAAAAGGGGCTGAGTTCAGATCCCACGTAAAAATGCTGAGCAGCTAGAGTGGCGGCTTGCCATTCCCACCCTGGAAGGTAGAGCGTGGAAAACCACAGAGCAAAGCAGTAAGGAGGTAGAGCAATCCAGAAGGACTCCCGATATCATCCTCGGGCGCGACACACACACACACACACACACACACACACACACACACACACACACTTAATAAAAAACTGAAAGGACACAGACCTTTGCAAGGAGTGCACGTGAACCCCGCAGCAGCCCTTCTTACTGAAGAAGTCACCCCTTGTGCTCTGAGTGACTGACACTGGGGGCGGTGCCCGGAGGCCAGGGCGCTGGTGAAGCCGTGTGTGGCTTACACAGGTGCCCCCGGCCACTTTAGAGAATAAGGTTCTTCCCAGCACTCTGTGGCAGAACAGTCATGCAAATTCCCTTTCATGGCCATGTCAGCGGGAGGATTCTCTGGTTCCCCAGGATCAATGAACTCCCTGGAGAGGCCCTCCTGGGCCGTGTGGAACCTACTCTCCTAACACTGAAGCTCGGAGCCCGTGACCCTTTGATTCACCCACATGGCCAGACACAGCGGCGATGGTATTGCAAACAGGTCAGGAAGCTGGGGGTAGAGGAAGCGCTCACCAGAATGCGGGAGGCTGAGCTCCATCCCCCAACACCATTTTATCTATTTATTTTATTTCTGCACATGTGTATGTACGTGCGCACACAAGAGGGGACGTGAGGGTGTGAGCCTGTGGAGGCCCAAGGGTGACATCAGGAACCATCTTGGCCTGCACTCCCTCCTTATTGCTTCGCTCTGGGATTCCCCGGGCTCTGCGTTCCAGGGACAGAACGACAGGCCACTGAGGTTTCTGCCCAGCATTTTTATGTGGAATCCAAATCCAGGTCGTTTTGCTGGCGAGGCAAAGACTTAACCCTGAGCCATCTCTCAACACCATTAAAAAAAAAAACAAAAACCTCTTGATGTAGATTTTATATTGTGTGTTTTTAAACTTTTCTAAAGCTCTACCTCTGACTTTGCGCTAGAACCTTCTATAAGTCATTGCAGAATAGTTGAGTCAAGGCACGGCGGCACACTCCCTGAGCTTGGCTTCATGTGCTGAGCTGTCTGCACCCTGAACAGCCACCGTGAGCTCGTTCCTTCCGGTGGTCTCTCCGCCTGGGTGCCTCACGCCCATGCAGCTGTCAGACAAGCTAGGGACTTCCTGGACACATGGGGCTTCCCAGGGGTCCCCCTGGCATGCCGGGTTCATTTGATGAACTGTGGAGAGATGTTTAACTTCCTCCGACACCCTCCCTTTCCCCCTTCCCCCAGCAAACAGGAGGCAGGACACAGAGCTCGGAGAGGCTGAATTCTGCTCACCCCTGGAGACCTTCAAAGTCCAGTTGCTGGATTCCCCCTCCCATCTAGTAAATGGATGAGTGAGGCGCTCCTACCTCCCCTGTGTGGACCCCAAAAATGCCGGCCACCCTAGTAAGCAAGTAGGGTAACCCCCCCCCCACTGTGCACAATGGGGATGCACGTTTTTACCTCTTTGAGAAGGCTTTGTTACTTTGGATGTAAACCGTCCCCATGGGCCACAGGCTCCTGTGTGTGCAATCATTCTCCAGCTGGTGGCGCTGTGTGGCGGGTGCAGGGACTAGCTGGAGGCAGCTATCTGGGGACCAGCTTGAGGTTGCAACCTGGCTCTGCTTCCTGTTCTGCCAAGAGGTGAGGAGGTAAAAGGCCCCAGCCAGAGGGAACCGCTCACCGTCACACTGCCTTGTCTGGTGAACTGCAGCTCCTCAAGCCACGAGCCAAAAGAAAGCCTGTCTCTCTTGCTGCTTCTTAGCAGGAAGTTGATCACAGCAAGGAGAAAAATAACGCGTATGCTTTATCATGGGTTGGCTTTTGATGTGTTGTTCTCTCTGGAGACAGGTCCCACCTGTAGCCCAGGCTGGTCTCACACTCCTTCTGCCTCAGCCTCCCCAGCGCTGGAATTACAGGTGTGTGCCATTCCTTATACTTGGCTTGATAGAATGTATCATTTTTAAGAAAGTGGCTGGAAGGCTGGAGAGATGGCTCAGGGGTTCAGACTTCCTCGCAAGCAGAAGGTCCTGGTGGGCGGAGCCTGGGAAATCCCACAGGGAAGCAAGAAGGAG
Organism: Typhlomys cinereus; assembly: GCA_023101885.1. Lineage (NCBI taxonomy): Eukaryota > Metazoa > Chordata > Mammalia > Rodentia > Platacanthomyidae > Typhlomys > Typhlomys cinereus. The sequence continues at coordinate 2,006,823 of JALPQD010000321.1, forward strand.
TTAGAAGCAATCCAGGATGATTCCCGAAGTCACCCTTGGGCCTCCACAGGGACACACAGCGCCCTCTGACACACACACACACACACACACACACACACACACACACAAAAATTTTATTTTTTAAAAAAGTGGCTGGGGAGATGGCTCAGTGGTTAAAGCATTTGGCGTGCAAGCAGAAGGACCAAAGTTCGTATCCCCAGGTCCCTCTTAAAATGCCAGGGTTCAAGTGGTGACAGTCACCTGTAATCTCAGCCTCAGAGGACAGAGACTGAGAACCTTTGAAACAAGCCAGCCAGAGGAGCCCTGTTGACAAGCTTCACGTTTGGTTAGCGATACCGTCTCAAAAAGAATAAGGTGGAAGAACAGTCGAAGGTGATTCCCAGCACCAACCTCAGTCCTACACACATGTGCACACATACACACATACATGTACATACACACAAATACACACACCCACACATACACGCACACACACCCATGCACAAATACACACATATACGCACGCACACATACATACACACACATATGCATACACACACACATACACACACACACACACACACACACGCACATACACAAGAAAATGAAGCAAGAGAAAAAAAGAAAGGAAGGAAAGTTGATTTCACTGGGAGATCTCATACAGCCTCAATCTCCAGTTCTCTCTCCCGCCACCCCACCGAGTGTATTCTCACATCTTCAACTACAATGCTCCAATCTGTAATTCACAAAGCGCGGCCACCACATCGTGACTCAGTAAACACATGTGCATTGCTTAACGTTCTGGAAAAGATGAGCGAATGAATTTGCAGTGATTTAGCACTCTTCATTATGGAAATGCCATCCAAATATTTAACTCTAATGTTTATTTTATTCTAATGTTTCTGTTAATCACATTTGCTTGACTAATATGGAGCACTTATGCCAAGTTTTTACTGTCGCCATAGATTCCATAAATGATGGCGGTGTCATATGCTGTTTTATTTGAAATGAGATCGATTGTAAAGGCATATGCAGAATTGTCTGTTAATTTCAGGGATGAGTACTTACACCATTAGACCAACAGATTCTCTCAAAACGTAAACATGTCTGCACATGCATAGACATGAAACATTCATGCAAAAAATACATATACACTCTTGTTTTTCCCCCACACTACTTCTAGCTTGCTTACCTTCCTTCTTTCTTTCTTTCCTCCCTCCCTTCCTCCCTTCCTCCCTTCCTCCTTTCCTCCCTTCCTTCCTCCCTTTCTTCCTTCCTTTCTTCTGCCTGCCTTCACCTCCCACATGTTGCGATAACAGATTTGCACTACCCACCCATTGCATGTAGTAGCAGGAATCGAACCCAGAGCTTCACGCCTGGTAGACAAATACTCTACAAGGCTACAACCCCGGCCCTGCCTCAAGCTTTCTAAGTGAACAATTTCTTTTTTCTTCAAGGGATTATTCATCTTTTTTCTTTCTTTCCTTTTAATGTGTTTGAGCCAGACCCTCACTCTGCAGGCTGGCCTGGAACTCATCATCTCCTAGTGCTGGAATCGTGGGAGTAAAACCACCTCACCGAGCTCATACCTACTTACAAAAGCAATGAGAAAGGGGAGAGGGAAGAAAAGTAAGGGATGGAGGAGGAAAGGAGGGAAGCAGGGATAAATACTCAATATACTTGTAAAACTAGGGGGGAAGCAAATGAACTCGATGGGGCAGATCATCTTTCTAAGACAGAAGAAAGAAGAATGGCAAAATAAACAAAAGACAGACATGCAGATGTTATAAAGCACCAGGTAGCTCAGCCGGCAGCTCGCAGCTACACACACCTAGCAAAGCTGTGAGCGAGGCCCAACACAGAATCCTAAACTTAACACACCACAAGGTGTTTTATGGTTGTTGTTGTTTGTTTGCAGTGTTTGTAGCTCTACCCTGTGGTTCTCAAGCGCAGACTTTGTAGATGACCGCGTCCTGCTATAAGGTCAAAAGGTTGACTGTGCCTGGGCCAGTTTAAGAATATTGTTTTATCCCTCAAAACTGATCATATGTAAAATATCTTTGAGAGCATCCCTTTTATCAGCATTTCATATGTCCCAAATGCTATGTTCGTTGACGTCAAAACCATGTGTGTGTGCTGAAGGCCACGTGGAAGACCCCCAGGCCCCCACACGGCTTTGGGATAAGCATCTCCTCACAGGATTAAGTCAGCTCTTCCCACCCTTTGTGCTAGAACAAGAAGAGACCTGGGGCTCCTCGTGTGTACCCAGAACTGACTGTCCTTCTCAGCCGGCGATCGTCCTCCGGTGGTCAGGATTCCCTTCTGCTGACATTAACCAAGAGATGGTTCTGTTCTCACTCAGAAGTCTAGAGAGCAAGCCCAGATTGGTCAGGGACTTGATGCCCACCTATGGTGTTGCGCTGAGTTCTTACAGCTGCTCCAACTCCAGCCCTGAGGTTCTGAGTCTAGGAGCAGGGAGCGGGGGAAGCCCCCCCCCATCTCTGCCAGAAATTTCATACTGCAAACAGTGGCTTGTCTTCCCCTGGTCGGAACCTAGTCACATGATCACACCAACAGGAGACATGGGGGATGTCGTCTTTTTTCCTGTGAGTAGGGGTTCAACAACAACAAAGAATCACACGTGGAAACACTAAAGACACGATTCATGTGGAGAAGTCACTAGAAGTTTTTACCAAACAGTCATAGCACAAGTATCTTATTTATCTGAACCCTGAGTTCCCTTTAGCTATTTGGATTTCTTCCGAGGTCCGGCAGAGCGATGGTTGGGGGCAGCCCCACAAATGAGTGAAATGGGTAGTCAAATGAAAGCTGTTTCTAAGATTGTCTGTTAATTTGTAATTTCAGCGGAAATCCTTGAACTGGCTGGAAATGCTGCGAGGGACAACAAGAAGGCCCGGATAGCCCCCAGGCACATCCTGCTGGCCGTTGCCAATGACGAGGAACTCAACCAGGTATGCCAGAGCCCTAGAGTCCTCGGAGGGAGTGGGCTAGCCAAGCATGCCTGAGGGTGTGCCCAGACATCCATCCTTCATCCCTGGGATGGTTCCCAGCTCCATCTATACGCAAGGAAATTCAGACCAGGGAGGAGGAAGGCACGTTCTGCCAGCTTTGCTTTCAGAGTCAAAGTCTAGGCGTCTGTGGGATAGACCAGGCTGTGAGCCTCTGTCTTTCATGTCTCTGCTGTGAGGACTGGGAGGAGTGCACGTTACTCTTTGCAAGTCCTACACCCAAACTACATGGAGGATTCGTTCTGATTGGACAGGAGGATCCACGCGTAGGTCTTAAAACTGACTGATCCAAAAGTCAAGCAAATGCTCCTCCTGACTTTGAATCCTGAAGCTCTGGGTAAACAGCTTAAGGAGTTTTAGATTTCTCATCTCATTCTTCTCCAAATCCAATAAAGAATCTTGTAAGTGTCAGTCCATCATAGACTGATCATATGAAGAAATGTAAAAAAATATTAATACAAGAAAGAATAGTCGAGACTTGGGAACAGTCAGCTGCACAACATTGTCACGGAAGTCACCGACGCTGCAATGGCAGTCTGTCTGCTGTGACTGTCTGTAGGCTGTGACTCTGGGTGACTAGCAGCTCACAGGTAAACCATGAGCTCCAACACTCTCTGCGTTAGGATGTGCAGGGTACATAAGTGGGGCCACCTCTCTGCATGGTAAAGCATGTGTTCGTGGCGGGGCACAGGTTGCAGAGGGCGGACCCCGCGCAGTGTCCTCCTCTGTCACCCTTTGCGCCTTTCTTGTGCTACTGTGCTGCCCACATGTGACACCCTGGATTCTTCGTTGTCATGGAGACAGCAGAGCCCCAGGCAGCATCCTGGTTTCAACTTTTAAAAAATATTTTATTTGGGGCTGGAGCGGTGGCTCAGGGGTTAAGCCTCCGCCTTGCAGGTGGAAGGTCCTGAGTTCGGTTCTCAGATCCCAGCTGGCTGGAGCGGTGGCTCAGGGGTTAAGCCTCCGCCTTGCAGGTGGAAGGTCCTGAGTTCGGTTCTCAGATCCCACGTAGACGCCAGGCGGAGGCGGCCTGCGCTTCTGGTCCTGGTAGGGCGGAGCCTGTGAATCCCGGGGCAGAAGGAGGTGGAGGCGTCCATGGTGGTTCGCGAATTCGTCCGTGGTTCTACACACACACATACACACAGACACACTCGTGCGCACATACACATGCACATGCACACAGTTGAATAAATAATAATAATAAAAAAATTTTTTTTAAATATTTTATTTATTTGAGAGAGGAGTGTGGGAGGACTTTCGAAAATCAGTTCTCTCCTCCCACCATGTGGGTTGACCGGGGATTGAACTCAGATCATCCGATTTGCACGCAGACACCTTACCCGCTGAGCTACTTTGTCAATCCTGGTTTCCACTTTTCTAATTCTTTCATTTTGCTTTGCTTCCGTACGAGATCCCGAGGTCATGGGATACCTCGTTATCTACAGGGGCTGTCTCAGGGGCAAGACCACGAAGTTGCCAAGGGCACTGCGTACTCTGCAGTGTCTTTTGGAAAGTCTTGCTTTGCCAGAACTGTACTGAATACGGCTGGCTGCTCACCTGAGCGCGCGCGCATCTTCTCTCTCAGCTGCTGAAAGGCGTCACCATCGCCAGTGGGGGCGTCTTGCCCAGGATTCACCCCGAACTGCTGGCCAAAAAGCGAGGGACCAAAGGCAAGTCGGAAACCATCCTCTCGCCACCCCCCGAGAAAAGAGGAAGGAAGGCCACTTCGGGCAAGAAGGGGGGCAAGAAGTCCAAGGCTGCCAAACCGCGGACATCCAAGAAGGTGAGCCACGAGGGCCCCGAGGGTGAAATCAGGAGATGGGGGCTTTGGAAGGAGGTGAGATCTGGACAGCAGATCCCTCGCGGGTGAGGCTGGTGCCTCGTGAGAGGCCTGAGGTAGCGGCGTCTCCCCTCACACCCTTGGAGGTCACAAAGCGTCTCTGGGGTCGCACGTTCTAACCAGACCCAGAATCTGCCAAAGCCTCCATCTTGAACTCCCCGGCCTCCAGCACTGTGAGGAATAAATACATTCCTGCTGTTTGGAAGTCACCTGCCTTTGTGCTGGAGAGATGGTTAAAGCCCTTGCTTCGAAAGCAAGAGGACCTGAGTTCAGCTCCCACGTCAAAATGCCAGGCAGAAATGGCGGTGGCCTGCAATTCCCGCTCTGGAAGGCGGAGCCTAGGAAACCCCAGAGCAAAGCAATAAGGAGTTAGAGCAATCCAGGGTGATTCCTGATATTAATCTGGGGCCTCCATAGGCACACACACTCAAGTGCCCTGTGACACACACACACACACACACACACACACACACACACACACGCATTTCAAGTGCTCTGGCAATGCGGTGCAGCAGGCGCTTCAGGCATTTCTGTCACGGAACATCTGTGAACAGCCATTGCTTGAGGTCATTCTGCAGACCTCCAGGGTAGCACAGCAGATCCCAAAGTGCCACTGCCCCAGTGCTGGGCAGAAGGGCGTGACGCAGTAAGGCTCTGTGACCCCGCCACGTGGCACCGACCGCAGGCCTCTGAAACCACAGGCAGGTTAACAGCCAGCCAGGGCAGCACACCTCGGCTCCAGGTGAGGACTGCAGGGGCGCGTGTGCGCCTGTGGCACGTGCTATGGTGATACAGAGGGTTTTGTTGTTGTTGGTTTCGTTTTTAAGACTGGTCTGGATCTCTCTATGTGGCCAAGGCTGGCCTTGAACTCCTGATTCTCCTGCCTCCACCTCCCAGTGCTGGGATTACACGGTGTGCCCTGTGCTGGGTTTCATACTGTGAGCCCAGTGCTTTCTGGGTGCTGGGCAGGCACCCCCCGAGCCCCACACTATGTCCTGCCACCTTCTGCTGCCTTCCACGAAGAAACAGCAGAAGGCTTAGGCCGAGATTCAGTGAGGGGTACAGCACTGGATTGGGGTGCAGGAGGCCCTGAACCAATCATTAAATCCATAGGAATGGGAGGGGAGGGGAGAAAAGAGGAGAAAAAAGGGGGAGAGAAGAGACTGCGGAAAGGTTGTAAGGATGAGGAAAGTACAATGATATCCACGTACGAAAGTCATGATGAAATCCTTTGTGTTGCATGTCAGCAAAAGGAGGAAAGGGAACAGTCGAGGAACAGGGATGGATCTCAGTAGTGAGGTAACGCACGCTCAGCCACGCACAAGACCCCTAGATCCAGCAGAACGTTCCATCTAGCTAGTCACATCCAAGTCAGTGGCAGTGACATAGTGGTCGTGGAAGGGGTGTCCGAGGGTCGTTTCTCATCTGTCCTTGTGATTTACCCACAGTCCAAACCAAAGGACAGCGATAAAGAAGGAACGTCCAATCCCACCTCTGAAGATGGGCCAGGGGACGGATTCACTATCCTGTCTTCTAAGAGCCTTGTCCTGGGGCAGAAGGTAATTGGCGTGGAGCGGTAGTAAATGCTGTTGGCTTTTTATAACCCACCATTCACCGGCCTCGGGCCTCCTTCATCCTTGGCTCCCCCATAGGACTTTCACTCTGGTCTTGAATTATTCATTTTTGAACAATTTAAAAGCCTCGGCCATTTCTGCAATACGAGAGCAAAAGAGCCCTTTTTGGTCCTGAGGATTTTTCGTGCTGACATTGACCAGCCAAAGGTCACCCCCAGAATCCTGGTCAATAAATAGGAGGCTCCCTGTTATTTCTATATTCGCCAAAGAAAAAAAAATCCATAGCTAACTCTCAGCCGACCTCCAAGGCGCTGCCTAGCTTTGTGATTCAGTGTCATTTATCAAGGAGAGAAAATAGATGTCGATGGTTCTTGAACATGCCTGGTGTTAGAAATGAATTACTCGCCCATAATTCAGTCTGCTCTCCTTCTCAAGACTGCAGAAAGAAAATAAACAGGTCTTAACAGACGAGAGCAACCTCACAGCAGCCCAGCCAGATGTGCGAGTAATTCAGGACATTCATAAAGCTTCCCTAGCGGACAGTGTATCTGCTGCATCAACTCGGGCTGGAATACGATATGCGAGTCTCTGGTCACTGACTATTTGAAACCTGATGATGGAGGGCACCCCCCCACCCCGTCCAATCACATGGGGGTGCATGTCTGAGATGTGGCAGGGTCCTAAATTATTCCCAATGAAAGAGAGCAAGGGAGTCAGGAACAGCGATTTATATCCCCTGCAGGGTTATAAACTTTCCCCCACACTCATCTCCGGAATCATGAGGTTCCTGCTTGCCTCAGCTCAGCTGCACATGAAAGAGTCCCCCCCCCACGTGGTCTTCAGGGTGCAGATAGTAGTTCAGTGACTGGGTGCTTGCTTGGTATATACAAAGTCGTGGTTGGAATCTTGCCACTGGGGGAAGAAAAGGGGGGATGTAAAAAATGTAGTCGCCACTAGGCAAAGTGGCCAGATGGTGGCAGGTTGGAAATCCACTGCTCCTTCCTTCTCCGTGACAAGAACATTGGCTTTGATATCCCGCCCCCAAAGTTCTGGCTATTTTGGGGGTGAAGAAAGAGCGAGCCCCAGATTCCTCTCCTCACAGGATTGCGAACCAAAGGCACCCAGGCAATGAGGGAAAGAAAAGAGAAGGGAAAGTCCCAAGGGACGTCCCATTCTGTGTATCACTAGCCTGAACTGGAAATCAGATCCACGGCTCAATCGCGAGGGACACTCGAGCCCTGGTGTGGACCCGTGGTTTGGGTAGCAGAGAGAAGTGACGGCCGTCAGGTAAAGCGTGGAGATTTTCTGCAGGATTAGCTCTCTCAGCCGTTTTCCTCCTTTTCTTCCTAATGCAGCTATCCCTGACCCAGAGCGACATCAGCCATATTGGCTCCATGAGAGTGGAGGGCATCGTCCACCCGACCACAGCCGAAATTGACCTCAAGGAAGATATAGGTAAGGCTCTGAGACTCGCCAAAGCAGCCGTGACGTAGGTCTCTGACTAGGCAATTGTGCGGTCAGCTGTCTAGGTATCCCACTGCCTGGGGTTCCCCTGTGGACCCCCACCTTCGTGCGGGGTGGACGGTGTCACCGGAGAGAAAACCACCTGGCTTCGGTTCTGTGCACACTTTGTGATATTTGCCCTCGATACTGTCTTGGTTTCTTTTCCTGCCGCTGGGATAAAAATACTCTGCAAAGCAACTTAAGGGAGAAAGTGTTGATCCTGGCTCGTGATTTCAAGGGTGCAGCCCATCGTGGTAGGGAAGTCAGGAAGGCAGGAGCCTGACGCAGCTGCGTTTTCATTCACGGAGGACGGTTGAACCCTGCTGATGCGCAGGTCCCTCCCGCCATGTATGGAGTCCCAGGTTCCCTGGCCAGGGAGGGCCCCCCCCACGATGAAGATGGGTCTTCCCAGATCAAGGCAAATCCCCACAGGCCTTCACAGAGGCAAACCTTAACTAGATCGTGCCCTGCAGGTGTGCCAAAGGAGCCATTCCCGGCGACAAAGAGCCCACGCTACCAATCACAGCTGCTACACACAGACCAATCGCGCTTGGCGGGGTGAAGTCGGCTCACAGTAGACTGCTTGTCTAGTAGGCACAAAACCAGCACCGCACACGTAAGCTGAGCGACACCTGTGCAAGGGAGATGGAAGCAGGAGGACCCCCCCAAACAGACGCTGCTAACTGGTACTTCCTCTAGAGGAAACCCATCTTCTATCAGCACAGGGACTTCACCCGCTGTGAATGTAACTCAACATGCGCCTCTGTGGCCGGCTGCTTCTGCTCAGCTGTGAAGTGTTCCCGCCCCTTTTCTTTGCTGCATAGCATTGCATTTTATCCATGTGCCACTATATGTGGCCCCATTCCCCTGACAAGGGCCTCCGGGTCACTTCCAGATGAGACAGAAGCAGGTCTGCTGTGAACATGCCGTCCAAGTTTCGGATTCAGCCTCACACGCACTTTAAGTTTACGCATCGAGAAGGCTATTGGTTAAAAAAGGGGCAGGGACGGAGCTGAGGGGGGATCATTTACAATCCCAGCACTCAGGAGGCAGGCACGAGGATCCCGAATCCAAGGCCAGCCTGAGCCACTTAGCGAGACCCTGTCGTAACTCAGCTCCATAGAGGAAAAGGACATGTAGAAAAAACTAGGTTCCCCATGAGGCTGCGAGCTATTTAATGCCTGCAGTTTCTTATTTGCTCCGTGAGCCAGGAAGAGAAGCAAGGTGGAGGTTGGCTGGCAGGGGGCTATTGGGCTGTCAAGGGCATGCTAAATAAAGAGCGACCACCTGGTCCATTTGCCACCATGTTGTCCCATTTTACAAGGCAGAACTGCCTGCAGCTCTCCATGGAAGTGGGGGGGGGGTGCTGGGGTCCAGGGCTTCTGAGGCCCTTGCCTAGCGGCTCAGCCCTGGGTGGCGGCCCAGGCCCTTGGGCTTATGGCTCTGTCCTCACACCAGAGGCCACTTACCGTGCAGGAAATAAGATGGATTGGGGACCACAGTATCACAGAGGCACTGGGCTGGGGCTAGTCCTTCCCCCTCGCCCCGCTGCAGAAGGGTTCCCCCAATCTCAAACTCAGCTTTCCTAGGATGCAAAGCAACCCGTTCCTGATTCAGACATTCATGGAATCTAACGAGATACTGCTCAGCTTCTAAGTAGCGAAGTAGTGAATAGAAGGAGCACTGTTACCAGAGCAAACTCTCAAGTTCTACCTCCACTGGTGGTTTGCGAAGGCAACTTCTTGGGGGAAGAAAAATGAGCCTCAAAGCAGGCATGTGGTTAAGACTGGGTGCGCTTGGCTTCTGCCTGGTGTGTACAGATTACTGCTTAGCTGCGTGACCTTGCGCAGGTTTCCTGCCCTCCCTGAACCTCAGCTTCCTGTCTGTAAGTGGGAATGGCATCGGTATAGGTCACACAGAGGCGCCGGAGAAGTTGAGGGTGCAGGGCTAGTTCACATGCACTGAGAGCTTTCAGTCTCCTCAGTCTCCCCCAGTCTCCTCCAGTCTCCCCCAGTCTCCCCCAGTCTCCTCCAGCACAGCTGTTAGGAGGCTCCGCCCATCACGAACTCATTCTCCGCCCCCGGCGCCCGAGCCAATCCCCCATCCAGGGAAGGGCCCTGTGTGACTCAGTGGTGGGGCCTGTGCTTGATATGAACGAGGCCCTCAAGAACGGGCCCAGCACAAAAGTAAAGGTGCTAGTTTGGAAGGTGAAAGAGCTCCCGCACCAGGACCGGCGAGACCCTCAGCGAGCTGTGCGCCTGTCTGCAAACATGTCAACCTGAGATTAATCCCCGAGAGCCCACGGGTGGAAGGAGAGAAATGGCTTCTCTAACTTGTTCTCTATCTTCACTCATATGCCATGGCATGCTCGCTCTCTCTCTCTCTCTCTCTCTCTCTCTCTCTGATAACATATATTACATTATAATGTATATGTTTGTTACTCCTTTGGGGTTTTTTTTTTGCGCGTGCGTGTGTGTGTGTGTGTGTGTGTGTGTGCACGCGCGTGTGTGTACCAGAGGGCACTGTGTGTGCCTGTGGAGGCCTAAGAGTTACTTAGAGCATCATCCTGGATTACTTCTACCTCCTTTTTACTTTGCTCTGGGATTTCCCAGGCCCCACTTTCCTGAGGCAGAAGTGCAGGCCACCAACACCTGGCGTGTTTACGTGGGATCTGGGATCCAAACTCAGGTCCTCCTGCTTTTGAGGCAGAGGCTTAACCCCTTGAGTCATATCTCCAGCCTGAAGATACATTTTTTTAAAATTTTTTATTATTATTATTATTTATTCAACTGTGTGCATGTGCGTGTGTATGTGCGCGCGCGTCTGTGTGTGTGTGTGTCTGTGTATGTGTAGAACCACGGACGAATTCGCAAACCACCATGGACGCCTCCACCTCCTTCTGCCCCAGGATTCACAGGCTCCGCCCTACCAGGACCAGAAGCGCAGGCCGCCCCTGCTTCCGCCTGGCGTCTATACGTAGGATCTGGGATCCGAACTCAGGACCTTCCACCTGCAAGGTGGAGGCTTAACCCCTGAGCCACCTCTCCAGCCCCTGAAGATACATTTTTTACAAAATGCATGCACGTTATGTGTCGTGTGCGCTGATAGGGGCTGCAGGAGGGTGTGTAGTGATAAACTGTGTGCACGCAGATGTTGTAATCAGCTGTCAATCACACGTGTGGATTCCAGTGACGCAGCTGGGATGGCTTGAGGTGGGCTAGGCAGCCCCTCTGCCTCTCATGTCTAGGAAACTAACAGATTACGCTTCAGAATAAGAGCATCAAAGACAGGGTCTTCTGGGCAGCATCAGGATAGAAGGCAGCTTCAAGTGGGAAGACAGGGGAGACAGCCACTGTGGACATCATGATGGGGGGGGGGATAAAGCCTTCAGAGAAACCTCTCCAAAGCTTCTGACAGGGGGTGGGAGGTGTCTGACTTCTATAGCTTTTCCAGAGTGTGACAGGAAGTCTCACATCGTGTGACATAATCTGGCCTCTGTGCATGTCGGAGGTACTGATAAGGCTTGCTGACAGCTCGGGCGGATGGCCGGGAACATCCAGGGACCAGAACCAGGCCGCAGAGTGTCACGTTCTCTGATTTCCGGGGGAGGTGGCTACAGGGTCTGTGCTCTAACGACACCTGCATTGTTCTCCTTGGCAGGGAAAGCCCTGGAAAAGGCCGGGGGCAAAGAGTTCTTGGAAACAGTCAAGGAGCTTCGCAAGTCCCAAGGCCCTTTGGAAGTCGCTGAAGGTAAGCGTGCCCTGGGCTTCGCTCCCAGCCTGTTTCAACCCACTGTGCGCAGGCTCCCATATGCACACATGAGCATTGGATACAGCAAGATGCATCTTATCTGGGGATGGGGGAGAAGGCTCAGTCTGTCAACACTTGCAAAAGGACCTGAATTGCACTCCCAGAAACCACATAAAAATGTTGGACAGGGCTGGGGATGTAGCTCAATGGTAGAGCACTTGCCTAGTGTGTTCAAGACCATAGGGACATCACGCACGCACACGCACGCACGCACACGCACGCGCACGCACACACACGCACGCACGCACGCGCACACGCACGCACACGCACGCACGTGCACACACACGCACGCACGTGCACACACACGCACGCACGCATGCGCACGCACACGCACGCACACACACACACGCACGCGCGCACACGCACACACGCACGCGCATGCACGCTCACGTACACACATGCGCACGCACGCACACGCACACACACGCACGCACGCACACACACACGCGCACGCACGCGCACACACACGCGCACGCACGCACGCACAACTGGCATGGGCTGGGGTATAACTTAATGGTAGAGCATTTGCCTAGCATGAACAGGACCCTGGGTACCACCAACAAAAGAAAAACATGCCAGGCTTGTTGGTGTGCACTTTTGATACTAGTGCTATGGAGACAGAGACAGACAGATCCCTGGGGCTCAGCGAGCAGCCAGCATAGCCTACTTGATGGCTTGGTGATGCCAAGGTGGTCTACCAGCCTCCACACACACACACACACACACACACACACACACATACACACACGCACACATTCTGTGCACCTGCAAATACATATGCACCCACACATACTGTAGAAGGAGAAACAGGGTGCAGATGTGGATGTGGCCTCCCAGTGCTCCTTTGAGGACAAGGGAAGGCATCCGGAGTCACCTGGTGCATCTGGTAACATGGTAATCTGGTGCATCTGCCCTGTTGCATGATGGGGGTTCAGGCAAGGGAGCTGGGGGACAGGGACTCAGTCCAAGCACTGGGACAGAAGTGTCACCTTGGGGATCGAGGGTCGCAGGATTAGGGTGCCCCTGGCAGAGGCCATGCTTGGAGAGATAAAAAACATCAGGCTGGAGAGGTGGCTCAGGGGTTTAACCCTCTTGCCTCGAAAGCAGAAGGTCCTGAGTTCAGATCCCAGATCCCATGTAAAAACACCAGGGAGTGGCCTGCGCTTCGGGAGCCTGGTGGGCGGAGCCTAGGAAATCCCAGAGCGAAGCAAAAAGGAGGTAGAAGCAATGCAGGATGATTCTGGAGGTCACCCTTGGTCCCACAGGGACACACAGCGGCCTCTGATACACACACACCCAGTAGTACCACACCGCCCCATGCTAAACAGATAAATATTATAAAAAAAAATTTTGAAGGGAAACATCCAGTTATAAGATTCAGTTTTGGGTTGAACCCCAGTTCTCTAAGATGTATAGAGACGATCAAACGTAATCCCTGTCCAACAGGGAGACAAGCTGTTCTCAGTCCAGGGAGGGTCTTAAAGGCACATAGGCCAACCACAGATCTGGGAGGGGGGAGAGACACGGCTGCAGCCAAAAAGCCACTGCCCAGCCTGCACTGAAGCCCTGGGTATCGACCCCAACGCCACGTGAGCCAAGCGTGGGACATGCCTTCCTCAGGCTCCTACCAAATTCAAGCCCGTCTGAGACACGTGAACTTGTCAGCACTCCTGTGATTCCAGCCCTTGTGTTGAAGCCGCCTGTCTTCCTGCGGCTGTGACAACACTTACACGCCCCTTAAAGGGACAAAGGGAGACACATTTGGCTTGTGGGTCCAGAGGGAAGATCGAGTCCATCGAGGCAGGAAACGCAGAAGCTGGACGCTGGTTCAGCTCCCTGCAAGTATCGCGGAGGCAGAGAGCGCTGAACGCCAACTAAGAGGAGGCAGGGCCAGGCCACCACACCTCAAGTCCCGCCCCGTGACGTACCTTCCTCCGGCAAGACTCCACCTCCTTAAAGGTGCCCCACCTTCCCCAACTTTAACATCAGCTAGAATACAAGTGCATGAACCTGGGGGGGACTACTCGCATTCAAACCACAAGAATGGGGAGTCCAGTCTTCCCCAGCTACATACAGAATTCAAGACCAGCGCCTGCTACCAGAGACCCTGTCTAAAACAAAACATCACAGATATGGGAAGGGGCTGGAAGAGGGCTTGGCAGAAAGCTTTGCAATTTAAAACCTGAGTTCAGTCCTCAGAACCTATGCAAGAGAAAGTCAGGCATGGTGGCACACGCTGGAAATCCTAGTACTGGGGCTCGGAAGCGAAGACAGACAGTTCCCTGGGTTCACTGGTCAGCCAGACTCACCGACATAGCAAGTCCAGGCAGTGAGAACTCGTCTCCAAAAAAAGGAGTACAGTACCTGGGGAACGACCCCAAGATTGTCCCACATGCACGTACACACACACACACACACACACACACACACACACACACACAGAGTCATTGTATGTTTTTCCTGTGACTATTACAGTTTCTCTTCATGCTGCTGCTAATACACTGACCAAAAAACTTAGGGGCACAAGAGGTTTTGGTTTTACTTACAGTTCTGGTTACAGTTGATAGTCCGGCTTGTCAAGAGCAATCACCCAACATCCCAGAGCTGTGAGAAGAGGCCACAGCACATCCACAGGTGTGACAGAGACGCACAGTCCTCCCTCTTGCCAGCACGCCGCAGGGATGCACTGCGCGAACCGGCCCCCCTCCATGTACCCTCCTTCCTGGGAAATAGTCCCACCCTGCCCGGGGCGGGTCCTGCAGGCGTGATCAGGGTCTGCCTTAATACTAATTTTTTGCAGATGTATGAAAAGTCTCAACCCTCAATTGTTGACACTTGCATCTAATTAGCATCCTGTCCTTACATATTACCCCCAACATGTGCATCTCAAGCAAACTCCAGCAATCTGTGGTGCGCAAACTGAGATGAAGGTGTTGTGGGTCCCTGCGGGGTGCAGGGGGACCACAGATGGGCTGCAACGGCCCTATCTGTTTTCCTATCAGCACACATTGCCTCTGCCTGTCTATCTGCTACCTTTTTTGCCAAATCCTTACGATTATCCTTGGGGTCACCCAGATAATCTCAGGGAACCCCTGACTTCTGCATGTCTGCAACATCTCCTTGGCTATGTTAAGAATAGCCACAAATCACAGATTAGGACGGGGGTGTACTGGGGTGCCATTCACCAAAGTACCACCATCGCAGACCTGATTTTGATGTGTTCCTGTCGCTAGGATTGTGCCTGTTGGCATGGTGACCAGAGTGTGCCGTGCAGTGGCATCCGCCTTTCAGAGGGCCCTGCTAAGCCATCCTCGTGCCAGGAGGGGGTGGGGGAGTGAAGGGGTCCAGCCACCTGCCTGCCTCGTCCCCAACTTAAGGATGAATGACGGGTCACATTTCTCTGTCGCCCCCCCCCCCAGCTGCTGTCAGCCAGTCCACTGGACTTGCGGCCAAATTTGTCATCCACTGTCACATCCCCCAGTGGGGCTCCGACAAATGTGAGGAGCAGCTGGAAGAGACCATCAAAAACTGCCTGTCGGCGGCCGAAGACAAAAAGCTGAAGTCCGTGGCCTTCCCACCCTTCCCCAGCGGCAGGTAGGACCCGACTTCTTCGCCTTTTCAAGGGGAGCCCCAGCTACCCTCCAACGCGTCCACGCTCCATCTCCCTGTCCGAGACTCGGCCAAGGTCCCCCTGCACCGCTGACGCGTTAGGCAGGCTGTGGAATAAGAAGGCCGGTCTCCCACCTTTCGAACACCCAGAGACAAGCCCCCCGAGCCTCGGGCGGCAGGCAGGTCTCCCTGGCAGAGGCTCGCTTCCCTGCCTCTCTGACGCCAAAAAAGAGCTCTGAGAGCAGAGCTGCTGTCAGGGCAGAGGCAAGGTGCATGTGGGCGCTGCGTCGGGGGTTGAGGGGTACATGTGTGTAGGCAACGTGTACACGTGGGTGAACGTGTGTGGAAGACACTGTCAATCTCAGCTGCCGTTCCTTTGAGCCATCCACCTCGCTTTTCAAGACAGGGCCTCTCACTGGCTGAGTTCACTGATGGTTGCCCTGACGACCCGGGGACCCCCCATCTCCACCTCCACAGTGCTGGGATTCAAAGCAACATAGAACTCAGTGCTTTGTTTTTAAGCATCTTTTTATTTGAGAGCGAGCCAGAGAGAGCACGTGTATGCGTGACGCTGGGGTGGAGGTCAGAGGACAATTTTCTTTGCACCCATAGGCTTCTGGGGACTGAACTTGGGTCCCCAAGTCTGGGAACGGGCCCATTCTTCGCTGAGCCACCTCACTGATCCCTTAAAAGTGGGTCCTGGAATCAAACTCAGATCCTTGCTTTACAAGGCAAGTGAGCGCATTGGTCACTGAGCCATCTCCCAGGCGCCACACTGGCTCCCTGGCTATTGTCATCAGGTGACATGTGGACTATGACGACGTCCCACCCAGAGCTGGAACACAAAGGACTGTTGCACGGTTCAGGGCCGTGCACACACCCACGCGCACACACACACGCGCGCGCACACACACACACACACACACCCGTACCAGAGAGGTACAGGGGTGGATCTGGGGACCCAGTAACACGAGCTGTCCTTCTGCTTGGACACAGAAACTGCTTCCCCAAACAGACGGCCGCCCAGGTGACCCTCAAGGCGATCTCGGCCCACTTCGACGACTCGAGCGGGTCCTCGCTGAAGAACGTGTACTTTCTGCTCTTCGACAGTGAAAGCATCGGCATCTACGTGCAGGAAATGGCCAAGCTGGACACCAAGTAGCTGCAAGCGGGGCTCGAGGATGGACATCGCATCACGGCGACAGCGGGGGGTTTTATTTAAAGGAGAAACAAAAGAGCAAGGAAGGGTGCGATAGGCCGCGAGCAGCGGCGGCCTGGAGGGGTGTGGGAGGCAATGGGGAGGGCCCCCGGCGGCTTACTCTCCTCACAAAAGGGCTCTTTCACACTTAGCCACGTCTCCACTAGGGGGTTTTGTCCATGTGTTTTTCTGCCTGTTGTTTTAGAAATTTTTTTTTAAAAAAGAAACAGACCTCGTTTAGATTTATAGCACTGACTTTTACACTCACAGAAAAACAATCTTTTCAAGGTTCTGAACTCCGGTTCCTCCTTTTCCACGCGAAGGGGGCAGGGGAGTGACTTGGGTGCTGCCTGCCTCCCCTCAGCGGAAAGATGGGAAAGACATCTCTGGGTGCTTTGTTTTCCTCTTCTGTTTTAGGGCCCCCCTCCCCCGATTCCTCACCCCTTATAATATCTGTAACTACTCCTAATTTTTTTTTTCCTTTGGGCTTTTTCATTTTGTTCCATTTCGTTTCGTTTTTTAAAGAAAAAGAAAATGAAAAGAAAAAAAAAATAAAAGATCCGGTGTCTTTTTTATAACACATGCCTTTATTGCAACATTTTCCTTCCCTTGGGACACCATGTCCCCACGAACGGATCGTTCTGGAATGCTGCGGGTCAACAGCACAAGTTCTGTCAGGAACAGGCTGAGTCAGCACCATGCTGTGAGGCCCCCGAGTCGGGCGGTGGGCGTGTCTTGGGCAGCCGACCCTGCGTCTGGAGCGTGCCCTGCTGCCCTGGCATCCGCAGCAGCAACACGCGGACAGAGGTGACCGCGCGTCTCCCTCCTCTGCAGAAGGGGCTGGCGTCTCGCTTAGGCCTGGGCAACTGAATCGGACAGACCCTGGCCACGGCCCACAGGGGTTAGGCTCGGGATCCCGGGGGCCGTGTCCAGAGGCCAGCAGGAAGGCTCGGGATGGAGGACACCAGGCCTGAATCTGCGGAGCTCACGGCCTCTCCTGGACGTCTCGGGGAGGTGGCCCATCATTGGCTCCTCCCTACTGAAAGATCTCGTTCTCACAGCTACGTCACTTTTAGACCTAACAGTGGGTGGCAGAGGTCACCACCAAGGCTGGTTAGTGGACACAATGACTTGGGCTGACCAGAAAGCTGGAACACAGGCCCCTCCCCCAGGCCCAGCACCCACAGCGGGAACCTAGACACACATGGGCATCACCCACACACGCCCCCTGCAGGTTAAGCGATGGCTGACCTGGGTGCGACTACCCAGGGCCACCCAGCTCCTTCGGTCTGCGGCTCCAGTGAGCGGCACAGGCCGGGGCAGCTCTCAACCCCTCTGGTTTTGAAAGACCGCGACCTGCTGGAATGAGCAAGCCAGAGAGGAGGCTGGTCAACTCCTTGCACATGTACCTATATCCTATGGCTGGGAGCCCAACGCAGAAACAGCAAGGTTTGTGAAGACTACAGGGGCCCCAGCTACTGGGAGGCAGCAATAGACGGAGGAGAAACCCAAGGGGCCCTACCCATTACTGACACGCTATGGGCAATAAATAGACGGGGTGCATGCAGCTGTGTGCCTGCCGAGAGCCTACTGGACAGCAAGGAACCATTCCACACCGGCGGTCACACCGATGGTCCTGCTTGAACTCGGTGTGACACAAAATGAGAGGCGTGAAGTTGAAATAGGGGAGGTGTGGGGATGAGATAACAGAGGGTTGGGGGAGGGTGCTGGAGAATGGCTTAGAGGTGAACGCCTGTGCCTCACAAGCAAAAGAATCTGAATTCTGATCCCCAGCAATTCCAGCCCTGGAAGGCAGAGCCTGGGAAACCCCAGAGCAAAGCACTAAGGAGGTAGAGCAATCCAGGGTGATCCCTGAAGTCACCCCTTGGGCTTCCTCAAGCACCCACACTCAAGGGCCCTCTTACACACACACACACACACACACACACACAAAGAGATGGTTGAGGAAGAGTAATCAGAATGAAACTGTCAAAGAATAAACTTTTTCAATAAAAAGAAAAATAATAAAAAGAAGAAACCAGGAAAAAGGAGAAGAAAAAAAAACAAAGCCAGAGTATATACACTAACCATAACTTGGAAAGTTTAAAACGAAGACTTCTTACTGAAGAACACCAGCCCCGTACGGGGGTTCAGGATGCAAGACATGTTCCCACGGCAGATGGCTTTCCTGGTGGGTCAGCTGTAGGCTGCATTTCCTACACACACGCACGCACGCACACACGCACACGCACGCCCAAAGCACAGAATGCTGCCTCTAACCCCCCCCCTTCAGCCGGCACAGCTACAAGCAGCTCTTACAAAACCAGAAAAAAATCTTGTAGGGCGTGATTCTCGGGTGGTTTGTTTGTGTGTTTAATGCGCCCTTCCTCGCTCCCTTTCTGTCTCTCATGTTTGGCTTTACACAAGAACCTCGTGGCAACAGCCACTCCCCCCTCCCAAGAAAAAAAAAAGCTTCTTTTGCCCTGGGCACCTTTCAGGTGCCCTCTGCCGAGCAGTCCGTCCACCCAGCTGCACAGTGCCCGTCGTCCACGTTGCTCCGTCATGGCGGAGACTGCCGCATGGTTTTCCAGCTCGTGGAGACCAGCAGATCCCTGCTCTTGGCCAGCCGGACCATGAGCCGCCCCACGTAGAAGCCGCTGATCTGGCCCACGCCGTCGTTTCTGCCCATGGACAGGAGGAAGGTCAGCGCACCTGCGGGACAGACACACACGCTGGAAGCAGGGCAAGGCGGCCCGGGGGCATTAGACGGATGCCCGCACCGGTCTCCGCAGCAGCACTGGGATGATGGGTGCCAGCGGGTTATTCAGCACTCAAACGCGGGTCCCCCGCTAGCAGCTGGCGCCTGGGCTAGCGCCCCAGCTCCCGGATCTTTGGTTTGTTCTCTTTGTTCGGTTTAACGGTGCTGAGCATGAAACTCTCGTGTGGCATGAAGGGGCTGCAGCCTGGTTTGCTTTCAGTCGCTGAGCTGAGATGTGGTTTAGGGGTCAGCCATCTCAGCCCCAAAGGGCTCCCACGTGTCTACCCCGACTCTGACAACTGCGGGGTACCTGGCTCCCCTCACCTGGCTTGTAGGCTTTGAGAGGCTTCTGCTTCATGGAGTTGACGATGTTGGTGACGGCGACGTTGGCATGGAGGCCAGCGTGATAGGCCATCTTGGGCTCCTTAATGTCCGCACAGTCGCCGATGGCGTAGATGTTGCCGTGGCCCTCCACCTGGAGGAACTCGTTCACCTTCAGGGCACCGCTGCTCGCCAGCTTGTTCTCTGCCAGGCAACGACCAAGCCGAGCTCCTGAGCCGCCCGCTCGGCGGGCACCACACAGGAGCCTAGTGGGTGTGTGGGTCCGGTCACCTCAAAGGCCATGCACAGGAGGCAATGCCCCCCAGACGCGCTGGCATCCTGCCTGGAGTCCCCACGTGTGGCCCCCAAGAACACAGACACTACACCCGCATGCTCTCTCCACAGTGACACAACAACGCAAGATCAAACACCACGGCTGGCCAGGTCCAGGTTTCCTTCTGAGCACGGACAGGAATGTTGAAACACAGTACCAGGACACCCGGTGCTAGATTCTGGGTTCTCTCCATCACAAGTCCTCCACGCCTCCCCGTCCACTGGCTGCCCAACTGAATTACTCCTGCTAGGCACGGGAAGGGTGCTCGGAAGTAAATAACGAGAAAGGGACACAAAGCGACCATACGGTCCCATTCACACGTGGAGGCTTTGGAGAGAGCAGAGCCCCTGTGAACCAAAGAAGACCTCCTATGGGACCCCCCCCCCACACACACATTCCTTTGAAAAGGAAATTAATAGGAAATGGGTCTCTCTCCTCTCTGAAGCCTGTTCCCGTTTCCAGCCACTAGGGGGCAGCCCTGCTGTTGGACAAGTCCAGTCTCCTGGGGCCCGGGAGCTAAGCCACCAGCCAGAGCTGAGGGAAAGTCGCCCAAATTTCAAGTTGGCGGTCTCCATGCAGAAGAACTACTGGGTCGCTGGGACGAAGAGGAAAGGCGGAGGGTGCTGCTCTGAGGGACAGGACCGGTGGGGTGGCTCAGTGTGCAGGAAAGTGAGAAACAGTGAGGGGGGCTGGGCCCTGCTTACCAAACGCGCTGCAGTAGGCGGCGCTGTTGACCTTCACGCCGACGCAGAGGATCACCAGGTTGGCGGCCACCTCGGTGCCCTTGTCCGTCTGCACCTTGATGTATTCTCGGAATTCGTTGAGGGGCAGCTCCTCCAGGTTGCTGACGCGCTCACCTGCAGAGGGGTCCGTGAGAGGGGCCGGCAGAGGCTCCCCAGCCAGCCCCTCCCTTGGTCCACTTTCCTGACCCCTTGAGCAGCATGATGTGGACATTTCTCCCCAAGGGATTCAGCTAGAGGAAAGTTCCAGAAAGCCGCTGGAGGGAAGTGCGGCTGAGCTTCGCAGGAATTCTAGGAAACGCTCGTCCCTCCTGGAATGGCCACCTGCCCGTCCTGGGCCCACCTGGGCGGGACGCCTCCCAGTGCAGGGCACACCGAAAGGCAGAGGACGGGCTGGGGACAAGCTCTCAGTAGTTCAGGTGGGAGTAGTTTGCCTAACACGCAGGGAGCCCGGGGCCATGCCAGCACCACCTCAGCTGTGCGCCGTGGCGCGTGACTGCAATGCCAGCCCTCAGCCCTTCTCAGCGACATAACGAGAGAGAGGCCAGCCGAGAGACAGGGGATGGCTCTCGGTAAATAAATAACAACCGCAGGCAGGGAACGCGGGGGAACACGCCTGAAAGCAGGGAACACGCCTGAAAGCAGGGTACACCCAGCTCTTCACAACCGGGCACCAAAAGGAGACTGTGAGAGCCCGGGGAGCTGCTCCCGTCCTTCCCCCAAGACACAGGGGGTGATGCCCAGGGGAGTAAAACGTGGCGATCAGGGCCCCGCTCTAAATGCTGGTGGGGGCGGAAGGGAGAGATTCTCTCCTCTCCTGCGCTGGACAAAAAGCCACACTCATCACCTAAAAATAGAAAACCATCCCCTCTACCCTAGACAGGGGCATCAGGGCGAATTCTTCTGAAGCGCTCAGGAAGCCACTCAGCAGCAGCACACCCCACTGCGCGGCCATCGCTGTCCAGGACTCTGACCACTCAGCAACAGCACACCCCACTGCGCGGCCATGGCTGCCCAGGACTCTGACCACTCAGCAGCAGCACACCCCACTGCGCGGCCATGGCTCCCCAGGACTCTGACCACTCAGCAGCAGCACATCCCACTGCGCGGTCATGGCTGCCCAGGACTCTGACCACTCAGCACCAGCACATCCCACTGCGCGGCCATCACTGCCCAGGACTCTGACCACTCAGCAGCAGCACATCCCACTGCGCGGCCATGGCTCCCCAGGACTCTGACCACTCAGCAGCAGCACACCCCACTGCGCAGCCATGGCTGCCCAGGACTCTGACCACTCAGCACCAGCACATCCCACTGCGCGGCCATGGCTGCCCAGGACTCTGACCACTCAGCAGCAGCACACCCCACTGCGCGGCCATCGCTGCCCAGGACTCTGACCGCCAGCTAGACGCGGCTCGAGGGGGCTCCCACTTGCCACACTTCCCGATGCAGTGGGAGAGGACGCCCGGGCGGGCACTCGGGAGGGGACGTCACGTGCACGTACTTAGCAGCAGCTGCACGCCCTTCCGCAGGAGGATCTCCTTCACTTCCTGCCGCACGCACGGCAGCAGCTCCTTGTCGGCCAGGGGGACTTTGGAGTGGATGAGAGTGACCTGGAGACACAATGACCACGGGCTTGAGAGGGGCCCCAGATTCGGGCTCCCTTCAAGCCCCTCCTCACCCTCCCCTCCCTCACGGGGAAATAAGGCGCCAGAGAAGAACCCGCCTTAGAGCCAGTTCCCGGCACGCCAGGCTCCGGCCCACCCGTCTAGTCTGACTTTCAGCTCCTGGATCGGGAGACCACTCATGCCAGTGTGCCAACCCGCACCTCACCTGGGTCAGCTGGACACGGGCACATGTGATACACTCTCTAGGCTGACGACAACATACAGGCGGGTTCTAATATCGGTGTCCACCTATCACCTGGGGCAGTACAGGAACCGGCCTGCGACCATGGTCCAAGCCGAGCTTCAAGATCGGCAGACACCCGGCTGGACCTGGTACCACAGGCATGGAAGCCCCGCTGCCGTGGCAGCTGAGGCAGGAGGATCACAAGTTCAGTCCAGCCTGGGCCACGCCGTGCGCTCCAGACCAACCTGGGCAGCGTAGCGAGGCCCTGTCTCAAAATAAAGGTGCAAAGAGGCCCGTGGAGAGATCAGCAGGTCAGGCGTCTGCGCATAAACCCGGAAGCCCGAGTTCCCAGAAGCCCACACGGTGGGAACAGAGGTGACTTCTGAGAGTGTGACGTGGCAGGCATGTGTCCTCTCCCCCTCTCCCCCTCCCCCTCTCCCTCAAACTCACAAAAAGATGGAATTTTTCTAAGGTAGAAAGTGAGATGGAGATCTAGCTAAGAGCGGTGTGCTCGCCTAGGGAGTGCGAAATTCAAAACTTAGTCCCAAAGAGAAGGGAGGCCAGGAAGGAGGAGGGGGGAGGGAAGGAGGGAGGAAGGGAAGGAGATGGGAGGCAAGAAAAAGGGAAAGGAAGAAAAGAGGGAAGGAGGGTCCCTAGGCTGCATTCCAGCTCCAACCCTCGGATCCGCCATCACCGAGACTCACTGGAGCGCTCTCAACGGTCACACTCAGGAATTACATAACAACGGACAATAAGATACATTAAGAGGACAACTCAGGCCACACTCATCTCTCAGCAAACAGCAGCTACTCCAGCTCCACTGATGCCTACGGCGCAGCGTGTGGATGTTACAAACGCAGCAATTTCAGCACAGTTACATGCTAGGGGGCAGCGTGTGGCTGTCACTTAGTCAGCTGCAAGGCACTAACTACTTCACCGGCCGGTGTCTGCTCCTGCAACACGACATGAAACACACCAGTCTCTAACCCTGTTTGCTGACACAGCCCTTAACACCCTTCTGGTTGCAGATGCCAAGAGAATCATTTGTTCTCATGGTCGGTATCGGACCCCCATTCTTAACCCTGAGCTTCTCGGGGGCATCTGACACTGAGCGCTGTGTCCCTTAGAATTCTCCGAGTCCATTAAGGCAAAGATGACTCTGCACCTGAACCTCAAGCTGGATGGAAAGCGGGGTGCTTTCGTTCACCCCATTCTCCAGAGAGCTGGGAGGGGACAGAGCTGGCAATCCATGCCTGTGTGCTGAACTCGCCAAGCCTCTCTCCAGGGTCAGACGCGCCTCTTCAGGGGGACCTCTTGTCCCGGCTGCTGCTTTGACTCCTTTGCAGCAAGCCAGCGGGCAAAGCAGCTTCGCCGGTCCGTAAGCCACGCTGGCACCACGACCAACCGGAGCATCCCGGGAACTTTCAATTTAGACAGAACGGACAGAAGTACGTGCACGCTGGAGATCTCTCACCTACTTATCTCCAGGTGCCCAGCCTTGCGGGACTGACTCCTGGACCCTTGATGTCTGTGCCAACTCAGGTACTGTCAGAATTCAACAAAGCCACAGGCTCGTGGGTGGGGCCAGGCAATGCATCAGTGTGGGAAAAGCCCGACGCATCACCCAGGCGTGGGCATACGCACGGAGAAAGGATGGGTCTCCCTACTCAACGCTCATTAATCAAAATGAATACTCTAACTGCATCAATCACTCGCCGTGATTTCCAACCACTTGTCAGAGAACAGCCGTGTAATTAAATTTGCCTGGATTGATTTTCCTTTTCTAAACCAGCCTGCCTCTCCCGAGACAGCCACCCACCAGCCCTGTGTGAGTCCGGACGTCAGCTGGCAGAAGGTGGGCGCGGCTCGGTCTGCAGAACCCATCACAGTGACGGATGCCTGGTCCTTCTCTCTAAGGTGCCAAGCAGGTTCCCCGTTCCTTGAGCACTAAAGTCGGGGCAGGACATTGCCACTCTCCTTTGAGGGGCAGTCCTCCTCCAGGGTGGGGCGGTAGGGACCACCCAATCGGGCAACACACCCAGAAGCCTCACAGTCAAGGGGGGCCATCAAAGTATGGGTTTCATCCCAGCCCAGGGCAGCTTCGTCCAGTCCAGAGCCCAGCGTAGAACTGGGGAGCTGGCTCCACGCTAAAGCCCTTTGCCTCACACGCAAATGGGCCTGAGTTCAGATTCCACGTCCCACAGAAGAACACCAGGCTGTAATTCTAGCCCTGGAAGGCAGAGCCTGGGAATCCCCAGAGCAAGCTGGCCGGCCAGATTAGCTCTAATGGTGGCTCCGGGCTCTTGGTTTAATTAGAGACCCAGGCTCACACCAACCAGGTAGAAGAGTAATCGAGGATGATTCCCAATGTCACCCTTTGGGCTTCCACAGGCACTCAAGTGCACTCACATACACATACTACCCATGTGTGCCCACCCACATGCAGATACACATCCACACACACACCCCATATACATGAAAAGTTAAAAAAAAAAAAAAGCTTTCTGTAGGATACCCATTTTTTGCAAAAAAAAAAAACCCTGGACATGATGGAAAATATACTTGGCTTATTCAAGAAGAGATCCAGAATTGGGCTTAAGGGTTAAGATTTTGCCTCTCAAGCAGAAGGTCCTGAGTTCAGATCCCAAGTCCCACATAAAAAACTGCCAGGGGGAAAGGCAGCAGGCTTCACTTCCGGTCCTGGTGGGTGGAGCCTGGGAAATCCCAGAGCAAAGCAAGGAGATAAAAGCAATCTGGGGTGATCCTGAAGTCACCCTTGGTCCTCCACAGGGACACATGTGCCCCCCCCTACACACACACGAGTTAATAAATAATTTAAAAAAAAAAAAAGAGCCGCGGCCGAGGGCCTGAGCAGAGTCCTGATGCTCATCCCGGGAAGCAGCAAACGCTGACTGCTATCGCACCTCACCTCCTTCTCAGGGTACTCGGTTTTAATCTCTGCGGCCATCTCCACGCCCGCGGAGCCGCCTCCCACCACCACGATGAATTGTGAGCGCTGGACCTAAGGAAGGAGGGACAGTGAAACCCACCCGCCCAGCCTCCTGCAGAACACGCCCACCCAGCCTCCTCCGGCAGAACACGCCCACCCAGCCTCCTCCGGCAGAACACGCCCACCCAGGCTCCTCCGGTAGAACACGCCCACCCAGCCCCTGCCCGGTGGTCCGGCTGTGAGGGGCTCCTTGACCACAGAAAGGTAGCACTCTGCGCATCTCTGCGCTCCGGATGGCCCCTCCCGCCCCCCAGCTTGCCAGCTTGCGGGCTGCTGTGGAGCTAGATGTGCGCAAGCGCGCAAAGCAAGCGGCGCAGGAGGAGGGCAACCAAAGGGTAGCCAGGCAAGCGGGGTCTTCACAGCACCTCGTGCGCAGGCTGGGAGCTCAGTGCCAGGTCCCAGGCCCCCGGGGAACCCGCGAGCCATCCTCAGCTCCCCAGCCTAGGCGGCCATGGGCTCCTTCCACCTTCTCCCTGGCCCAGCCTTGCCTGCCGCCCACTGCTCCCTGGCCTCCTGCCCGCCCCGCTCCTCACCCAGCACGCGGCTCACCTGCTTCACCATGTCCTCGTAGGCCTGGATGGCGGCCTGCTGGCAAGACACCTCGTTAAACTTGCCAGGGAAAGGCCCGGTGCTGCCCGTGGCCAGGATGAGATGGGAGAACGGTAGAGCCTGCGGGGGACACAAGACAGGGAGGGGCGTCTGAGGAGGTGTCTGGCAGAGCGAGCGCGTGCTGCACAGGTGTGAGGACCTCTGGGGTCTGCACCCTCAGAACCCAGGGATATGCCAGATGGGCCTGGTAGGCTGCATGCCACGCCTGCGCTCAAAAGGATCTGGGTTCAGCTGAGAGACCCTCAGAGAATGAGACCCAATGTCATGTATGCGAGTGCTCACACGCATGGGGAGGGGAGGAAAGGGGAGGGGAGGGTAGAGAGGGGAGGGAGGGGAAGGGAACCTCAAACTTGTATCAGACTTGTATTCTTCCTGCTGTAGCCTCCAGAGCAGCCAGGACTGAGGCGCGTGTCACTGCCCTGCTAGGAAGGATTTCCTTAGCCCGGAGAAGTCTGAATGGATCTGGGTGGTCCCGGGAGCCCAGAGCGCCACCTCCCAGCCAAAGGCCACGCGTGGTCTGAGTTTCCAGCTGAGCCACTCTGTGGCATCCCGTGGGCCTCGGGGCCTCTGTTCCTTTCGCTGCCCTGATGAAGCCAAGAAACCCCAAGGAGGCCGGAGAGCTGGTCACGGCAGTGCAGGGAGCGCCCCCCACAAGAGGGAACATGGGGGGGGGGGGCAGGATTCACACTTCCATAAGGAGTTCGTTTGAATCTCTTGGCTTCTTGGTTTGTTTCATGTGAGGCCTGACTGGGACTGCACAGTGTATGACGCCACGCTGGGGACGGCACCTGCACCTTGTGCCTGCTGAGCAAGATTTTACCGAAGAGCTACTGCCCCAGACCCTCCCATTTCAGAACTCTCCTCCTCCTCTTCCTCCCGCTAAAGGGGGGGAGGCTACATAAAGATCGTGGAGATGATTAAATGCCATTTACAAAGGCACGAGACAGGGGGCTGGAGAGGTGGCTCAGGGGTTAAGCCTCTGCCTTGCAGGCGGAAGGTACTGAGTTCGGATCCTAGACCCCACGTATAGACCCCAGGCGGAATTGGGGGCGGCCTGCGTTTCCGGTCCTGGTAGGGCGGAGCCTGTGAATCCTGGGCAGAGTAACAAGGAGGAGGAGGAGGCGTCCATGGTGGTTCCCAAATTTATCCGTGGTTCTACACACACACACACACACACACACACACACACACACACACACACACACAATTTGAATATAATAATAAAAAAATTTAAAAAAAACAAAAAACAAAAAACAAAGGCACGAGACACGAGACAGCATGTGGGGTGCAGGACAGACTGGGGGAATCCCCGCGACTGCATCAGAACGCAGCTGCAGCCAGCCAGACGAGCAGGGCTCGCGGCCACGGCGGCGCGCTGACCCCCCAGCAGGCCTGCTGCGGCCAGACGACCCCAGCCTCCCGCCACGCTCACCTCGCCACCCTGCAGCAGCACCGTCTGGTTCTTCGGGTCGACGCTGACCACCCGGCCCTGCCGGAAGTTGTCCTTGAAAGTCACCGAATAGGAAATGAACGTCTTCTTGGCGAATCCTGAGGGATGGATACAGAAGAGGCAGAACATTCGAGACCCAGAAGGAAGCTTCCCCGAGCCACACACCCACAGGGGTTCAGGGAAGGAATCGCAGAACAGACCGCAAGTGGGTGGCCCAGACACCCACTCAGCCTAAGCACCCCAGACGCTGACTCAGCAGCCAGCGGCTTGACGCCCCGGAACACACCCAGTGTCCTCGCAGCTGACATCGCACCCCCCGTGTCGAGACGCCCCGGCCTGCCCAGGAGGGGCGCCTTACCGCTCTCCACGGAGGCCCGCAGCGCGGCCACGTTGTGGTGGAAGCAGTCCTTCATGTCCACCAGCGTGAAAGGGATGCTGAGCGCCTGGAGCTGGCTGGCGGCTGCGATGCCACCGAAGCCCCCGCCCACGATCACCACGTGCAGGGCTCCCGCGTCCACAGACACCTGGGACCCCATCTCGAAGCAGGGGCTGCCGGACTGAGAGGAGATCACATCGGAGTCAGTGGGGAGCGGGGCCAGGAGAACAGGGGTGCCCACGGCAAGAGAAGCTGGGCCCTCTTGTTAAAGAGGTGCCATTCATTCACGAAGCTGCAACTGTGGGACAGATGATTAACCTCCGAGGGGGCGGCCAGCCTGCTTCCAAGCCTTCCTCCGCCACCCTGCGCCCTCGTCTGGAAGCGACTGAACCTTTCCGGAGACATTCTACGCACCTGCGGTCCTCACAGCAAAGTCACCCGCGCTTTGCTTCCACTTAACATGTGGCATCACAGATCCCTCCTCACGCAACATACATGTGTGGAACTTCTGCTTGCTGGCACGCTCTCCATGCAGAGCCTGCAGTCAGTCAGACAGACAGACAGACACATACACACACACACACACACACACGTATGTAGTTCTGCGCTCACAGACACAGAATTTAGAAAGGGAGAGGACCAGGCCCCGGGAGATGGCACGGCAAGAAGGGCTTGGTGCACAAGCAGAAGGACCAGAGTTCAGATCCTTGGATTCCACACAAAATAATGGGCAGTATGGTGGCCAGCCTGTAAGTGGAGCCTCAGGGGGCAAAGACTGGGGACCCCAAGAGCAAGCTGGCTGGCCAGACCAGGCCTGTAGGTGAGCTCTGGGTTTAGGGGTACAGCTTCAAAACAGTAAGTGGAAGGGCCTGAGGATGGGCCCTGATGTTAGTACACACGTGTGCCCCTGGGCATGAACATGCACACACACGCACCCCAAATCATATAGCATCTAAAGGAAAACGCTTAGAGACCCAGGCTAAAGCAAATACCGCTGTCAGATTCTGGTGGGGTCAGGGGTCACCCACAGGAGCACTCAGGGAGTCGCTGGAAGGCTATGACAAGCATTTTGCACACCAACATGTCACTGGGCTGGGGCGGCTCAGCAGTTAAAGGACCAGAGTTCAGATCCCGGATGGCACCTCAAGAGGCGTAGCGACCCTCCGGGTGAGCTCTGGGTTTAGAGACCTGGGCTCAACACCATGAACGGTATGTCACCGTCACTTCACCGTGTTCTTCTAAAAGCCTTCCCAAGAACCTAGTCCCCAGGGCGAGGCTGGAGCCCTAATGGAAGTCTTGGGTCGTGTTCATTTCACGCTCCCCGGGGGCCGGCCCTGGCACGGCCGAGGTGGCACGTCTGATGGCCTGTCCTCTCGCCCTCGCTCTCTTGTGCCCTCGCCACGGAGTGAGGCTGCAGCTCGACGGGATCCTTGACTTTGAACTTCCCAATCTCCAGGACTGAGATGCCATCAGCTGAGGTGGCAGCAGGGGGTCACTCCAGAACAGCATTCCTGGGGGAGCTGGGGGTCATGACCCAAGCGGTGGGGGCAGGAGAGCCACAGGGGGACAAAGGCAGAGGAATGGATGAAAGAGGGTGAGAGCTGAGAGCAGCACCCCAGGGGCCAGGGGAGGGTCATTCGGGAATGCCCTGCAGGGGTGTGGCCAGGCTTTCTTGAGGTAACCTGCCTGGTTCCCAGCAAACCCCGGTTGAGTGTCAGGAGCTACACAGGAACCTTGACCCAGAGCGGGAGGCGGAGCCAGCAGAGCAAAGTGTGGGCTGGCTCACTAAATCCCGAACCGCTCCGCCCAGTAAGAGGCGACGAGAGCTAAGCTAGTCACCCTCCAGCCCACCCGGGAAGCTGGCAGAAAGAAATCCAGGCAGCAGCAGAGGGACAGGGGAGTGTCATCTCAGGAGGAGTCTGCAGGGCATGGGCCAGGCCAGCTCGCCAGTGCCCAGGGCAGCCTGCCCTGTTCCCCGCAGGCTGAGGGCAAACCCGGGCTGAGTCTCAGGAGCTGGAATTCAGGAACAACCCCTGGTGGATTGCACCTGAAGGACACCTGACGTTGACCTTTGCACACACCTGCACCTGCGGACATACACCTGCACCTGCAGACACACACCTGCACCTGCAGACACACACCTGCACCTGCAGACATACACCTGCACCTGCACGCACACCTGCACACACACACGTGCCTGTACACACACACATACATCTGCACACATGAACGCACACAACAGCAAAAGGAAGAAGTGGATCCCGAGACCCAAGCAGCTGAAGCCCTTTATAAGGGGGCTGGGGAGATGGTTCAGGGGTTAAAGTCTCTGCCTTTCAAGCAAAAAAGGACCTGAGTTCGGATCCCAGATCTCACATAAAAATGCCAGGCAGAAAGATGGTCACCTGCACTTCAGCCCTGGAAAGAAGAGATGGGAAACCCTAGAGCAAAGTAACAGGGAGGTAGAGCAATTCAGGGTGATTACACACACACACACACACACACACACACACACACACACACAAAGAAAAAAGAGCTTCGTAAGGGAGGTGTACTGGTCTATCTGGGACCATATTGGGGAGCACTGTGTCACTGGAAGGCCACCCTGACTGTCAGGCAACCCTTCCCTTCACTCTAACAGATCCAAGAATGTGGGAGGTCCTGAGGCGACCAGGATGGGGCGAGTTTCCCCTGCCCCTCCACACAGGCCCCTCTGTGCCCAGCTGGAAACTCCAAAGGTCTGGAAAATATCCAGAAAGCCCACTTCATGGGCTGAGGGGGAGTAGGTCAGTGGTGGGGGTACTTGCTTAGAATGTGGGTGGTCCTAGGACTGATCGTTAAGATTTTAGGATTTCAAAAAGAAGGAAGGGCTGGGGGTGGCTCAGAGGTTAAAGTCTTTGTCTCCTATGTGAAGGAACTGAGTTCAGATCCCCCAGATCCCACATAAGAATGTCCACCGGACACACAGCCCTTAAAGGCGAAGCCCGGGAAACCCCAGAGCACAGCAAAAAGAGTTAGAGCAATCCCAGATGATTCCAGATGTCATCCTCAGCCTTCATGGACACACGCACGCACGCGCACTCACTCACACACACACACACACACACATACACACACAAGAATAACTTCTGTATGGAAAGACCCACTTCCACACTGGCCCGGCAGGGCCCAAGGCAGCGACAGGACCCAGGGGGGCTGCGGGAGGGCACCGCGAGCCCAGGTCAGGAGCCTTCCTGGCAGGTCTGTTGGCAGCACGAGAGGCTGAGAGGTACCCAGGGCACAAGGGGGGGAAGAGCAGGTGACAGGCCAGCGCAGACGTCAGAGAATCTGTTATGCCAGATGGGTCAGCGAACCTGCCCTGGCGCTCCTGGGCACTCCTGCCTGGGAAGAGAGCCTGCTAATGTGCCAGACATGTGCATGTGCACGGACAGGTGCCGAGTTGGCCAAAGGAAGTTAAAGCCAGAATTCTTCAGTCCTGGGGATCATCTGCCTGCTTCTCCGAAGGTCAGGCCCTTGCTTTGCTCAACTAGGCCTATAAAACGCCACCCCAACACACACACACACACACACACACACACACACACACACACACACACACACACGGGGAGGGGGGGAGGGGGGAGGGGGGCTGCCTCCCTGGGTTCTTGGGCCACAGAGGAGAGGGAGGGAGGCCTCTCGGCCTGCTGCTGAGGCCTGCTTGGGATCAGCCTTCCCTCTCTTCCACTGACCTCTGCCACCGTCACTGAGGGGACAGAGGCCAGCAAGTCTCTGAAACATTCCAGATCCTTGCCCAACACTTGGACAGGCCGCCTCTCCTTCTCTTCTCTCCGTTCTTGCCTGGCCCTCAAGGTGGCAGACTCCCTCTGCGGAGCCATGACCTACTTTGCCAGCCACCTAGACCAGGGTTAAGCTTAGGCTGCTCCCAGCGGCACTCAGAACCCACGTGTGGAATGAGTGAATGCTCCGCCCAGCAATGGGGCCGGGCGAGGCTCCATCACTCCGGACTCCAAGATCCACGGACATCTCCTTCACCAGACAAGCTATGCGACACCCACACAACGGAACGGCCTGCGGCTAGTCACTTTTAAAGGGTGGATAAGGGGGCTGGAAAGGTGGCTCAGGGGTTAAGACTCTGCCTCAAAAGCAAAAAGGACCTGAGTTCAGATCCCCAGATCCCTTGGAAAAATCCCAGGCACGCGTGGGAGCCCACCTGCCCTGAAAAGCAGAGCTTGGGAATCTCCAAAGCAAGCCGGCTGGTAAACGTGGGCTCTGAGTTTCACGAGAGACTCAGGCTCACAGCCATCAGCTGGAAGAGCGATGGAGGGTGGTTCCTGGTACCCCCCTCGAGCTTCCACAGGCACACAACACACACTCAAGTGCACTTGTGTACGTGCAGACACACCCAGGCACGTCCACAAAGAAGTCAGCTACTTAGAACCATGTGCAGACGCGTACCTATTTATAAGCGCTCAGTACACACACACGCACACACGTGCACGCACACACACACACACACACACACACACAAACACACGCACGACTACTTCACACTGTCATTTCAGTTCACTAATAGGTACTTGCCCGTGTTCACTCGGTCCTCAGACTTGACATACTCCCAGAACTATGACCCTGACATTGGTCTGAGAAGGTATTTTTAGAGCTGGCCCGACGGCTCAGCGGGTAACGGTGACTGCGAAGCAGCCGGGTGACCCGAGCTCAATCCCTGGGGCCCACACTTCTGAACACTGCTCTCTGGCCTCCAGAGGCGTACCTGCTCCCTCTCCCACCCTGGTAAATAAATAAAAATTTTCAAAGGTTTATTCTTTTCCTTTCTTGAGTCTGAATTGTTTGGGTTGCTTTTAAACAAGTGTGTGTCACTTTTACGAAAAGAACAACGCTTCCAAAGCCAGACAGAGAAGCAAGACGTGGTGGTGAGGGCCAGCAAGAGGGAGGAAGAGGCAGGGGGATCTTCAAGAATCAAGGCCAGCCTGGGCTACACACTGAATCTCAGGCCAACCTAGGCTAGACTGAAACCCTATCTCAAAAAGAAAAAAAAAAAAAAAGGAAACTGATCTGTCACTACATAATTTCTTTAATCAAAATATAATTCACATATAAAAGTTACCATTTAAGTGAAAATTGGCAGGTTTTATTATATTCTCCAAATCGTACAATCTTTTTTAATATTTTGTGTATTAGAAAGAGGGGGAGAGAGAGCGACAGCACATGAGTGCTGACAGAGATGCGGGTCACGGTGCACAGACAGAGGTCAGGGGACAACTTTCAGAAGTCGGTTCTCTCTTTCCACCATGTGGGCTTCTGGGGAAATAAATAAATAGGAAGGAAAGAAGGGAGGGAGGGAAGGAGGGAGAAAGAGAGGGAGAAAGAAGAAGAGGAGAGGGAGGGAAGGGAAAGAGGGGGAGGGGAAAAAGAAAGGAAGGGAAGGGAGGGGGAAAAGAAAGGAAGAGGAGGGAAGTGGGGAGGGAAGGGAAAGAGGGGGAGGGGAAGGAGAGGGAAAGAGGAGGGGAAAGGGAGGGGAGAGGAGGGAGGGAAAGGGAGGGGAGGGGAGGGAATATTTTCATAATTCTTCAAGTCCCCACCACGCCAGCCTCTGCTAGGGACTAACCTACATATGTCCGCAGACCAGCCTGCCCTCCATATGACACATGCCCTTTCGTGTCTGCTCTTTCCTGTCCGTTCCTCCCTTACACAGCTGCGTGACTGCCCCCCCACTGCTTAGGGTCCTGAGCTGACCGACAATCTGACTCTTTCCACTTCTCGCCTCCTGTGAAGCCGAGGGCTCCTGTGTCCGGAGTTTACATGGTCGTGTTCCTAACTTTAGTGACTCAGCTGGGCAGAGAACTGCTGAGTCACCGTTACAGTTCAGGGCTGAATTCTAGGTTCTGAGGCCCTGCGAGGC
This sequence comes from Typhlomys cinereus, assembly GCA_023101885.1. Taxonomy (NCBI): domain Eukaryota; kingdom Metazoa; phylum Chordata; class Mammalia; order Rodentia; family Platacanthomyidae; genus Typhlomys; species Typhlomys cinereus. Next base: position 2,040,731 of record JALPQD010000321.1, read on the forward strand.
AGCAAGTCCAGAAAATCTGGACTACATTTTCTGGGTTCACCTGAAAGGAAGGCGCAAGGGATGGGTGCGCTCAGCTGGTGGACCACCTGTTTGGCATGGTCAGTCCCTCGCAACGCTAAACTAGGGCCGGTCGTGCGTGTCTATCATCTCAGTACTCAAGAGGGAGAGGCAGGGGGATAAGGAATTTAAGCACGAGGGAGAGATGGCTCAGGGGGTTAAGACTATGCCTTGAAAGCAGAAGGCCCTGAGTTCAAATCCCAGATACCATACAAACATGTCAGGCAGAAATGGCGGCCTGTACTTCGGGCCCTGGAAGGCAGAGTCTAGGAAATCCCAGAACAAAAGCAAAAGGAGGTGGAACCATCTAGAATGACTCCCAAAGTCAACGTTGGGCCTCCACAGGCACACATGGTGCCCTCTGATACACACTGTGGTTTATACTTGACGGAGCTCATCAATGCCATTTTCTCTGCCAGACACCCAGCCGGATCCCAGGGGAGTTCTTTGAGAGCAAGAGACCTCCAGGAACCTACATTTCTGCCAGAGCTGTTGAAGGGTCAAGCCTCAGACACATGGGCAAGGTGGGACCATCACTCCCCTCTTGCTTCATACCAGACCTTTGCCATGCGGCCTTGGGCGTCACCTTGGCCCTCGCAGACCCGAGATTTCAACACCAGCCTTTGCAGCAGCCATGTTTCTAGAATGGTCAAGAAGCTAAGAAGGTCACTGACTCGATGTGACTCCATGGGCTGTGTGCTTAGGAAACCAAGGAGCCATGGCCGGCACATGCACGGGCTGCTGGCTCCTCTTAGGCCTGGCAGACCCCGCAGGGCACGGCGGGCCAGCCTTGGGATTACCTCCCCAGGTAATCCAGACCTCCTCTGACTTGCAGACCTTTGGGGTGCGCTAGCCGCTGAAAGCCCACGCTGGCCTTGGAGCCCAGTGCTGAGTTGGCAAGAGGTGGAAGTCCCTTCTGGAACTGTCTCTGCCCACCCCAACTGCCTTCAGGGTTCTCAGATCCCCAAGCTGGCTGACCCCGGATCTTCTCCTTAAACCCCAGAGTCAGAGACTTGGGGAGTCAAGAGAAGTGTGCTGAGGGTAAAACCTTAGAACAGTACTACGAGTTTAGCCACAGTTGGTCTTTGTCCAAAAGAACCCAGGCTTCGCGGGAGTGGGGGGGACGGGGTGTGATAGGGCCTCCCCGGTTTCTAGGCACTGTGAAGCCGGTTACTTAAAGACTCTGAAATGTTCAGACTCCCGCCTCCTTCTGGAACCGTCCCAAGATCCGGGTCCCGAAGACCCCGCCCGCCCGCCTTGATCTAGCAAAGATTTAGCAAGGAGTTAGGGACAGGCGTGGGGGGGTGTTGGGGTGCGGGGTGCCGCAGGCCTGCACCGCGCATCCTAGGCAACGGCCCCCTCCTCCGCCCTAAGCCACGACTCCACGCCGGGACCTCCCTCCCCCAGGCCGTGTGCGGCGTCCGCGGAGGGCCCGGAAGGAAGGGGGGGCGTCCCCGTCCCTCCCGCCGCACGGGGGACTGCGAGAACCCCGCCCGGCCGGCGGCTTCCCCTACCGTCGCGTCCGCGCTCGCGCTGCGCCCCGCTCCGCGCCCCGCCGCTCGGCTCCGCGCCGCTGGCGTCTTCCGGCGCCCGCCGGCCCGGGTCCTCGGACGGGGCGGGACCCAGCGGCTCGTCCTCCGCCCCCTGTGACGCCCCGTGCGGCCGATCTCGGGCCTACCCGCCCCGTGCAACCCGCGGGACTGACCTTGACCGCCAGCGAATCGCCTGGAACTTTGGGACAAGTGCCCGCCATGTGTCGCGTCTGGGGCCTCCCACCGTCCTGCTCAGCCGCAGACACCCCGAGACTCGGATGCGGGCCTGGGAGACACCTGTAGCTCGGCTCCCAGCCTCCCTCCACCAAGCACGTGCATCCCAAACTTCCCCACCGCCGGATGCGCGGGATCATCCGGGGCACCTGGGGGAAGGAAGCAGCTGGAGATGGTGGAGACGCAGCGATGGCGTGCTCCCCGGCTGCCGTGCTCCCTCTTGGAGTGCTCCCCGGCTGGAGTGCTCCCAGCGTGCGCGAATCCAGGACTCAATCCCCCAACACCCGCGGCACTAGGCGCCCCACGCCTGGAATCTCTCGCCTGCGGAGACGGAAGGAGCAGAAAAGTTCATAGTCATCCTCCGCGCACGGGGAGTGTGGGGTTCGTCGGGGCTTCATGATCTCCTGTCTTTAAAAATAATGATGATGATGATGATCTCAAGCTGAACAAAAGGACCTAAGTTCACGTCCCCAGATCCCATGTAAAAATAGGGGGTGCAGAATGGCAGCAGCCTGTAACTCTGGCCTACAAAGCCGAGTGTGGGAAACCCCGGAGCAAAGCGGAAGGAGGTGTAATAACTCCAGGATGAGCCCCAGTGTCCCCCTTGAGCCTCCACAGGCGCGCGCGCGCGCACACACACACACACACGTGCCCTCTGGTACACTCCCACATATACACTTACCCACATGCAAAACACGCACAAACATTACACATAAAAACAAACTCTCGGGGCTGGAGAGCTGGCTCAGGGGTTAAGCCTCCGCCTTGCAGGCGGAAGGTCCTGAGTTCGGATCCCAGATCCCACTGTATAGACGCCAGATGGAAAGGGGGGTGGCCTGCGCTTCTGGTCCTGGTAGGACGGAGCCTGTGAATCCCGGGCAGAAGGAGGTGGAGGCGTCCATGGTGGTTCACGAATTCGTCCGTGGTTCTACATACACAGACACACACACAGACACACGCACACGCACGCACATGCGCACAGTTGAATAAATAATAATAATGAAAAAAAACAAACTCTCACGGCCCACTGCAAGGCGAGAGACTGGACATCAAGGATGCGGAGCTTCTCTGCTTGCACCAGCAAGACAGTGCTGTTGTGAGGGGCCTGCTCCCGGAAGCCCCTGAAGGGAAGTTGTCCTCTGACCTCCACCTGCACATCATGGCATGTGTTGTGTGTCAAATAAATTTATATCACATTATTATTATTATTATTACATTTATTCTCTCATGAGTGAAAAGAATCAGCTTCCAGCAGGAGCGAAGTGCAAAGCCCAGAGGCTGAGGCAGGACAAGGAGCTCCAGCCAGGGCATGCTAAGCTCACAGCTCTAGAGCTAAGATCACAGGAGAAAGGAAGACGATAAACCATCTGTCTTTGCAAGTGCAAATATCAGCACCCACTTTCAGAGCTGCGAGGAGGGAGTTGCTCCCAGCTCCTGAGGATCGCCTGCCTGAGCTATAGATGATTCCAGGCCAGCCTGGATTATATAGAGAGAAAGCATTTTTTATTTTTGCGTGAGTGTGTGTGTGTGTGTGTGTGTGTGTGTGTGTGTGTGTGTGTAGTGAATGGCACAGTGTATACCTATGGAAGCCCAAGGGTGATTTCCAGAATCATCCTGGATTGTGCTACCTTTTTGCTTCACTCTGGGATTTCCCGAGCTCTGCCTTCTAGGGCCAGAAGTGCAGGCCATTTCTGCCTGGCATTTTTTTTTACATGCAATCTGGAACCTGAACTCAGGTCTTTCTGCTTCTGGGACACAGTCTTAACCCCTGAGCCATCTCTCCAGCCCAGAGAAAGCATTTCTAGAAGCATTCAGCAGCAGCACTCATCGCCACTTGTAGTATTACAGATATTTAACAGTTTGCTCAAAGCCTCTCCCACCTCTCTCAGCAGGGTCTCACCAGTTGCCCTCAAACTCCCTGAGACCCCTCTTGCCTCAATTTTCCTCGTGTTTAGACTACAAGCCTAAGCCACCAGGTCTGGCCCCAACTCTTTTTTAAAAACTTTTAAAATTTTTTTTGCATGTGTGTGTCTGTGTATGTTTCTGTGTGTGTGTGTGTCTGTCTGTCTGTCTGTCTGTCTGTCTGTCTGTCTGTCAGAGGGCACTGTGTGTCCCTATGGAGGCCCAAGAGCGTCTTCAGGAATCACCCTGGATTGTTTCTACCTCCTATTTGCTTTGCTCTGGAGTTTTCCAGGCTCCACCTTCCAGGACCGGAAGTGCAGGTGTATTAATCAGGATTCACTGAAGAAACAGAATCTATAGAATATAATATATAAAGAGTATCCTTCAAAGTAGCCGCCCACAGCTGCCTGGCCCTTGACTGGAATGTTCCACAAAGCCAAAAGATCCCGAGAAGGTCTCAAGCCTTTACTTCTCTGGAGGGTTGAAGACGCTGGGTTCCAAAGTCGGAGAAGTACAGCTGGGCTGTGACGTCAGCAATGAACAGCGAACAGCAGCAAGGCCCAGAGACCAGGCTCCAAAGGCAGCGGGAACAGCAACAACGTGGTGGAGAAGGTGAAGCTCCGAGTCAGCCAAGACGGAGACAGCAACAGCAACAAAGAAGCCATGACGCTCTAAAAGCGAAGGACGCTCGCACAGCGGACTCCACAGCAAGTCACACAAAAAAAGGGAAGAGCAAGTCCCTCCTCCTTGCACCTCCTATTATCTGGTCCACCACTGGAAAGTACCACCCACTATGGGCTGGGTTCTCCATAGCAATCAATCAAGTACTTGCAGACTTGTTCAGGGGCCATTCCAACCATTAACCTTGCACAGCTGCGCCCCAAACAGTCTGGCACCGTCGAGTTGACACCAAAGTGCAACCATTAACAGCAGGACACTGCCATTTCTGCTTGGCATTTTTCCATGGGATCCGGGATCCAAATTCAGGACCTTCTGCTTACAAGGCAGAGGTTCAAACCCTAAGCCATCTCTCCAGCCCCCAACTCTCTTTTGAATACTGTCTTTTAGTAACCTTTCTGATTTCTGTGGCCATTTGTGCCAAGGCAGCCATTTGTGATGGACAGTCTCAACTGTTCACTTGGCACTTAGGATCTGGAAAGGTGTCTTGATTATTTTAACTAAGGTGGGCGGGGCCGTTCCCTGGACTTGGGGTCTTGGACTGGATGAAAAAGGAAACCCAGCAGCAGCCCTGCCCACCGCCATTGCTTCGTGCTCTCTGCTCTTGCCTGGGAGTGGGGCATAAGCGGCTCCCTGGAGCTGCCCTGCCCGTCGGACCGTGAGCTGGACCCTTTTCTCCCTAAGCTGCTTTTGTTTGGCTATTTTTTCACAGCCGCAGAATAAAACTAAGACACTATTTTTGTGCTTTTTAAATTTTATTTATCATTTAGCATGTGTGTGTGTGTGTGTGTGTGTGTGTGTGTGTGTGTGTGTGTCTCAGAGGGCACTGTGTGTCCCTGTGGCAGAACAAGGGAATCATCCTGGATTGCTTCTACCTTTTCCTTGCTTCGCTTTGGGATTTCCCAGGCTCTGCCCACCAGGGCCGAAGCAGTCTACAACTGTTTCCACCTGGCATTTTTTTTTAATGTGGATTTGGGATATGAACTCAGAACCTTCTGCTTACAAGGGAGAGGCTTAACCCCTAAACCATCTCTCCAGCTCTGCTGAAGAGGAAACGGTGCCAAAGTGTGGTGGGCAGAGAACCTTTGGGCCAGGCCTGTCCTAATCCTGCCTGCCTGGCAGGGAGATCTCAGGAAACTCCCGGCTGCATATTAGTCAAGAGGGGGAGGGGGTGCGTGCCCTGGAAGGGTAGACGCAGGAAAATCAGGAGTCAAAGCTCATCCTTAGTTATATAGTGAATTCAAGAGCAACCTGTGCTTCATGAGACCGGGAGACAGAGAGAGAGAGAGAGAGTCACCTACCCGCAGGTGCATGGAACCTACAGCTCTCAAGTTATACATGGCCCAGGAGAGCTAATTTTGTTTTTTATAATTCCATTGCACTGTTCTCACAGATGAACTTTGTAGATAGAATGAGTCATGGTGTCAAAAGTTATGATAAGTCTGATAGTGCAAAGTGGACCACACCCCTGGAGTGTGCCCAGGGATGGATCCAGAGACAATTAGGTCCTGAGGCTCCAACCTGACTCACGATTACTGTGGCAGATTCGCAGTGGAATAGCATGACCAAGGGTGGTGAAAGACAGGAGGCGGGGCCTAGTGGGAGGACGTACTGGCAGTGTAACCTTAGAACGCTGTCCACCCTGCCCTGGCGCGCTCCTGCATCCCTCTTTCTGCTTCCTGTCCAGGGTGTGGGAGCCCTCTCAGGGACATGCTCTTGGTGCCACAATGCTCTGCCCAAGACCAAGCAGCCGTGGACAGAACCCTCTAGAACTGTGAGCCAAATGTGTCCCTCCTCCCTCAAGTGGTTTATGTTAAGTATTTCTTTATGTCCAGTATTTCTATCACAGAGATGAAAAGTTAGGCCCAGAAAGAAGTGGCTCAGTAAGCAAAGACATTTGCTCACTATTGCAGTTCGCCTGCATGGTTGCTGATAAATCACCATCAAACGGCTTAAGGGAACAAGAGGCTTATTTTCTCTGGTTACTGGTTACAGTTTAGTCCAGCTTGATGGGAGAGCATGCACTAACACCAACACCAGGACCAAGGGAACTGGCCACACCATCTCTACATGACTGAGAGAGGGACAATCTTTACTTGCCAGACCAGCATGTCTGGCCAAGTGTACACAAGGATGCCAACTTCTTCAACTGACTCTCAGTATTTTATTCATCTGTTCAGGGCCTATTCCCACCCACCATAGGCCGGCCCCTCCCCATCAGCTAGGCAATCTCTTACAGGTTTGTTCTGGGCTTAACTCAACTGTTAATTCTCTATAAATGTGCCCAGAGCTCAAACCCTCAACTGTCAAGTTGACACCTGTGCCTAACTATGACACTCCACCCTTTGTCAACTTGACACAAAAATATAGCACTTTTAAACTGTAACCTTCAGGGCTGGAGAGGTGGCTCAGGGGTTAAGCCTCTGCCTTGCAGACAGAAGGTCTTGAGTTCTGATCCTAGGCCCACGTATAGACGCCAGGCGGAAGCGGGGGCGGCCTGCGTTTCTGGTCCTGGTAGGGCAGAGCCTGTGAATCCCGGGGCAGAGTAAACAAGGAGGTGGAGGCATCCATGGTGGTTCCCGAATTCGTCTGTGGTTCTACACACACACACACATACATACACATGCACATACACACACACATACATACACACGCACACACATGCATACACGCACAATTGAATAAATAATTAATGAATTAACTAATTTAAAAAAATTTTAAATGTTGGAACTAAGTCTTTAAGAATCTCAAATCTTTTAACTATAGGAGTCAAATAAGTCAAAATAAGTTAAATACTCCAAATAGATAAAACATCCAAATAGAAGCATCTTGACACAATAAGAAAATATCAAATTAGAATCAAGTTCCACAAACCAAATACTGCATCCTGTATCAGTGTCTATCTTCTGTTGCTCTTCATGAAGTCACAGTGGCTCAGAAATTCTAGGCATTCCCAGTTCCTGTTCACAGCTCCAAGTTGTAGGCAGAGTTCCTCTGAACCAGGCTGAATCTCCACTTGCAGCTGTCCTCAGCATACATCCCATGGTTCTGACATCTCCAACAGTACTCTGGGTTTCTGCAGCTGTAAGCTTCACCTTTCCTTCCAGGAACTCTATGCCTGCTACTTGGTGCCAAGCTTTTGCTGCTCTCTATGACCCCTGAAATCGTACACCAAAACCAGAACCACCTGAGAGATGCCAGCAGAGTCCACAGCGAAGCTGAAGCGTAGCTTTGTCCACTTGAGCTACAGCTGTACCAACTTTAGCGCGCTGGCTCTGGAAAAGCCTCTTTCCAAGTAGCCAAAACTTCCAAAGGGCAAGAAATATCTTCAACTTGGGCTTTCGGCCCCTGAAGGAATCCTGGTTTTCAAACCATGAATCGTCATACAGTGGCGTCCATGTCTTCCACCGTCCCAATGCAAAGCACTAGGTTTTCCTTCAATGATACTCATAACTTCAACAGCGGCAGCTACTCTGCTGCCTGCCCTTTCCTCATCCAGAGCCTCGTTGCCACCAAAACAGCTCTCCTCTGTCAAGCAAACCAGTCCATTGCCTCTAAATTCAACTCCACCAAAGTCCCTGTTCCCCTCATCATAAACTGGGCCCAAACAATCCACAATTCTCTCAGCATTTTCATTATCCAAATGGCCCATGAAATTCCGCAGAACGGTATTTGTAACCTACAAGCTCAAAAGCTTTAAACGTTTCAAATTTCTCCAACAAAACCATTCAGAATCCACCTAGTCAGATTTATATCAGCAACACCCCACTTCCTGGGTACCGAATTCTGTTGCAGTTCACCTGCATGGTTACTGATAAATTACCATGAAACAGCATAAGGGAACAAGGGGTTTATTTTCTCTTACGATTACTGGTTACAGTTCTTGGTCCAGCTTGACAGGAGAGCACACACCAATACCAGGGCCAAGGGAACTGGCCACACCATCACCACATAACGGCCAGCACATCTGGCCAAGTATTCAGAAGGATGCCAATTTCCTCAACCGATTCTCAGTACTTTATTCTTCTGTTCAGGGCCTAGTCCCACCCGCCACGGACTGGGCCTTCCCCATCAGTTATACAATCTGTTACAGGTTTGCTCTGGGCTTAACTCAACCATGAATTCTCCACAAATGTGCCCAGAGCTCAAACCCTCCACTGTCAAGTTGACACCTGTGCCCAACTATGACACTCACAAACTTGGGGACCCGAGTTTGATCTCAAGAAGCCCATTATGGTAGGAGAATTGTCCTCGATCTCCACTCATATGCCATAGCATCTCTCTCTCCAAATGAAAGACTGCAGTGAGAGGTGGGGGGGGGATCTCTGCCTTCTTCTCCAAGCTCTTGGGACCACTGAAAAGGAACCAGTGCCAAAGTGTGGGTGCAGAGGGCCCGTGGGCCAGGCTGGGAGGGAAGAGAGACGTGAGGGCCAGCACTTGGATGTGGCGTGTGGCGCCGTTCACTTTTTAACCTTTTATTTACTTATGCATTGGAGGAGGGGCGTGCATACCTTGGCACAGGGGTGGAGGTCAGAGAACAAGTTCTGGAAGTCGGTTCTCTCCTTCCACCACATCAGGTCACCTAGCTGTCAAGCAGATGTCTCACCTGCTGGGCCATCTTGCTGCCCCAAGTGTGGGAATTTAAAGCAAGGGGCTGGAGCGGCGAGTTGGCGAGGGGCGGGTTTCTGGAGGTTTGCCTTGACTGTCAATGTGCTGGATTAGTAAATGCCTAGGAGGTGAACGGACTAATCTCTACAGTACGTCACCCGAGATTCAAGACTCCCGTTCAGAGACACAGTGGTCAGACCTTTGGACATTTCAACACACCTTTGTTACCTACAAAGTTTATAATTACGATTGCATGATCAAGGTATGGGGAAAAAATTGTGGGCTGAGGACATTGGACGTCGTGCAAATGTGAGGGGCTGAGTTGGTGTTCCCAGCACCCATATAAAAAGTGGGGTGCAGCAGCACTCCTGCAACCCCAGTGCTGCGGAGGCAGAGACGGGAGGACCCCTGGGGTACCCTGGCAGCCAGTCTAGCCAGACAGTAAAGGGTTTCACGTGCGGCTCGGTGACCTACAGAGTGTTTAAGGCTGGGAAGAGACGGGACAGGAATCAGAAAGAACAAGAAGGGCACTGAGCAGGTGGGCTCACGGCCCCCCGATGGGAGCACCGGAGAAATCCAGCGGCCGAGCCCACGACGTTTAACTTCACAGAAACTTAAGCAGGCCTAGCACGGGGCTGAGTACCCAGCTCGGTGACTCCTGAGAAGCCACACTGGAAAGGATTCGGGGTGTGCGCCCTTTGGTTGGCTGGAAGGGGTCAGGATGAGCCAGTTTCAAGCTCGAGTTCAGACAACCACACCTTGTGGGACCAGGGAGAAGTCGGCACATCTCTAGCATGAAAACAGCCCAGCGCTCAAACATCTTCATTTCACAAAATTCCCTCCGATCTCTGGCTTTGCCCTCACACTGGAAGGGTCTGCAAAACACCCGTGGGTTGGAAGAATAGTCCATATTCTTGCTTACTTTTGCTGTCGTGAAGAGTTTATGATATGAACTTTCCGATGCTTTGTTCAAACTTGAGATTTCCGCCCGCCACAAGATGGTTGTCCTACACTCGACACTCCACCAGGTGGTGCTCTACACCCCGAGAATGGGAAGGTGGGCCCCCGCTGAGAAGGCCCCGCTGAGAAAGCACTTGCTATCAGCCTCTGACCTCCACATGCACCTCCACACATTTTTACCCATGCATGCATGTTCACGCGCACGCGCACACACACACACACACACACACACACTTGCACTCTCAGGAAAAAAAATTTTTATGTGTCCACAGTTGGTTTTGTGTTGGGCCACATTCGTAGCTCACCTGGGCTGCATGTAGCAGCAGGTGGGTTTGAGGTGGACATGCCTGGCAGATCAACAGGACTTAGTGTTAGGGACTGTCAAGCAGTCCTTCGACTGTGACTGTGAAATTGGGATGTGGTAGAAAGTAAGAGGTGGGGCCCAGGTAGGGACATATGTTGCCGGGATCCATATCCTGACCCGACTTTTCTCTGTTTTCCTGGTTGCCACGTGTGAGCTACTCTGCTCCAACTTGCCCTCCACTACAAGAGGGACCAATGGTCCAAAATAAATCCCTCCTCCCTTTGTTTACTGTGCCAACTAGAGAGCTAAGCCTTTAGGTACATCTGCGAAGAGTAGTCAGGAAAGCCCTGATCAAGTCTGTGAGAGAACATCGCATCGTTTTGTGGGAAGGCTCAGCCCATGGTGGGGGGGCATTCCTTGTGCAGATGGAGAAGATGGAGAGAGATGATTCCAGATTTTTATGCCCTCTGGCATACAGGCTGCTTGTGAGATGGCACGAGCGGGTCCCTTGGCTTCGTATGTTGGTGTGAGCTCTCCCGCCAAGCCGATGACCGTACTTGAGAATCACAAACTTCAGTAAGCCCCTTGTTCCCTCAGAGCTTTAGACCAGCATCGTGAAGAGTGGCCGTGACACTGCAGATATTCCATCATGGCCTGTGGAAAACATACACGGCACATGAGCACTGGTGCGGCCCATGAGGGCCCCGCCTGCCTCAAGCCAGCAGAGTCAAGGGTTTCTGGTTGACCCTGGACGCCTTGTTTGCAAGCAGCACATGCCCGATCTAGGCCAGGGTCTCCGGAAGCCCCTCTGCGCCCCAGCACTGATCCACCCAGCACTTTGCATCTGGAAAGCAGGGCTGACAAAGGACTTCAGCCTTTCAACTTCCGGGTGCCTGACATAGGAAGCTGTGGGAAGACGCGGGGGTCGGGTTGCTCGAACACTGGACCCCTCATTCTAGAGAACATTTAGTCGGGGTGGGAGGTCAGGATCCCCTGGAGCCCAGGCTGGCCCCAAAAACCTACTTGGCCAAGGATGACCTTGAGCTTGTGATCCTCCTGCCTCTGTGTCCCCGGTGCTGGGGTCACAGGTGCGCCCCCGTGCAGAGAGGCCACCCTACAAAGGATTGTGGGAGCGACATTTAGTGCTGAACGCGGCTAGACCAGCAAGGCAGGAGTGAAATACGGACCAAGCCCGTCTCACTTCTCAGACAAGAGTTGTTTATACCCAGGTGACCTCCCTGCAGACTACCCTGCATGCTGCGAGACGACCACAACCTCCTCACCACCGAGACAGTGCTATTATCAATTTGCTCGAAAACACACACACTTGGGTCGTTGTTGCTGCCGGACTCCATCGGAGCCAGCTGCCTACCTGGTCCCAGCGTTTCTGTACATCTTGTCTCTTTCTCATTCTTGCATCAGCCAATCAGAGCAAAGCCACGTAGACTGTGGCATGCCACCACGCCCAGTGCTGGGGGTCAAACCCAGGGCTTCACACATGGCCCACACCCCTGAACACTTCACTCACATTTTAGACATCTTGATTTTTTTTTTTTTTTTTTTTTGTAGTATTGAGGATACCAAGCCAGGTTCTTGCATTCAGCACCAAGCACCCCTCCCTCTTTCACCCAGGCCAGCACTGACATCTGTATACCTCGGGCATCCAGTGTACACCTGCTGTTAGGACAGGCTCCGTCTTCCAGAACCCACATGTCCTGGGCAACGTGGATCAGTACGGCTGGAAAGGCTGATGAGGGAACACCATGTCTAGAACCCAGTGGAAGACCAGAGGCCTCACTTCTCCGGGTGCCTGTCAATCACCAGTTGTCCTCTAGGAAAAGCAGCTGACATAGGGAGGCAGAGACATCATCCAGAAAACAGTTTATTCCTCATCCCCCCAACACACATTCTACCCCCAGATCCCTGAGGCCCAGGCTGTGGGCTGGACAATGAAGGCACTGTATCATGAGCAAAGGCCCAGGGGTCCTGGCGTCCACAGATTTGCCCGTTCACTGGACACGCCTGTTTCCAACCCCTTGGTCCCTGGACGGCAGAGCGGAGTCCACTGCCAGCTCACACACAAGACGACCTGACACACAAGAGCCCCAAGGAAGCACCTGGCCCAGGTGGCCAGATGTCAAGCCGGGGTTGGGTCTGGCTTGGGCATCATCTGCCCACAAGACCAGAGTCTCTGTGCACTTGGACTGGAAGCCCCAGAAGGGGCAATGGCACCGCTGGGCCAAGTACAGGGTAGAGGGTGGCAAGAGGCTCCACGCAGCACCACAAAGTGGACGGCCAGGCTGGCAGCCCACCGGGTCACCGAGAAGCCTGTTCCCAAGCAGTCAGCGGGCAGAGATGCCCCACTTGGGCTGCTCCCTGGCTGACTGGATCCTGGAAGCCAAGGGCACCACGGCCCAACGCCACTTCCCAGGGCCATAGAGTGGCCTGGAATCTTCTCCCAGGAGGGCGGCGCCGCCTCAGAGCTTGCTCCGGGGGGTCTCTGGCGGGGGCCTCTGCAGCCGCCACACCACCTTGATGGGCTCGCCAGCGAGGTCCAGGTCTCGGAGGCCACACAGGTCGCCGGAGCGCCTGTACTGGCGCAGGCCCGGCTGCAGCACCGTGATGGGAATGCTGAAGTTCAGGTGGGGGTACGTGGCCCCCGTGTCATTGTCCCGGGTGTTGCTGGCGACAATGCCTGTCAGGGAGTCAGAAGGGAAAAGACGTGAGACAGTGGGCGAGGGGCGCGTGGGGCGGGCGAGGGGCGCGTGGGCCGCGTGGCGCAGGGAGGGGACCAACTCCAGGCTGCAACTCTGGGGCTCTCTGCAAGCTTGGGAACCCCAAAGGCAACTGTTCCTCACACCCCACTTCCCATGGATTTGGGCTCCCTCACCTGCTAACCCCAGTCTTTACCCCCTGTCTTCCCCAGGACCTGGTGCTGTGAACGTGCCAAAGAAAAAAGGAGCCAGGGCCGGAGAGATGGCTCAGGGGTTAAGACTCTGCCTCACAAGCAGATGGTCCTGAGTTTGGATCCCAGGTCCCATGTAAAAAGCACCAGGCGGAAACTGCAGTGGCTGCGCTTCTGACCCTGGTGGGCAGAGCCTGTGAAATCCCAGAGCAAAGCAAAAAGGAGGGAGAAGCAAACCAAACATCTTCCAGAAGTCACGCGTGGTCCTCCACAGGGACACACCGTGCCCATTGATACACACAAGACACATATGTGTGCCTGCTCAGGGATTTCTCTTTTAAAGATCACTTTGTGTGGCCTCCCCACCACAACACTTTGTGTTGCGCTATCATGAAACACCAAAACTGACCTTAGCCTTGGTCTGCTGCTGAGAAGTATGAACCTCACTGGAGTGTCATGTGATGGCGCTCAAGTCCTTTCTGATCCAGCACGGCACGTGTCACCTGCTCCCACCTTCCTACCTCTCAAGTCTGCTCTTCAGTTCGCCCTTATCTTTGGTGGTCTTGCCACATCCCCCCTTTTTTCATTTTCAAGTTGTGTGTGTGTGTGTGTGCACATGGGGAGACCTTTGCTGGTATCAGGACCCATCCTTGATTGCTTGCCTCTTTTATTCTTTTGAGGCTGGGCCTCTAATTAAATCCAGAGTTCACCTGTAGGGACAGTCTGGCTGGCTGGCTTGCTCTGGGGATCCCCAGTCTCTGCCTACTGGCACCAGGATTACAGACCGGCCGCCATGAGTACCCCGCATCACCTTGCATTTGCATGGGGCCTGCAGATTCAAACTTCCCATTGGTCTCCCTTGCATGGGTAGAGCTTAGATGACGGAGCCCTGTCCCCAGACCAGCCTTGACACTTCAAAGAACCCAGAACAGTTCTTTTGTCAAATGGACGTAAGTCGTGGTTGGACTGAGTTCTGCACTCACAGGACCACAGAGGGGACCCCCCGCCCCCAGCGCACCATGTCAGGAGGCAGCTGGTGTCTGTAGCACACTTGCTTTGGGTGCTGATGGGGACAAAACTCTGGACCCACACCCAGGCGTCGGCTGCATCACCAAGCACCCAGCACTTACACACGGCACCTGACCACATCGCTGAGCCGCCACCTGCCAGGCCCCCCTCCCAGGCCTGGGAGTGTCCCATTGCAAGCACTAAGTTATGATATTCAGGACTGCAGAGATGGCTCAGGGGTTGAAGCACTCGCCTCACAAGCAAACAGACCTGAATTCAGGACCCACATCTGACAAAAAAATGCCGGGTGGAAATGGCTGTGGGAGGCAGAGCTTGGAAAGCCCCAGAACAAAGCAGTAAGAAAGCAGAACAGTCCAGGATGATTCCCAATGTCACTATGGGCCTCCAAAGGCACACGCACTCACACGCACTCACACACACGCACACACATGCACGCACTCCACATCACACAAATACACACACTCACATACATGCACACACTCACACATGCACGCAAACACACACACCCCCACACACGCACTCACACACGCACATGCATGCACACAGACACACACATACGCTCACACACACGTGCATGTGTGCAAAAAAAGTTGTGACATTCTGAGCTATGTCCACATTATTTCAATTCAAAACATTTCTTTGGCACCTGCTGTTAACACCTGTCCCCTCAGATCTAGTCGGTATCAGGTTCTACTGCAGTGCTGCAAGACGGGTCTCACCTGGCGGAGGCTGGCCTCGTGCTGTGAAGTTAAAGGTGTGTGCCGCCACGCCCACCCCCTGCTGGAGTGTTCTGACAGTGACTCCCTACTTCCTTCTTCATTTCTTGTTACAGGTCTGTACCCAACTGTCACCTGCCCCCACATCTAAACCTCCTGGGTTACTTTCCAGCAGTGTGGACTCACAGATAAGCATTGTCCTCTGTGTGTGTGTGCATGCGTGCGAGGGTGTGTGTACACGTGTGCATGCGCACACCCATGCATGTGGAGGCCCGAGGCTGACATGTCTTCCCTGTCCTCTCCCCCTTATCTTGAACCTGGAGCTCAGTGACTCGGGTAGACTGCTCTATGTGAATCCCTGGCATCCTCCCGTCTCTGTCTCCCAGGGCTGGGCTGACAGGCATGTACGAACATGCCCAATTTTTTTTTTCTTTAAACTTTGGTGCTGAAGATCTGAACTGAGGTCATGATGCTTCTCGGGCAGGCACTTTATGCCCTGGCCCAAGAAGTGCTTTCTCTGGTTTAAAATCCGTGCTCGTGCCACCTCCGTATGTGTCGTTCTTATTCACATACAGCACATACCCATTCTTTTCTTCAGCTTCCAACGCGCTGCCCCTTTTGTTCTTTGACCTGTTCCACGAGAGCCCCCAGGTCTGCAGCTAACACTTTCCAGGATTGGTTCCTTCTGGCTGACGGTTCTCCCTCCCTCAGGCCTGGAGCCAACCACGCTCCTTTCCTGTTGTTAGCAAAAGGTGTTTATAAAAAGACACAGTCGGGGACCTGGGTGTGCTCACTGAATTTAGGGTGCCACTGTTTGGGATCCTTAGGTGGATGGAGCTACGAAGCAGCGTAGTGTGGCTGTGTTTACTCATCATGTGTACTGAGTTCTGCAGCTACTTATCTGGCAGTATGGCTGGCAGGGTGCTGGGGTCACAGTCCCACTGCATTCTGGGGCTTTGCCTTTTGTCTTTGACAGGGTCTTGCTACGCAGCCCAATCTGGCCTGCAGTTGTGGTAATCCTCCTGCCTCTCTATCTCCCTTTATATGTGACTGTACAGGGGGACACGGGAGGGCTGGAGAGATGGCTCAAGGTTAAGACTCTGCCTTGCCAGCACAATGAACTAGTGTTTGGATCCCACATGCCACATAAAAACTCCAGGTAGAAACGGGCAGCATGCACTTGTGGCCCTGGAAGGCGGAGCCGGGCAAATCCCAGAGCAAGGCAAAAAGGAGGGAGAAGCAATCCAGGATGATTCCTAAAGTCACCCTTGGTCCTCCACAGGGACACACAGTGCCCGCTGAGACACACACACACACACTAATAAAAATAAATAAAGCTAAAACCATTTCTCTGTGGCGGCACACACCTATAGTCCTAGCATTCAGAAGGCTGAGGCAGGGGGACTGCTCCAAGTGCAAGAGGGGCTGCACAGTGAGTTCAAGGGAGCCTCACCGAGGAACAAGCCTGGCTCCCAGCCACCCCTACCTTCCCCGAGCGTCCCATGTTCAAACGCTGAACTCCACTTGCGGGAAGTGGTTCCCACAGGTGTGGGCCCCAGCCCAAGGGTCCTCTGGAGCTAGACGTAGAGCAGGATGGGGGCTCTGGCGGGTGGGGGGAGGGAGAGCTGGTTACCCAGGAGGTTCCCTGTGCGCGTGGAGAAGAGGGGTCCTCCGCTGGAGCCGCCATGCACAGCACAGGTGGTCTGCAGCATCACGGGGGCGTCACCCACACGCACCACGGCAGACAGGATGCCCGACGTCACCGAGGGCCCACAGGCCTGGCCAAAGACGCCAAAGCCCACCACACTGACGGGCTCACCTGCCAGGGAGGGAGAGAAGCTGGACACCACAGTTCTGCAGGGCTCGCCCCACACCCGCAATCCCTCAAGGGGTTTCCCCAAGAACCCCTGCAAAGAGGCCAGGCATTCCTGCCTTCCCATGGCACTGTGCCCACCCACTGTGTCGGCAAACCAGACTGGTCCCCCTCACTCCCTTCAGACTATGCAGTCTTGTCTGAGGGTCCTTCACCTAGACGGGCTCCTTCTCCAAGTGGTGAGAAGGGGTGGGGCGAGAAGGGGTGGGCATGGCCTAGTGCCTCGAGCCCACCAAATTCACCAGACCCAGGACTAGACATAGCAGCTGCATTCGACGATGTGGAAACTGAGGCAGGAAACAGTTAAGTACCCGAAGGACACCAGAGGCAGAGGAGATGCCAACCAGGGGGCCTGGTCCCTCTGCCATGCGATCGCACCCCCCCCTACGAAATGGGACAGAGGGGGGCTGAGGCTGTAGTGTGGTGAGGAGAGTGATCGATCGCCTAGCATGCAGAAAGCTCCGAGCACGGGTGCACACTTGGGAGTAAAGGCAAGAGGATTGAAAGCTCAAGGTCACTTTTGACCACCTAGCAAATTCCTGACTGGTCTGGGCTGTAAGAAACCACGTTGAAAGAAAGAAAAGGAAAAGGAAGGAGGGAAGGGAAGGAAGAGAAGGGATGGACGTGAGGGAGGGAGGAAAAGAGGGTAGGAAAGAAAAGGGGGCAGGGAGTAGCAGGGAGGGTGTCTAGTACGCATGTGGCAGAATCGCAAAGCTTTTTGTTCAAATTAAACCACTGGCGCCCCCAGAGCGGCCCTCATTCCTGTGACCAGCTTGGTGTTAGGCGCTCCCCAGACCCCGTACGCATAATACCGTGCTGCTGCAGGTGCTGAATGGATTACCCCGAGAAGCCCAGCCTGAGGCGTCCTGGCACACAGGGTGGCCAGCCTCCAGCAAGATGGCGGCGGTGATGACTCTTAACCTCCAGGACCACATCTCCCTGTCTACCCTCTCCCAGGTTCCATCCCTTGTCCTTTACCTTCGTGGAAGTGCTCGGTGGGCACTGGCGTGGGGATGCCGTCCAAGTCTTCCTCCAAGCTCACCACCGCTATGTCATAGGGAGAGGTGTCCTTGGTGGCAAACACTACCTGTCCCCAGACCGCCATGCTCCTGGGGGCGAAGGAAACAATGGACAGGCTGGCTGTCTGACCCTGGGGCACCGAGCACTCCAGATGAGACTTGGGTGACAGGACAAGTGGCAGCTGTGGGCATGCCATTTAGTCAGTCATGCCACACAACCTGCAGAGTGCTTTGCTCCTCACAGTGGCTGGTGCCTTGATCGCAACCCCTGACACCAGGGAGCAGTGTGGCACCTCATAGGTGCTCATGGGTTTTGCTTCGGTTAGCCCTTGGGAGCCCGTGGATGAGGTATGCATATGACCCTCTTTTAAGGTGGCACAACAGACGCTCAGAGAGGTTGAGAGACCATCCCAAGGTGGCAGAGCTAGAACAGATCCTTTCTCACACTGCCTTAGTGACAGGCACTTCCTGGTCCAATGCTTGGGGCCGCAGCTTAGACACATCGATATGCCCACAATAGCACAAGGGTACCACGATCACATAAGAATACCACGATCACACAAGGATACCACGATCACACAAGGGTACCACGATCGCACAAGGGTACCACGATCGCACAAGGGTACCACGATCGCACAAGGGCACCACGATCGCACAAGGGTACCACGATCGCACAAGGGCACCACGATCGCACAAGGGTACCATGATCGCACAAGGATACCACGATCGCACAAGGGTATCACAATTGCACAAGGTTACCCCATTACCCACTCCACAGGGTAGCTTCCAGCAGATCTGGTGGTTCCCTTTGGAGCAAGAGTGGAGGAAAGGTTGCGGAGTTGGGGGTCTCAGCTCTGGGCAGCCCTTCTGCTCTCTGTATAAAGCCAGGCTGATGTCCATAGAGATTCTGGCCAAGCTGGCCTGGTTAGCACACTGGGCTAACTTTCCGGATTTGGAAAGTCCTGAGCTCCCAGGATAGTTAAGTCAGGTAAGGCAAAGGCCAGGGCTGATACCAAGATGGTAAGCGCAGGAGAGAAATAGAACCATGCCAGCATGTCAAGGCCACTGTCCTACTGCCAAAGCAAGAAAAGGAGGGCAAAGGTTTTTTTCTCTACACAGGGAACATGGTTTAAAGTCCCATCCCACTGTTCTTTGGGGTCAACCTGGGTTATTTAAACACTTCCATGATCTGCGTCCCAACCTTACATCCTAGTTAGGCAGAACTCTGCACCTGTCATCGTCAGCAGAAAGGCAGCCCCTCCCTGAAGTTTGTAGGGTCAGACAGGCCCAGCTCAGCACACCGGGGCCTTCACTTCTACTTCCGGGGTGGAAGGCAACAGGATAGGGAGTCTCTGTCAGCCCCGCCTTGCTTGCAGGGTTAGGAGACAGAGAAGATGCCCACCAGGTCTGTGCTAGGGTTCTGGGGGAGACACCCATTCTGACTTGTCTCGGGTCCCACAGATCCCACATAGTAGCAGACCCCAGGAAGTTCTACTGGATCCTACCAGAAAACACGGCTCCCCTCACCCAGGTTCTGGATGCCAAAGATGGGGGATTTGGTCCCAGAGTCTCCATGCACCCCAGAGGGCTTCCACGTCTTCAGAGTGGAAGGCTAACCCCACACTGAGACTTGGTGCGCAGAGACAGTCCTCCAGCCTTACTTGGGAGTGGAGGAGTGAACCAGGACCCTGGCCATCTCCCTGGGGGCCACGTGCCGACAGGTCACCACGAGACGAGGTGTCAAGACCACTCCGGAGCCCCACACGGCGCCGCACTCCACCAACACGGCTGAGGATGCCCACGGGGGTCCGATGTCTGGTAGGGGCAGGCCCCGCAGGGCGCCCACCTCCGGCGGCAGGAGGGCGGCCAGGGCAGCAGAATCGGGGTGCAGGCGGGCGAGCGCAGCGCCGGCCGCTTGGAGCAGCGGGGCGGCGGCGCAGAGCAGCGTGAGCCCCACCCACTCGCGGGCCTTCCAGCAGAGCGGTGCGGCCACCAGCGCCACCAGCGCGCCCGCCGGCCGCGACGCGAACACGCCGCCGCCCTCGGTGCCCGGCAGGCAGCGCGCGTCGGTGAGCAGCAGGGGGCCGGCGGCGTTGCTGAGCACCCCGCGGCTCAGCGTGTTGAGAAAGATGTCCGGGCAGAAGGCCCCGAACGGGGAGCCACAGGCCAGCAGCGGGGTGCCCTTGGGCACGGTCCCCAGAGGTGCCACGGCCACGGGCGGCCCGCGGGCCTCCTCGGCCTCCGGGCCCGGCGGCACCCGCAGCAGCGCGAACCAGCCCAGCGCCCGCAGCTGGTCCTCCTCCTCCTCCTCCGACATCTCGTCGTCGGGCGCCGCGCTCGCGAAGTGCCACTGCTCGGCCGCCTCGGCCCCGAAGAGCCGCGCGAAGTGGGCGCGGAAGGCCGGGCAGCTCAGCAGCAGCAGCAGCTCGGCCGCGCGGGGGGGCTGCAGGGGCCGTCCTCGGGGGCGTCCCGGATCCCCGACTTCAAGGCGGGCGCACTGGGGCGTGCACAGCCCCGGGCGGCCCGCGGGACTCGCCGCCCCCGCGGGTCCCCACTGCACGTGCAGACGCAGATCGTCACCGCAACTGTCTCCCGGCAGGAAGATGGTGCCGGCCTGGGTCAGGACTCCGCTGCCCGCCCGCAGGAACGGCGTGAAGATCCCCCCGTGACACAGCACCAGGCCCGGGCTGCGGCTCAGGATCACGCCGCTGCAGCTCCACGAGCCCGCCTCGGGCCGCCCGGCGCGGGAGGCGCTCACCACGCAGCCCGTCTGCTCCGCCGTCCTCATGGAGGACCCCCACTGCCGCCCCATGGCTCCGGGGGCGACGGCACGGAGAGGGAGCCCGGACCCCGCCGGCACCGAACCGCGGCGCCGCGCACCCACAGCCACAGCGGGGCGCAACCGGCGCAGGCCGCAGGCCGGGACAGCGCTTCCTTGTCGAGCCCTATTGGCTCAGCCCCAAACGAGCCCATTGGCTGGGCATGGCGCCGAGTTCCGATTGGCTGCTGATGCTGACCCCGCCCCTCCCCGCCTTCTTTGGCTGCTGGGAACCAGGACAAGCCCTAGGAGTGACCAGCAGCCGTGTCGCGCGGAGACGCGAGGGGGGCGGGTTCCCTGCGAGCCTGACGTTTGCTGGGCGGCGTGGCAATCTTGGCAAGACAGGGCCCCCACATCCCCGACACAGGTACAGGCCACCCAGCCCCTGAACTCTGGAACAGAGACAGAAAATTCTTGGATCGTTTGATTTTTCGAAGGAAACACTAGGGGGCACACAACTCACACAACTCCTAGGACCCTGTTATTAACCTTCCACCCAAATCCAGCTTTTCTTTTTTTACTTTTGATTCGAGGTCTCCTTGGGCGATCCTTCTTCCTCACCCTTACAGTACTGGCCCTACAGTTATACACAACCATGCTTGACTTAAATTTAAAAAATCATAGGGCCTTACATAGTCACATATCACACTCAGGGTTTGTTTGGCTGGAAGTCAAATCCTTTCTTTTTGAAAGGCCAGAACAGAACAATTCAAGTTCTGTGGCCACACTACATCCTGTCTCCCACAATTCACACAACCCAAAGAACAGTGCTGTCTGCACGGCTAGATGCTTTGTGAATGTCTTGCTTTAATCACTGAAATATGCATATAAGATCACTAACATAACTGTCAGCATTAGTTTAAAAAAATAGCTCATTTGCTGTTTCAATTATTGCTTGAATTCTTGGGGAAAAAAAATGAAACTCACTAGTATTGTTTGCCCAGTCAACACAGCAAATGTTTCCAGGACTTCTAGTGGCATGAACTTATTTGAGAAAGAGAAATGGTCAGAGTGGCAGGACTGAAATGAAGCCCTCTTGCTTTGGTTTGCCAACTCAGATGACCGCAAAATTTTTTAACTTTCCAAACTTCCAGGCAATGAAGACTTATCTCCAGCAAGTCTCCCTTGGGGACCACAAACCTCTGGTAGCCAATGTTACAAATCTATTTTTTTCTTTTCGTGTGTGTAGGTGTGTCTGCGTGTATGAGGTGTACAGAGAACCCCGTGATAGTTAATCCTGGGTTTCAACTTGACACACCTGGTATCAACTAAGATCAGATGAGAACACACCTGGAAAGATCAACTGAGACCACCTGATGGAATTATACCCACCCTAGATCCCATTGGAACCCCCATAGATCCCATAGGAACCTCCCAGTAATGGATCATCTAAAAGGAAACCACCAAAGAGAAGAGATGATTTGTAGCTTGCTAGGAATCGCTCTTCTTTCAGGTCGCCTGATTTCTTCGCTTTTTGACCCTCCAGCCTTCCAACCCTCCAAGTCTTCGACTAGACCAAAGACTCTCTAGGAATTCTCCAGGTTCTGCCATCATCCGCTTGACTGAGCAGCTACTGGCAGCCGGACTACCTTGGCCATATCTGTAAGCCAACTCAATACATTCCCTATTTATATATTCATTGTGTTGCTTCTGCATCCCTAGAGAACCTGACTAATACGACACCCAAAGTTAAGCAACTTAAGGGAGAATTATTTGAGGAGAGATAGTTTTTCATGGTGGATGTGCACAGCAGATACAGCTTGGCAGACACAGGGCTGGCTGGCAGAAGCTGGAGGTGGCCTAGGTCACAGCCATCTGCAAGGCAGATCTCCAGCAGGTAGGGTGGGATTAGTTCATCTCAAGGTCCACCCCATGACCAAGCAAGGCTCCACCTCTCAAAGGTGCCATGACCTTCCCAAACATGAGACGATTAGAGGGGATACATTTCACACCATGGCAGGAGGGCACTGTATGTGCCTGTGAAGACCCGAGGGTGACTGTGGAAATCATGGTGACTTGCTCTACCTCCTTATTGCTTCACTCTGGGATTTCCCAGGCTCCACCTTCCATTGTCCAGAGAAGTGCAAACCATGATCAGACATTTTTATGTAGGATCTGGGACCCGAACGTAGGATTTTCTGCTTTTGAGGCAAAGGCTTAACTCCTGAGCCATCTCTCTAGACCTTGCTCTTCCTACGCTGATGGAAGGCACCACCGTATGGAGAAGTCCCAAGTAGAAACCATCTCAAGTCCTGACTAGGCTCCCCTACTAGATAGCTACTGGTGTCAATTTGGCAACTCAAAGTTTTGCCTCTGGGCACACTTGTAAAGAATTAGTAGTTACGGCCTAAGCAAGCCTGCAGTAGTTGGTCTAGTTGATGGGGAAGCCCAGCCCATGAGCAGTGGGGCTAGTTCCCTCAGCAGGTGGATAAAATGGAGGGAACTGCTTAAGCGGGCATCTGTGTGTACTTGGTCAGACATGCTGGCTTGGTGAGGGAAGACTGCCCTCTCAGCAGTCCTGTTATGGTGTGGCCAGTTCCCTCGGCCCTTGGTGTTGGTGTGGGCTGTGCGTCCTGCCAAGCCGGACAGGGAATGGCAACCAGACCATCCTAAATCAAAATAAAACCTCTTGGCCCCACAAGCCATGTGGCTGTGAATTTATCTGCAGCTATGCAGAGAAACTGACTCCCTGACACCCAGCAGCTCCACTGAGCCTCCAGCAAAGCACAACTATCTACCCCGAGAGCCACACGCTCCTCCTGGAGAACAGGCCCACAGGATGCCCAATGGCGGTGGGAAAGAACACGAAGCATGTTCCCCTCCCGTCCGTGTAGCACCCCCTTTGGGGACCTCGGCTGGGTTTTTCTGTAAGCAGTTGTGAACGCACGAGTATGGGTTCCTGCTTTGCCTAGTATAGCACTGAAATGATCCACACCGCGCCTCGTGCTGTGTGCCATGAGGGCGACACAGCAGTGTGTTAACCAGGGGCTCGGGACCTGTCTCGGCACCCTGCAGCAGACATGACCGGCCACCTAGGCCACCTGAGCCACCTGGGCCACCTGGGCCACAGCTCCCGGTGCTCAGTGTCGAGTTCACCACCTCCAGCGAACCAGCCTGGTTTACCCCAGGTATTGATTCATGTCTCACGTTAACCCTCACATGTTTCCACCTACGGGTAAGGAAGAACTTTAGCTTTTTCTCCCAACACAAACATTGTATGCTTGAACTCAGATCGAATGCAAAATGACAAACAGTAAGTTTGTTTTAGCGTTTTATTAAAATGCTCAGGATACAGATTGACCGTTTGTGACAGTTTTACTTGCTAAAATAGGACATGTGCACGCTGCTGAAACAGAATGAGTGGTCTCAGTTCACGGGAGGTCCCGTCCAAGGCCCTGATCCTGTTGCAGCCACGCTGCTGGCAGCTTCTTGCTGCTCCCGTACTTTAGGAGCGGCTCTGAGGGGCAAGAACACACGGTGCCACTCGTCAGTAACCTCCTTCTCCAGTGGCCAAAATGCCACTTTCACAAAGAGTTGCCGGCGCCGAGTTCATGGCTCTCTAGCTTGCTACAAGAAGATCCGGGACAAACAGGCGCAGACGATAAGACAACTGACACCGAGGAACACCTTCACGTCGCTGGACAGAGGCTTGGCAGCTGCCGCCCAGGGACAGTGTGCTGCTGTCTACCCGCGTCGTCCATCTGTCTGTTCACGTGAGGCCTCACAACCTGTCCACACCACTGCGAGCTGGGCAGCAGGTCAGTACTTGAGACAGAAATCACCCTCAGGAACATGGTGCCCATGTTTCCTGACACCGCCATAATTTTCTGAGTTTACTACCTCTCGCCTCTTGATAAAGGAAAAAGAATGAAGACACCCTCCCATCTTAAGGCCCTCTTTAACCCTTCGTCTTCTGCGGGAGGAGGATAATGTCGAGAGCCCTGGTTTCACGGGGGCACTGACAGAGTGAACCACACAGCCGGCGAGGTGCCCACCAGCCGGCGAGGCTGCCTCCCAGGCCGGGGCCAGTGCTCCGCGCTCTTCTAAAACAGAAAAGCCGTTCACGTCAGCCAGCCACCCCAAAGTGAAGAGCTTCAGTTGCTAGCCCTCGAACACCAATAAAATAGATAACAGTAAGGAAAGCAAAGTAGGAAAAAGAACTCACCAGCAACCCCACAAAGCCAAATTCGTCAAGTGGCAAACAAGCCTGCTGACTCCAGCCGGCAGCTCGCACCACAGACCGCCCAGCCCCCACACAGCACCCAGCTGCTCAGCCCCCACACAGCACCCAGCCGCTCAGCCCCCACACAGCTCCCAGCCCCCACACAGCACCCAGCCGCTCAGCCCCCACACAGCTCCCAGCCCCCACACAGCACCCAGCCGCTCAGCCCCCACGCAGCTCCCAGCCGCTCACGCGCCCCCCCCCAGGATGTGTAGGTGAGCATCTGATGAGGGTCAGTGAGCCGCTTGGCGCTCTCACCAGAACTGACAAGGAAAACAGAAGGTGCTAGAGAAATGAAACTTCACAACGGCATGAAAGCAAAGGCTGCTGAAACTGATCGCTTTGCAAGTAAAAATGATATAGTAACAGTAACTCACTTAGAAACTCTTTCTTCCACAGTGAACCAGCTGTGACCCTCTCCAAGATAAGGGAGCCCCCAATTACCACAGTGCAGACCTGCCGAGAGCCCAGGGTTCTGACCTTCCCAAGCTCTGTGCAGACCCAGCCCCTCCAACAACGCCGCTGCATATAGCTCTGGGGCCTCTCGCCATTTGCTAAACTCTCTGCATGGGGCTCTGGCTGCCAATGTATTGTCTGTTCATAATTCTATCAAGTACCTATATTCCGTTTACTAGTTAGGAAAAAAAAGACTAGAAAACTCTGGACCAAGGAAACTGTGAACTCAGAAAGCTAGAAGAGGGATACCAATTACATTAACAACACTTGCTTTAAAAAATAGAATCGCTTTCTTTTGAAATCAACCACAGTGGTGAGACGTGTTTTTCTGTTCAGGTGTCCCGTGACGGCACACAGCTTTACCTGGCAAATCCTGCCAGCCTCCGAGTCCCAGGCTACTGACCTGCGCCAGCACGTGGGCAGCGTTGCCGCCCGACGCGATGGAGAAAGCACATGTCACCACTGGGCGATGAGCGCTGACAGAGGCGCTTGGCTTCTCAACGCCAGGCGTGGTTGGAGAGCTTTCCTTGTCTATCAGAAAAGTTCATGAGGAAGCTGTGAAGAGGATCAGTCCAGAGAAGAAAACTCTTTATTGTCACCATGCAGACATCAGTCAATGTACTGGGAGAGCCAGCGGAAGCCCTCGCCGTAGCCTTGCCTCTTGAGCACGCTGCACATGAACACCTCCATGGGGCGGGCGTTCAGCTCCTTCAGGGTCACGTTCCCCTGCGGAAGCAGCAGACGAGCCTGTTAGCATGTGGGGAAGAGCTTCGAGGGGATCACAGACACCTGGGACGCAAAGGCAAGTGGGTGCCACTGAGGTCTGTGCCTGTCCACACAGGGCTGCTGCGCAGGATCCAGTGAGCATGTTCAATGGGGGCCTCACCTGAGTCTGCGCAGACCGCCCTCTAAATGCCCAGTGTTCACCTGGACAACGGTGGCAACAAACCACGGGGAAACTGCTGGGACCCAAGGACCAGAACGCTCTTGAACGGACTGTCCAGATGTGTCATTACAGCAGCACTCAGAAGCAGACCCTGCTGGCTGCACTGTGGCACTCACGAATCCTGCACCTGTACTGCTCACGCAGAAGTGCACGTGAAGGAGGTGAAGGCGTGTACATGGAGACGGGTCTCGCTGTTTATTCCAGACTGTGTTGTCACTATATTCTCACTATGTTGTCCAGGTCCTCCTCAAACTCCCAGGTGCTGGAATTGTGTGCGCACCAACACACCTGGTTTAGAAGTATTTCTAGAAAGAAACGCATAGTGCCAACGAGACTAAGGAACCACGTAAACAAGCTAGGAGACTGTTACAGATGATAGACGGAGAAAAGGTGCTTCTACACTTTAAATAAAAGCCCAAGGCAAGGGGACTGGAGAGACGGTTCAGTTGGTAAAGTGCCTGCTGCACCAGCATGAGGATCCCAGCTAAGATCCCAGCACCCGAATAAAAGACGGGGCATGGCAGCACATCTCTGCCACCCCAGAACTCAGGGTACAGAGACACCCTGATCCCCACAGCTCACTGGCCAGCCAGTCTTGGCCAATCGATGAGCTCCAGCTTCAGAAGAACTGCCTTGAAACTGAAATGGAGTGTGACCAAGGGAGGCACCTCAGGTCCCCGGGCTCCACGTGCACCCCCAGGACACACACACCCCGCATGCACCCCCAGGACACATGGACACACACACGCGCACCCCGCATGCACCCCCAGGACACACACACATCCCACATGCACCCCCAGGACGCACAGCCCCCCTCCCCCGTGTGTACCCCAGGACACAGACACACCCCGTGTGCACCCCCAGGACACACACACACACACACACACCCCGCATGCACCCCCAGGACACACACCCCGCATGCACCCCCAGGACACACACACACACACACACCCCGCATGCACCCCCAGGACACACACATACATCCCATGTGCACCCCCAGGACACACACACCCCATGTGCACCCCCAGGACACACACACACACCCGCATGCAACCCCAGAACACACACACACCCCGCATGCACCCCCAGGACACACACACACACACACACACACACGCACGCAACCCCAGGACACACACACACACACACATGCACCCCCAGGACACACACACACAACTGCATGCACCCCCAGGACACACACACACCACACACACACATGTACCCCCAGGACACACACACACACACACACACACACACACACCCCTGCATGCACCCCCAGGACACACACACACACACACACACACACACACACACACACCCCTGCATGCACCCCCAGGACACACACACACACACACCCCTGCATGCACCCCCAGGATACACACATACACACACACACACACACACACCCCTGCATGCACCCCCAGGACACACACACACACACACCCCTGCATGCACCCCCAGGGGACACATGGACATGGACACACATGTACACACACACACACACACACACACACTCTCACCCTGCATGCATAAGCCCAAGATAAAAAGACCAGAAGGTTCTGTGTCTGTCATTCTATCTGATCTGCACTTCTCTCTCATGAGCCCACTTTTCAGAACAGACCCTTTCTCCCAACTACAGACACCATGGCACACTGACGTGGAATGTTCTAGTTCTAGATTTATTACTCACTTGCCAAGGAGACCTAAACAAATCAGTGTTTCCTCATCTGCAAAACGGAGTGATGATCTCACGTCTGTCAGTCAGGAGCACAGAGAAAACCATGTGCTTTGGTTTTAATACTTGTCAAGAGATACACAGAACTGACAATTGTCAAAATTTGAAACTTCGGTTAAAATAAAAGACTTTGAAGAAGCATTCTTTGAAAAGAGACTTCTGAGAATCTGACTGGAAAAATAATCAGAAAATTCTTGAGAGACTAAAATTGTCTTTTCCAGTACTTCCTCAATTGTTAGGTTTTAGAAGGTGGTTAGGGAAGCGGCTGGAGGCACCATTCGGAGGTACGGCATCTACCTAGCACCTGCAAGTTTAAAGCCCTGGTGCTATCACTGGCAGGGAGGAGAGAGAAGGAACGGGGGAGTCAATAAAGGATGTCCTCGCTCACCAAACTCATGAAGCACCTGTGTTTAACATGCAGCGCGGTGGGCATTCTTTTCGTGCAGCTGAAGACTTTGTTCTTACCTTTCCTGTGGTCTGTCCATAAAGCCCAAATATCTCCCGGAGCTTTTCTTCACTGATTGCATCTGTTCTGTCAATTTTGTTTCCCAAGATAAGGATTGGCACGTTGGATATTGTTTCATCAGTCATTAACGCCTAAAGACGGGATGACAGAACCAAACCAAAGTCTACATGAGGGACGTGTATGCACCACATGTAACGAAACCCAGCTACT
This sequence comes from Typhlomys cinereus, assembly GCA_023101885.1. Lineage (NCBI taxonomy): Eukaryota > Metazoa > Chordata > Mammalia > Rodentia > Platacanthomyidae > Typhlomys > Typhlomys cinereus. The sequence goes on from JALPQD010000321.1 coordinate 2,069,401, forward strand.
ATTGGTCCCATATACATCATGTGAGCACCACCTTTGCATCTGACAAATGTTCTTGGCACTGATAAAATACATGAAAGTGCTCAAACGGCCTCAGAACAATAGCAGCATGAGGCAGCCCGGCGTTCACTCTGAGCAGTCAGCTCCTCAGCGCACACCATCCTTGGAAGCCGCGCTCAGCAGTCCTGAAGAACGGTGCTCTGCTTGAGCTCGAGGGGCCTACACAAGTCGCAAGACGACCTGGCACTGCGAGGGACATGGAAGGAATGCCTTGCCTTCCAGAACCCCCAGGTTCCTGTGTACAGGATCCCAGAGACGACGACAAGGCGACCAAGGGCTGCGATGAGCTAGAACAGAAGGTTAACACCAAAACCACATTCAGGGAAATCGACAATTCAGACTTTAGGAGAGTCAATGCACAGAACTTGAATTGGGCTCCACGGAAGGAAGGAACCGAGTCAGTGGGAAGACAAGGACACAAAGGAGGGCTTCACCGCAGGAAAGTACTGAGGAAGCCACGTGGAGCACAGTCTGGCCGCAGTGACACTCACGGTGACACGGGGTGACAGAGCAGATGGGGCGGGACCTGACAACCCACATCACCGTGCCAGCCTGGAAATCTGCGCTAGATCCTGAGGACGGAACTTCAGTCTTCACTAAGCGCAAGCCAGACCCAGGGTTCACAACAATTGAGTTCTAGCATGCAAGGTCAAAGTCCAACGAGAAGCTCCAGAGAAAAGCAGTAAAGACAGAAGACACTGGTGGGGTGGGAGGAGAGTATAATGCAGTCTGCGAAGTCAGAGACGTCATGACAACTTGTCATAGTTAGGCACAGTTGTCAACTTGACTCTTGAGGGTTTGAGCTCTGGGCACAGGTGTATAGAGTTGATGGTTGAGTTAAGCCCAGAGCAAACCTGAAGGAGATTGTCTAGCTGCTGGGGAAGACCTAACCCATGGTGGGTGGGATTAGGCCCTGGATAAATCACAGAGAGCTGGTTGAGAGAGTTGGCATCCTTCTGTATACTTGGCCAGACATGCTGGTCTGACAAGTAAGGATCGTCCATCTCTCAGCTGTTATGGTGGCCAGTTCCCTCAGCCCTGGTGTTGGTGTGTGCTCTCCCGTCAAGCTGGACTATGAACTGTAACCGGACTATCATAAGAAAGTAAACTCCTTGTTCCCTTAAGCTGTGTGATGGTCATTTATCAGCAACTATACAGATGAACTGCAACACAACTGAACTGTTTTTTTTTAAGTTTTTTATTATTCAATTGTGCGTGTGTGTGCGTGTGTGTAGAACCACGGATAAATTCGGGAACCACCATGGACGCCTCCACCTCCTCCTCGTTTACTCTGCCCCGGGATTCACAGGCTCCGCCCTACCAGGACCAGAAACGCAGGCCGCCCCCGCTTCCGCTGGCGTCTATACGTGGGGTCTAGGATCCGAACTCAGAATCTTCTGCCTGCAAGGCAGAGGCTTAACCCCTGAGCCACCTCTCCAACCCTGACAACTGTACTCTTAAAGGACAGTTTAAACTTCAACAGAAAAGGGGTGTGTGTGTGTGTGTGTGCGTGTGCGCCATGTGCTTGTCTGAGGGTTGTTTTCTATGTCTGGAGTGTAGTTTAAGCAACAGAGGGCTGGCAAGATGGTTCAGCAGCTGAAGAAATCTCTGTGTGCAAACCAGGTGACCTGAGTTCAGTCCCTGGAGCTCACGTGGCAGTCAAGCAAGAAACGTGCCTGTTAACCCAGCCCTGGAGAGGCTGAGGCAGGAGAATTTCCAATTCAAGGACAGACTGAGCTACACAGCCTGAGTTACTGATGGAGGCCACGTCTTAAAAAAAAAGATATTTTGTGCATTTTATCCCAAAAGTGACAAAGAACTACTAGGGGACTAAAGGAAGGGCAATGGGAAGCCTGAGAAAGTTCCCTATGGCATTACAGCACAAGGCAGAATCTCCGAGAAACCTACCAAACTCCAGGTTCCAGCCTGCACGTCCAGACGGGGCACGGGCATGGTTGTGTGTGTGTGTGTGTGTGTGTGTGTGTGTGTGTGTGTGTGTGTGAGAGAGAGAGAGAGAGAGACGATCAACAGCTCTACTCCAGGAAAAGAACCAGGAGTAGGAAGAATTGTCTGTAGGCGACATCGTGTGTGAGACTGGACTTCAAGAGAGGACTGGGCGACAGAAACCCACTTGGGAGTCACTGACAAGTGGGAGCAGATGAGAGCAGCCCACACGGCACAGACCCAGGACGACCTGCCGTGGCTGAGAAGAGGATCGTGAATTCAAGGCCAGCTGTGCTACATAGGAAGACCCTGTCTCAAATTAATACGGTAATTAATTAAAAATAAATACAGTAAGTGGGTAAAGTGGGAAAGGAAGGGCAGTCAGTGTGGAGACATCCAATGGGTAAGCAGCCCTGCAGCAACCTCACACAAAACCAGACACGCCCAACAGAAACATGCTTGTGAATTAACCTAAGCTAGGCTCCAAGTGCCCAGAACAAGCAGCAGGGACAGTGGTAAACCAAGGAGCAATACAGGGCGAGAGAGCAGGATAACCAGGCAATGTTTGTCGGCACAGGAGAACATGAACAGAGCGCTATGGTTATCAAAGTCTCGGGGACCAACCACTTAGGAGCGCAAGCTGACTGTTACGGCCAGCAAGCAACTCGGGAGATGGCGGAATCAACAACAGCAAAGACAGTAACATCTCTTTAGGGTACAGGATCACACACAGCAGATGAGTGGAAAGCAGCTGTGCGGGCTGGGACACAGGCATGTCCAAGGAGGGTCTTGAGTGAGCTGAACCAGTCACTCTGACACAAATCAACATATTTCATAAAACAAACACAGGTTTTTAAAAAAAGGAAAAGTAAAATAAACCTACATTAAGCTCAACTTTGGACTCCACAAGGCGTGAATGATCTGCACAGTCCACCAGAAAGACAATTCCATTAATTGCTGGGAGATAATTTTTCCAAACCCGACGTGCTAAAAGACAAAATTTGTGAAGAATCAACAAAAATTATAGTTTACAAATGAAGAGTCAAAAGACTAAAAAAACAAGTCTTCAAGTCCTGACCAGGGTTGAGTCAGAACAGAAAAACAAACTAAACTTGCTTTTTCCAAGTTTGAAAAAACCAAGCACTTCCGTCCTCCTTGGAAAAGGGCAGCAGCACCAGCAATTCCAACCCCACCAACAGCACTGGCTTCTTGTGAAGCCCCACGTCTTCACGTCTTCAGCTGCCAACCGTCACCACGCTATGTCTTAACTACAGGAAATGCGATTTGACCCGTTGTGTCCCTGGAGTCAGCTATTTGCAGCACCTGAGCTCAAACATCAATTTCTTGTTGATACAACTTAAGTCCCAAAGCCTGAAAGCTAAATTTGTTATACCAAATAATGTCTAATCTCCACTGCAGGTAAAGACAACTGCCGCTGGTTCTTCACATTCCCCACATGGTCTCTGAGCTTCAGACTTAGCTTGCTCTGAATCGAAACAGTAAGTGGTCACAAAAGCTTGTTGAAGAAGGCGCCAACTACGCCCACCCTATCCAAGAAAAGAATACAAGCCCATACAGGGAAAAGGAAACTACACTCAACCCTCCATCGAAACACATTCCCTGTGCCTGGGCTGGTCTGTCTGCCTTCCACTTTTTACACACAGACATTTTAGGACTTTAATCATAATATATATGACTTCTCAACATATATTGAATGAACAAAACAAATTACCTGTTAACGCAATCATAAACTATAAATGTACTAAGTAATTAGAAACTATCAGTCAGCCTACTTTTTAAATATACTTTAGAAAAACTTTTATTTTATTTAATCTGATAAAATGTTCCAAAAGAGTGACTTGACTCGGTAACAACTTTAGTAACATGTCATCTATATTTCCAAAACGTCTATTTCCTGTCTTATATGTTATACCTTCGGTTTTGCCAGATGTGAACTGAGAGGCTATCAGATAAAAAGTTCATTCTGTAGATGACTAAGATACACTTGAAAGAGGAGCTGGGGATACGGCTCAGGGGTGCAGCGATTGCCAATGCGTACAAGCCCAAGTGCAATCCTCAGCACAGAAAAAAAACAAAAAACACACTCCTAGAAAACATTTGATGGGAACCTGGGCACCAAGCAGATATGGCAAAGGAAGACAAGGACAACTTACGAGCAATAAGAACAGAAAGATAGAAAATGTCCAACAACGCAGATGAGCAGAGTGTAGAATGTATCAGTTCAGGCCAGAATGGACACAAGTATTATTTTGTACTGTATTGTTTTGGCAGCTTTTGACAAATTTGAAATTTCTTTCAGATAATTAAGCTAAGCACTTCTTAGCCTTTTGGTTGAGAGCATCTACTCCTATCAGTTTACAAATAAGTTAATACTCCACATGCTGGTTTTGTTTTGCTTTTTTTTGAGAAAGGGTCTTGTACATGGCCCTGGCTAGCCTTGAACTCTGTGTCGACAAGATGACCTTGAACTCCTGATCTTATTTCTACTCCTAAGTTCTAGAATTACAGGTTTGTGCAACACACCTGGAGAAATTTTCTGTATATTTACCTTCTGCTGAAGCAAGTATATAAAAGAGACTGGATAACTAAATTCAGTGTGCATCACTGCACTGCCCTGTTCAAGAACAAATGCTATAAAATATTACTGGACAGGACCCAGCAAGACAGCCCAGCATGTAAGGCACCCTGCTCACACACTTGGTGGTGTGAATTCAATTCCCAGAAGCCTACACGGTGGAAAGAGAAAACTGACTTCTGAAGTTATCCTATGATCTCCACCTGTGCGCATGCATACCAACCCCCTCACAAGTAAATGAAAAAAATAAATAAATAAATAAAAAATATTACTGAACAATAAAAAATTCATTGAACAGATTTTAAAAATCAGTTATAATTATATAAAGGAATATTCTCATTCTTATTTTAGGGAATAAAGTAGCAGGAAATAAAGGCACATGATGTACTCAAATTATGATAAATACCAATACATGCATTATAGACCAGCAAATATGGGCCAAATGTGTAAGTAAATAGAATTTCCTGTACTATTTATCCAATTTTTAAAAAAATTTAAATGACATGAACAATGAGCTCACATGTGTACCAAGCTTGAAATTAAATATGTCAAATGTGGAAGTGCAGCTGCCAGTCCCAGAGCTCAGGAAGGGGAGATGGGGTCACGAGTTCATGGCCAGACCCTGTCTACAAATGACACTACAGTACTAATTGGACAAAGCAGCTTCTCTAAGTGGTAAAATTCCAACCCTGAATACTAGTGATCCACGCAGTAAGTGCCCAGTGCCCTGAAGCTGGCTCCACCGCCAGCATGGCTCTCCATGGCAATTCTCACCTTGCTCATGGCCCCCAAGATCAAAAGTGGTAAAGGTCATTCCGGCAATCGTCAGCTCTTCTGATGCTGAAATCAAAAAAAGAAAGAAATAAGCTTTTTCAACCAGAGGCCCAACTTTGGTTCTGTCAATCAATACTAATGCAAGCTTAATGACTTTTTCACAGGAGTAAAACATGCTTAATCTAAAGGCCTCGACTTTCTTTTCTCCAAGATGTCTTTTGCTTCTTAAGCAGATAAAGGAGAACCACACAGAAAAAAGACAAGGACAAAGTCACAGAGACTGGGTATGTACTACAGGTAACTTTAAGTGATCTGGCTTCTGGGACCTCCACAGAAAAAGAACTGCTTGAGGGACATCCCTCCAGGCCTGTCATTGACCTTCACGGGGTCACGCGGTATTCTTAAACCTACTGGGATGCAGTGTTGGAACGTGCTGGCCCAATCTGTCGTCTTTGAGCATGTGAAGGAGAGTGGTTTTGCCCGCATTGTCCAAACCCAAGAATACAAGTTTTCCAGATTTCTTATAGAGTCCTAAAGGAGAAAAAGGATTTAATGTACATTGCACCTCTTTATGCCAAAGGCTGCTTATAGGCAAACTGAAAGAAAACAGCTTTACCTAGGAATTGGAGCACGCTGCTGAAGCCATTGTAGATCCACTCGAAGATGAAAGACATTATTGGTGCTTGCTACCTGTGTAAGACATGAAGGCAGGACAATTAGCCTCTGGATACGGAGCGTTCTGGAAGAGAAATTATTCCCTGGTCTGACACAAAAGCTTCTGCACTAAGCAAGCAAAGTGGACTCCTATCTGAGAAAAGCCCTAGGCGCTGCCAAGCTGCACACATTCAGACACCAGGACGAATCCTCGGCTGCGAGCAAGACCCTCCTGCAGCCAGCCGCTCTCTCCCATCTAGACACACCGCTGCCGCCCGCCAGCTGGCAGCACCTCTGGGAACTCTCGGCAGAAGACATGAACAAAAGCCAGGTGCAGTGTGCACATGGGATTCCAGTGCTTGGGAAGCAGAGGCAGGAGGATTGCTGCAGTCAGTCCAAGCCAGCCAGTACTACACAGCCAGTTCCTGTTTGTCTGTCTGTTTCTCTGTAAAAGTAAACATGAACCAACTGAAACCATTAATGAAACACAAATTAATGTTAGTGAAAGTACAGTAATATATTCATCTACATGGCTCTAAGAAAGTTGCTTGAATCTTAGCAACTGGCCCAACTTGCTCAGCTCCATTTGCCAATGCCATCTCTTAAACCCTCTTTGCAGATACACTTCAACTTACAAGAACTTACATTCTTTGCTCTTATTACAGAACATATTAGGGGAGTCTCAATGAGGTATAAAGATTGAGAGCAAGCTGTGATGAAAAGACAGTAAAGAAGGATCAACTTACAAGAGAGGACATACTTTTACAAAACGTTAAAAGAATAAAAACCCAACTTTCATAATTCAACAAATACGAGTCCATTTGCAAATTCTCATTCAGGGCAGAGGAGACAGAGCAACATATGGCAAGGTACCTGCTTGCAAACCAACAACCCCAGAGCCCACATGGTAAAGAGAAGCAACTTTCAAAAACTATCCTCTGACCTCCACCTAAGCGCTGTGGCATTCTCCTCCATCTCCTCAAATTAAAGAAGGGCGGCGGGGGTGTCTTACTGTGTGGTCCAGGCCACTTCAAACCCTGGGCTCAACTATCCACTGGCCTCAGTCTCCTGAGCAGTTGGGACAACAGGCACATGCCACCATGCCCAACACACCTACATTCTTAGAGAATGCCCGGTGAAGAGGAAACGATCCAATTGCTGGGTTTTTCTCAGGCTTGTGGTCTGACCTACAAACCCTAGGGCCTGCTTCTGGCTTACATTCTTTGCTCTTATTACAGAACATATTAGGGGAGTCTCAATGAGGTATAAAGATTGAGGGCAAGCTGTGATGAAAAGACACTAAAGAAGGATTTTGCTACTATTTTGCCCTTCTCAGTAGCACGCAAATAGATTCTGGCAGGCAGAACAGACTTAGCATGTTAAATAAGTTTAGAGAGCCAGTTAGAGACAGTTCAGTGTTAGAGCTGCGAACATGTACAAGAGCCTTGGATTTGGTTCTTGGCATTGCCACCCCCCCCAAAAAAAACCCTAAAAAACAAAGTATGTGTGGTGTTTTATCTAGAAACTGAGCACTTTAAGAAGTCCAATAACTTATACATATACTAAGTTCCTATTTACCATAGGTGAAGGAACAATGTGGCTTTCCTCGGTAGCCAGACTTCCTCCGCACGTCTCTACTGCTCAGAGAAACAGCTCATCTTTAACAGAACTGCTGCCTCCATTGCCACCACTCCTTTTAACCCATATTCGTGGGTACTGGTTTGCTGCCAACGCTGCAGACTGTTTTAAATTTTTACTTTTACATCATTTTAAAAGTACCCCTAAGATGGAGGTAGAATTGCAAGGGAAGTCAAGGCAGGAAGATGGAGCTGAGTTCATGGCCAGCCTCACCCACAAAGTAAGTTCTAACCCTGTCTCAAAAGAGTATTCCCAACCTGCTAAGGAATTCTTATGGTAACGGAAATATTTTGATTTTTCAATTTATTTTCCCTTGCATTCCTTGTTTTAAATACCCTACACATTCTTCCTTCCAGAATAAATGTATCTGACAGGACCAGAGAGCCGGTTCAGTAGGTAAAGGCAGAGGAAAGCAAAGCTGTGGCAATCAGAGCTCCATCCTCAGAGCCTGGAGGCAGAAGAGAAATGACTTCCAGAAAGTCGTCCTGATCGCCACGCAAGCACTGTGGGGCACCCATGCCTGGTCTTTCTCTGACTCTCTCTCTCTCTCTCTCTCTCTCTATCATTTATTAGAAAGAGTATTTGAAGAAACTCTTTAAATGATACAAAACCAAACAAAACGGGACAGTAAGATAGCTCAGGTCAGGTGCCTGCCTGCTCAGAAATCTGGACCCAAGTTCAAACCACATAGTTAGGAGAACTGACTCCTGAATGCTGTCTCCTGCCTTCTAGTTATGAACATATACATATCTTCCTTCCTTTCACACCTCCTCTCTAAATAAACAAATAACCTAAGTAAATAAACACTTCATGGGCCCAGAGTGACAGAATGGTGTAGATGGCTCCTCCAGTCTTGAAACTCACCAGTGGGAGTCTGGGCCATCCCAGTTCAACCTCGAACCAACTCTGCCAAGCAGGGATCGCTGGGAGGATACGGACAAGGAGACCTGACTTATTCAAGACCTTTCAGCTGAAAACACACCAGTCCCAGGGCTAACCCTCCTCTTCTGAACAGTTCAGCTGATACAGCAGCTGCCTGGCATGGACTGAGCCCTGGGTTCAATTCCCGGTGACACATCCATAGGTGTGGTAGCGCATGGCTGCGATCCCCATACTCAGGAGGTAGAGGAAGGAGGATCATCCCTCAAGGGCATCCTCAGCCACGCACATCTAGACCAACCTGGACTACCTAAGAACTTGGACGGTATTTTGCTAAAGAACATTGGAATTATTTTCTATGCATCACTTCATCACCTATGGAAAGCTAAGAGCATTCTAAACGTATGGGCTGTAAACCAACAAACACCGCTGCCCCTAAAATTAAACCTTAATTTTGCAACTATCAGGACAGAAAAGGGAGCTCAGAAACTGACCGTTCGCCAATAAAAATTTACTCATTATTTCTGACACAACTTGGAAACACTACTCCGTACAGACCTAGGCCAATAGGCTCTGAACGCAGACCCCCTACTGAGCCGCAGGGGCGACGTCAGACGAGCCCCCAGCCGGCAGCTCGCCCTCGGCCTCGCGTCCTGCTCCGAGCAGATGGCAGCAGGTGAGGAGGAGCGGGAGGGGCGAGCGCGCAGGGCGCGGACGGGACCGTCTTCACCTGCGCCGGGGGAGTCTCTTCCCAGGCACGGGAAGGGGCGCAGGGCTCGGGCGGGACGCGGATGCCAACCTCAGGCTGGGCGGGCCGGAGCCTTCGGCCGCAGCTGGAGACGGGGTTCGAGGCGCCGGCCCCGAGCCGCCCCCGCCCCGGGGTCGAGACGGCTCCAAAGGAAGGGTCCCCCCGACCCCCCCGACCCCCGGCCCCCCGATGCCCCCGCCGCGGACCCGAGGCTCCGCCGGGGCCGGGACAGCAAGCCGACCCACCGAGCGGATCGCAACCCGGGAGGAGCGCGGCCGCCGCACCGGCAGGACCCGCGGGCTGGACGCCCGCAGCGGACCGGGGCCCGCGGCCGAGGGGGCCGAGCAGGCCGCGCCGGCCCGTCCCCGCCCAGAACCAGCGCCGGGCCCCGCAGAACCGCCTGCGTGTCACTTCCCCCCCCCCAGCCCGCCGACGCCAGCTTCCGCCCCGACCCCCGCCACCGCCCGCGCCGACCCTTGCACCCGCGCCGCGTCCTCCGCCCCGGGCCGCGGACTCACCGCCCTAGGGCTCCTCCGGCGGCGGCGGCGGCGGCGGCGCGGACCCTCCCTCACAGCACACAGACCAGCAGCAACCCGGACCGCCAGCTACGCGCCGGAAGCACGTCACACCCCCAGCCCCCGAGACTTCCGGGCGTCGGCTCGCCCCGCCCCTTCAGGGAGCTTCTCGCCCGCCCGGGGACCGCCCTACCAGCCGATTCAAGCCACAAAGGGGCGGGCCCGACCCGTGACGTGTCCCCGGAGGCGTGGCCTGGCCCGGCCCCGCCTGCTCGCCTGGGGCGCGCAGGCCGCGCGAGACGTGGCAGCGCCTGGGGCCGTGTTCGGCCGCCTCTGTGCGCGGGTCCGTGGCTTCCAATTCCTCGCTCGAGGACGCCCGGGAAAGGAGCGCGGAAGGCAGACGGGCGGGGGGCTTCCAGGGGGAAGGAGCCGGCCGAGGACCACCGAACTTTTAAGTGATATTTTCCCCGCCTTGGGATGAGCCTTTTTTTTTTTAAAGGAAAGCAGCGAATATTTATTGAGCACTTACGTTCCAGGCAGTGCACTGGGTGCGTCAGATGCTTCCTATAACGAACCCTCCTTCCGTCCTATGAAACAGGACAAACCAGACCCAAAGATTTAAGCAGCACTTTCCCACGAGGCATGTTTTGTAAGTTACCTGATATGTTCCTAACATGTTTGTGGATAAATAAGTAAAGCTAGTCCGCAAACAAAGCAGACCCTAAAAAGTTCAAGTTGGGGGAGCTAGCAGTGTCAGATATTGAAACATAATAAGAAACCTCCACAGTTGGGTAAAGCTGATGCACAAAATGCACCCTGGTTACACAGTAATAGCCGAATTCACACTGAGGCAGGAGACAAAGAAACGGGGCATTACAGGGCTGTGGGACACTGGAGAGAAGGTCCCAGCCAATTAAGGTTTGGTTGAGGCTTTTTTCCCTTCCCAGCTGTAAACCTGTAATTTCCAAGGTCTCTTACCAGAAAACACATTGACAGTAAGAGTTTCCTAACCTCCTGCAATCATGCTGGTCTCTGTTTTGACCTTATCAGTTTGTAATCTCATACAAGGCACCTCCAGAGCCAAACTAGAATCTCCACTATCAAAAGAGAACAGAGGGGCCAGCAAAATAGCTCAGCAGGTGGATGCATGCTTGCAGATCTGGCCACCTGAGTTCAATCCGCAGAAACCCACATAGGAGAGAACTGACTCCCAAAAGTTGTCTTTTTTTAATTAATATATTATTTATTAATTTTGTGAGAGTGTGTGTGTGTGTATCATAGAGCCCTGTAATGTCCTTGTGGAGGCCCAAGGGGGCTTTGGAAATCATCCTGAGCTACTTCAACCTCCTTTTGCTTTGCTCTGGGATTTCCCAGCCTTGGCCCATCAGGGCCAGAAGTGCAGGCTTGCCGTTTCCACCTGGCGTTTTTACATGGATCCTGGGATCTGAACTCAGGACCTTCTGCTTTCGAGACAGAGTATTAACCCCTGAACCATCTCTCCAGCCCCCCAATGTTACCTTTGGACATCCATCCCTGCATCATAACATGCGTTCTCTCTCTCTCTCTTTCACTCCTTCTCAAATAAATTTGAAAAAAAAAGTACAGACTATTGAGATGACTCGTAAGGTAAAGGCACCTGTGTGTAAAGCTGATAACCTGAGTTTGATCCCTGGGGGTCCACAAGGTTAGAAAGAGAAATCATTTTACAAAAGTTACCCTCTGACCTCCACATACATGTTCTTTCTCTCAAATAAATAAAAATTTTTAAATTTATTTTGTGCACACATGCCTGTGTGTTTATCAGAAGACATTGTGTGTCCCTGTGGAAAACGAAGGGTGATTTCAGGAATCATCCTGGATTGTTTCTTCCTCCTTTTTGCTTCGCTCTGGGATTTCCCAGGCTCAGCCCACCAGGACCCTAAGTGCAATCCACACCCGTTTCTGTTTTTTATGTGGGATCTGGGATCCAAACTCAGGACCTTCTGCTTCCAGAGCAGAGTCTTAACCCTTGAGTTATCTCTCCAGTCCAATAAATATATTTTTAAAAAAGAATTAGATCAAGAAAAGGGGCAGGTCTTTTAGAAGCCCTTTAAATAGAAGTCAGTGAAATGGTTCAACCACAAGACGGAGGCCTGAACCTAGAATGATGGAAGAGCAGAACTGACTCTCCTATGTGTGCGCACGCACACACACACACATACAAATAAATACTACCAAAAATACCTTTTAAGGGGCGCCCTGTCAATAAAAAGCTGGCCACACAAGCATGAGGTCCTGAGTTCAATTCCTAGGACCAGTTCAGAAGCCTAGGCTTGGGAACATGGGAGCCTGCTTGCAATCGCAGCTCTGGGGAGGGGGAAGACAGGCGGGGCTCTCTGGGCCTGGCTGACCAGTCGGCCTAGTTTAACCAGGAACACCCCAGGCCGGCAATAGACCCTGTTTTACATAACCAACGAGGGCATTCCACACGCACCCCCAACACACTAAATAAACTGATGAATGAACAAATGTATTTACTTCAATGTCTTTTAATAGCCTCCAACCCCGCTTCACCCTGGTTCATCCTGAAATTCTCTTCTTCGCTGCATCTGATTGTAGGTCACTGGGCGATAAGATGATTCCTCAGCCGCTGTGGACAGGGAAACCGGCCCCGCGTCCACACCCCATGGCCAGCCCCAGCCTCTGCCGCAGGGCTGGGTGACCCCAGAAGGCTAGCGTCCCATTTTCTTCCCTCCTTTTGTCCCGTGGGTTTGGGGGGTTGAATGGGAATCTGGTCCAGGTATAGGTGGGTGTTCAAGTCAGGTGCAGAGATTTCTTTCCAGCTTTGGCCAAACCAGGACTAAACCCCTGGGGCCTTGACTGGTCATAACCAGTTCCGCACGTGGAGCCTAGAGGCGCAGGTTCATCCCAGCACAAACGGAACGCCTTGGACCACTGGCTCTGGGGGCGCTTGGGTGCAGGGCTGGGGAGTTTCAAGCCCCTCCCATAAAAAAGGCTTAAGCGGCAAGTGGCAGGACAATAATTCGAAATTTGAAAGATGAGAATGTTTGTAATTGAAGCAGAATAACGTCAGGAAAGGAAAAAGTAAGGGACACAAGAGAAGAAAAACTCAAGAAAGAAATGTTTTACATGTCTCACTGGCTAAAAATCAAGAAATTGCCACAATGCTGAGCAAATGGTTATAGGGTTGCCTACAAGACAGTCATTCTCTGTGTTCTGGAAAATCCTTCAAGTAAGAGGACCGGTCGCCACGAGCAGCACTTAGAGACAAAATGTGTGTCTTATATTCATTCTCATGCCCTTTGACTTGTGCCTTATCAACACTCTGTTCTCATTCAGAAACCCACACAAGACTCACCGTCTCTCATTCAGAAACCCACACAAAACTCGTCAATCTCACTGGCAAAAGCTAAGTCTTTTTTTTTTTTTAATTTTTTATTATTATTTATTCAATTGTGCGTGTGTGCGTATGTATGTGAGCGCGCATGTGTGTATGTGTGTGTGTAGAACCACGGACGAATTGGGAACCACCATGGACGCCTCCACCTCCTTCTGCCCGGGGATTCACAGGCTCCGCCCTACCAGGACCAGAAGCGCAGGCCGCCCCCGCTTCCGCCTGGCGTCTATACGTGGGATCTGGGATCCGAACTCAGGACCTTCTGCCTGCAAGGCGGAGGCTTAACCCCTGAGCCACCTCTCCAGCCCCAAAAGCTAAGTCTTTAATAAGACAGTGAGAAAAGCAGGCCAGCCTGAAGTTTGAGAAGTCAGGCTGCAGCGCTCTCCTGAGGGTTCATTAGCTATTACTAGAAGGAGGAAAAACCACATATAAAAAGCCAAGTACTTGTCTTTTGTTTCTGTTGAAAATCCAGAGGCTCTGGGAGCTTCGTGAAGCAGCCAGCAAGAGGGCAGAGTAGTCAGATGCTCCAGAGAACCGCATGGCAGTGCCACGCTCTCACCGTCCTCCCACTGCCACAAATCTGTCCTTTGGAGAAAAGGTCAAGAGAGATGGATAGAAAGATGTTCACTCCTAGGAAGTCAGCCAAGAGCCAATCACGAGAGGTGGTTTGTTCCCAGCCTCCTAGACAGAGCCCCAGTAGTGGAAAGAAAGTGATCAGCTCCTGACCATCTGAGTGACGAAATCACTGAGTCATTTCATGTGTTTTCTTTTTTTCCTTTTGAGAGCTGGGGATCGAACCCAGAACCTTGCACATACCAGGTAAATGGTATTTATGAGCTAGGGAGATGGCTCAGGAGTTAAAGCCTGCACCTCGCAAACAAATGGACCTGAATTCAGTGCCCTCTTGCGTACACACACACACACACACACACACACACACACACACACACACGCCAGAAACAGGCAGTAGTTGCTCAGCAGGTCGCGACATGCTCTGTGAGACAGGTCTGCGGATGGCAGGGAGAACAGCGCCTGTGCAGCTCCGTGCTGAGCTCCGTGCTGGAGGTTCCGTGTGTCTCATCCCGTGCACTGAACCACGTGGCTTTGGATGTGCCTGCTGGGGCCTCTGAACACCTCTCCAGGGCCTGGTGCTAGGCCAGCGCCTGGAAATGCAGCAGCCCCAGGACATAGGTTCTAGCCCCCAGCGCTCCACAAGTCCTGCGACGCTGGCTTGACTTGGTGCCGCCATTTAGTGAGACTTCCAGCCGGTCACCTTTGGCACGCAGCTCTCACACCTACAGAACAGGTTGGCCTGGTACCTCAGAAACCACCCCAGCTCCAGCACTCTGCCGTTCTTCATCTGTGGACATTTCCAGTGTGACGTGTGGCCTTGCTGCGGCCTCTGGCTTGTCCTTCTGGCCTCCCCTGTGGGGACAAAGGGGGTCGCTCTTTCCCCTCCTGCCTCATTGGTTTCCCAGTACATCTCCTTTCAGCTCATGAAAGTGGTAAGACCATGGAGCTTAGACCCCTAACTAATCACACTCAGAGGCTACGGTGTGGTCGCCCTTAGACCCTTATTGTCCAGTACTACACTACGAATTCATAGGAATGAATAATTCCAAGGTTCTATAGGCTTTACAAGAACAGATAGGCTACAATTTCTAAATCTTTATAATATATTTATCTATCATGTTTATTATCTATCATATCTGTATGTCCATCTATCACCTATCTATCTATCATCTATCTATCTATCTATCTATCTATCTATCTATCTATCTATCATCTATTTGTCATGGCTTGAAATGCAAGTTGTCCCCCAGTCTCCAGTCTCATGTGTTAGCTGCTCCTACTCCTAGTATTTGGAAAGGCACCTTTAAGAGGTGGAGCTTTCTTGGAAGAAGGCAGTCACAGGGGGTAGGTCTTGATCATAGAGGGTGGGTCTTGACCATAGGGGGTGGGCCTTGATCATAGAGGGTGGGTCTTGACCATAGGGGGTGGGTCTTGACCATAGGGGGTGGGTCTTGACCATAGGGGGTGGGTCTTGACCATAGGGGGTGGGCCTTGATCATAGAGGGTGGGTCTTGCGGCTGGTTAGCCCCACCCTGCAGTGAGTCTGCTCCTGGGCTTGCAGCTGTAGCTCGCAGTCTCCATGACATCTGCAGTGACTCGAGCCGCCACCAGCCATGCCTGTTCCATCATAATGGACTGTATCCCCCTCTGGAACTGTAAGCCGAATAAATCTCCCTTTTCCCCCCTAAGTTGTTTGAGCTTCAGTGGTGTCTCCCAGCAGCACAGAGTAACTGGTACATTATCCATCTCTCATTGTCTGTCTGCACACGTTTACATGACTGCTGAACCATGGAACCATAGACCACAGAGATGGCACGTGACTGTTGGCTATGTCCAGAACATGCTCAGGGCCTTCTCAGAGACTGCGTCCTGCCTGGAGAGAGGGTTGAGGGTGCAAATCCAAAGAGAGGGCTTGCTGTAGGGGCTTCGTGTGTCGCTTCCTGCCATGGTATGTTGTACTGACAGGAAGTTAGAGGCTGTGACCAGAAGTTACAGGAAGTGGACAGAGCCACAGAGAAGGGCTTTATCTGCAGTTGCAAGGTGCATGGTTTCTTCAAACAGAAACCATGAAAGAATCTTCCGGATGGATGCGCACAGGGAGGGTAAGTAGAGAATTCACCTTTTTCCTTTTGAACAGGTTCTTTCCCAAGGAGCAGCAGAGGGAGAGGCCGTGTTCGCAGCGACTGCAGAAGTAGCACAGGCACACACGTGTCGCTGTCTCTATAAAACAGAATGAGCTGCAGCTTTGGAGCCTTTGCTGTAACTTAATCCATACTTTTTGCAAAAGTATGCGGGGCTGGGCTAGTGAAGTGGCTTGGCAGGTAAAGGTGTCTGTGTATAAACCTGGTGACCTGAGTTTTGATTCCCGGAGCCCACATGGTGGAAGGAGAGAACTGACTTCTGAAAGTTGTTCTCTGACCTCCACATGGGAGTGCTGCCTTCCTCCCCCAGCCACTCGATACTTTTTTGTGTTCATGTGTGTTTTACATGTGGGTGGGTGTACATGTGTAGGCATATGTACAAGAGGACACTTTAGCAGGTGTGTGTATAAGGGGCGCTGAGCGTGTGTGCCCGTGAGTGCAAGAATGACTGCTTTGCCCTGGTGTCTCCCGGGCTCCACCTTCCAGGGCTGAGATTGCAGGTCACTCCATAGCCACCAGCATCTTTACGTGGGGTCCACACTGGGGTCCTTTTGCCCTCGAGGCAAAGGCTCTAACCCTGTGCCATCTCCCCAGCCGTTTCTGACATTTTTACTGCAGCAGTAACTTTAGACGCCAGTATAGTTTTTTTCCCCCCTTGGAAGTTCTTGCTACACTGTCTAAAGTGATCTTGAGCTCCAGATCCACTTGTTTCGGTCTCAGGTGTGGATGACAGCTGTGTGCCACCAGCTCAGGCCTAATTCTGTGTTTGAACTGATCTCAAGTGGTTCAGGGGTTACCAGAAAAGGCAGCTTTTTTCTTCAGATGAGAAAACAAACAAACAACCCAGCGAGGCATTGTGACCCCAACCCCCACTTCCAGCACTTGGGAGGCAGAGGCAGGGGGACCACGGCAGCTCTGAGTTCCAGCAGCAGCAGCAGCAGCAGCAGCAGCGTGATGAGGTCCAGCACGGTCCCCAGCAGTGACCCTTCCCTCTGAGGGGTTCCCCTCAGATAAAGTCAGACCTTTGACAACACTGAATAAAATAGTTTTAGAATGAACAAGACCGAAACAAAGTGTTTTTTTTTTTTTTTTTTTTTTTTTTTTTTGAGAGAGCGAGATTGCTGTTATATATGAGGAAGCCAGAGGACAATTTTCAAGAATCCGTTCTCTCCTACCATGTGGGCTCTGGGGATAGAACTCAGGTCGCCAGGTTTGCACATAAGCAACGTTACTCACTGAGCCATCATGCTCTTAGCCAGTTTATTAAGGAGAGATAAGAAAACGTGTCTTAGATTTAGTGTGGGAGGACGTGGGTGGAGTGAAGGTTGATCTAAGAACGAGTACACAACTAAGATGGGGGATGGGCTTTCAAGAGTCGCTTGATGTGGAGAGGTATAGATACGATTTTATGGCTTCTTAAATTACATTGTGCAAAGGATATAAAGAAGCCAAGCTCAACAGCTAGCTGAAGTTTGGGCTGGGGATTTAGCCCAAACTGCTGCTGATAGGCTCCCTGCCTCCCCTGCACCAGGCCCTGAGTTTGATCCCCAGCAGTGCAGAAACTGGTGCACACTTGGGAAGTGGAGGCAGGAGGACCAGAACTTGAGTCATCCTTGACTGCAGAGCAGGCTCGAGACCCGTCTCAGATGATGATGATGATGTTGATGAAGAGGAAGCCCCTTCGACGACTCCTCTTTGCTGAACTGGGATCCCTGTTCCCCAGAGGTCATTGTTGGTAACTGCAGTCTGGGGTTCCCACCCAGAAAAGGTTTCGGCCCAAGCACATCTCCCGAGACTCCCTTTGCAAGAATCGGAAGGACGACAGGCTAGAGCAAGACTCTACCATCGTGTCTGCCACGGGCCACTGGGAGACACATAAGCTCACGGCCAGAAGCCTCTGTCCTGACCTGAACTCTGCACTGGAGCCTGAGAACAACCGCACAGAGTTCAGAAGGAACGGCCGTGAATGTGGTCAGGCAAGAGCTTACACAAGCCAGGCCCAGTCTGCCATTCTGTAGTACCACACACAGCCTTCTCTCATGCAGGCGGTGTGAGCATCTTTCCATTCATGCAGGTGGTGTGAGCATCTTTCCATTCATGCAGGTGGTGTGAGCATCTTTCCATTCATGCAGGTGGTGTGAGCATCTTTCCATTCATGCAGGTGGTGTGAACGTCTTTCCATTCATGCAGGTGGTGTGAGCGTCTTTCCATTCATGCAGGTGGTGTGAGCGTCTTTCCATTCATGCAGGTGGTGTGAGCATCTTTCCATTCATGCAGGTGGTGTGAGCATCTTTCCATTCATGCAGGTGGTGTGAGCATCTTTCCATTCATGCAGGTGGTGTGAGCATCTTTCCATTCATGCAGGTGGTGTGAACATCTTTCCATTCATGCAGGTGGTGTGAGCATCTTTCCATGCCAGCCCACACATCCACTCATGATACCTGCTGCATGGTGTGGATTCGATCTCCAGTTGTCCCCCAAAGACACTTAGAAAGTCCTTGTCTTTTTAGATTAAAAACAGCTGCTGGCTGGGCAGGATGGCACACGCCCAGGATCCTACACTTGGGACAAGGAGGCAGGAGGACGCCTTGCTACAAGTTGAGCCAGCCTGGTCTACACAGTGAGACGCTGTCTCAAGGAAAAAGAACACACTGGGCTGCTAGAGACCGTGTGGCTGACTATTGTGCAGGGTTAACTCTTAGAGTTGCCGAGTCCTAAGTGTGCACCCTCCAAAAACAGAACCTCAAGGAACATGAAACGAAGCTAAGAGCTCAAAAGCGAAGCAGCCAAACGGTAGCTACTGGGCTTCGGCAGCTCCCTGTCAGCGTGGATCTGAGCAGAACCATCCACCAACAGGATCTCAGCGGCACAAAGAACAGCCCACAGCAGAGGACGCTGTGTGCAGTTCTGGGAATCAGACTCTGGTCGGGCCCGTTGGCAAGAGCTCTACCACCAAGCCGTGCTCAGCCCCTCGAAGAGCATTTTGAAGTGACCATGAAACATCCCTGGAGCGAACCATGAAGCATCAGCAGATTTACAAGAATCGAAACCATCATGTGTTTTCTAAGTGCAACGGAGTATGTCCCAAGTGTAACAGGAGGGCGTGAGAACTGGGGAGACAGCGCAGTTGACACAGCGTCTGCCTTCCACGGACGGGGACCTTGTTCAGCAGCCCATAGGCAACCCGAGTGGGGCTGGAGGCAGGCGGATCCCCAGCAAGCCCAGCCAATCATTAAGAACCAAGTCCTGTGAAATCCTGTCCCAAAAAGATAGGTTGGAGAATAGTAGTGCAAACCGGTTTAGAATAATTGGTTTCATGCAAAGCCTATTAAATCGCCATAGGATGACCCCCCCCAGCACCAGGGCTGAATATCACTTGCCAGCTAAGTGCTAGATTCCCAGTTGGGTTTTTTTCCCCACTTAGGCATGGATAATACAAAGAAATTAATCATTTTTTTAACACAGCTATGCCAGGCAAGAGATCCATTGACGCTTCCTGCTTAAATACTAAGGCTAACCATATAACTGCAGTGCTGACAGCGTATTGGCAGATCAACATGTAAGGCCGAGGAACCCAGGAACACAGCCACAAAAGGCAGTCAACAAAAGCACAGACCAGCTCAATGCAGGAAGGAGAGTCTCAACAAATGGTGTCAGAGCAAACGGCATCCCTAGGGAAAGGATGAGACTCCACTAAAACACAAGCCTTACACACACGTCCTCGAAATGGTTCACAGACATACAAGGAAAATTCTACAAAAAAAGGAAAAACTTTAGAAGCAAACAGGAGAAAAATCTCTGGACTCTAGGTCTGGGCAAAGAACTCTTAAATTTGATACCAAAAGTTCAATACACACAAGGAAAACTTGATGTAGCTGGGAATTAGCAAAGTCAAAGCTCCTGCCCCATGAAGGCTCACGTGAAGAGAACAGACACAGACCAGAAAGTGTCCATCCCCAAGAAGCCCCCCGAACTGAATGGAAGAAACCAGTGCCTTGATGTAAAGTGGGTGACAGACACCGCACCTGGCCACGGCACGACAGACACAACCGTCGGCCATGGTTGGGCAAGAGGCACCCCACACAGGGCTCGTGCTCAGAGGTGGGGTTCTGTCTACTTCTTTGGGATCCAGTGTGCTGGGGACATTTGCTTTAGAACAAGATGGCAGAAAGTAGGTACTGAACAGGAGGACCACACTGCACAAGGGATTTCATGCTGAGGCCCCTAAAAACAAGCAGCCTCATCTGGGGGGAAGCAACACGAGGGTCCTCAACCTTCCTTGGTGGCGCTGGCTCAGGAGAAAGGTGCCCTGCACAGAGTTTCGGCAAAATAACTTTATTTCCTAACACACAGTAAACATATACACCGCCTGTGCTTTTCCTGCACAGCTATTCACAAAGGACTTCTACGTCACAACCCGACAGCTAAGCGTGTGCTCAAAGTTGTCTCGACGACAGCGACTCTGGGTGGGCAACACTGAACCTAGGTGTGGGCACAGCAGCTCCGCGTCTTAATGTTTCTATGGCGTCCCCGCTCTGGAAAGCTCCTGCTTCTGCACCTCCTACTCCGCGCAGCAGGACGCGGCCACGTCAACTCCGACTCCAGGGAAAGTCAGTTTTTCTGGTGATGGAACCATTTATCCACTGTGTCCAGACGAAAGAGACAAGTTAGGGTCCTTGTCGGAAACAGCACAACCACCAGCTGGGACGCAGCTCACACAGGTGTGTGAAAGGGCAGGAGGCTGGCACGTCCAGGGCACCAGCCTCGGACCCCGCACACAGAATGGGACAACGGGAAAAAATAATACAGCGCTTGTCCATTTCTGTCTTTGGCGCTGGAGCTCGAACCCAGGTCCTCAACATGCTAAGCACAGGTTCTCCACTCCCAGCCCCACTGTGCATTTCAAGCGCCACTGCTATGAACTTTATGCTTTACACAAATACATGAGGTGAGAGACTTACAATTTGAATAAAATCTTCTATATTACAAACATATCAAAACATCACATTATATATCAAAGGAAAATAAAATTAAGCATGCATAATTTTCTATATAAACAAGCAATTTTAATGTCATTATATATATAAATATACATAAAAGAAAAAATAAAATTAAACCCCCATAATTTTCTACATAAATAATTTTAATGTAACTGTAGTAAACTCAGATCTTACCATCTGTTGGAAGTGTGCAGGCAAATTCACATGGTGGTGGTAGCTAAAACAAAACGTGAAAATGTATTAGTCTAATCCCAGGGATGAAAGCTAAATGTATACTGACAAAACAGAATCCGAAGAGACTGTCCCGAATGTTAGACTCTGAAGCCAACTACCAGCAACAGTGCAGAGTTCGGTCTGCTGAGAGGCCCCTGTATTAGACACTTTGGAAATAAGAATAAAGCCTGGTGCACAGCAAGTGCATGAGTCCATCTCCTTCCCTCATCTTCTCGCCCCGTCCTCCGCCTCAGCCTCCTGGGTGCCTGGCGTTATTTTCCTCACTTATCTCAATTTTGTCAGAATTTCTGTGTAAACAAAGCTGAGTGTAATATACTCAGGGGCTCGCCATGAAATTGACCTTGACCTTGGCACCATCACTCACAAGGCCGTGGGAAGTCAGAAGTCATTTTCTTCTGATGGCCGTTTTTACTTCAGTGTTGTCTGCACGTTCCCATCATGTGCACGTCACAGAACACATGTGCAGTCAGAGGACAATCCTGGCAGATCTCTTCTGCCTCCTTGGGAATTCAGGTTCAGAACTCAGGTGTTCAGGCTGTGAATTAAGTGCTTTTACCCCCTGCACCATCCTGCAGGGCGGGACCTCAGGTGCTCTACCACCAAGCTACGGCCCCAGCCAATGGCTTGTTTTTTAATGGTATAAATAAATTTTAAGATGTTCTAGTTTGATTTTTTGCTAAGTCAAGTCATACTGAACTACGGACGGGCGGCTCAGCATGAGCCTTCTGGTAACGGCTCAGAAACCTGCTAACTTCTCAGTCCTGGCTACGCCAAGTCAAGCAAATTCTCATCCATTCTCCCACGGCACTGCTTTGACAGGTGTGGGCACCAGGCTTCTTAGTGCGTTCTGGAAACGCTCCTGATTTTTATAATCTACTGTTACTATCTTTCTGACTTATTGATGATGAGGCTGCACCTCAACTTCTCCCCTCAAATGTCTGGGGTTCTAATCTCAACTCCTCAGACACACGGGAGCTATGGAAACGCTCTTTGGAAGAAGTCCTTCCTTTCCCACGGGGCACCCCATCTCTTCGGAAGGCAGACGTTTACATACAGCATCCACGATGGCCTTGGCAGCATCAGGGTCGCACTGGAAGGGGCTCTCGGACACTGTGGTGTTCATGCTGTTCAAGGGAGCAGAAGGAGTCAGAGGTTCAAAGCTCAGCTGGAGACAGGTGACCAGATGCCGTTTATTTGGTCGAGAGCTTTCTCCCGCTATTAAACGTTCCGATTATTTATTATGGCAAGGAACAGATGTTCCTGTGGCTGATTTTATTCAATTACTTTAACAAATTCAGGCTGAATCCAACTAAATAGCTAAGAAATGCAAACTGAAACAGGAAACCTATCTTTCCCAGTTCCCTCCAACTTAAGCCTCTGAAGCCAATGAAACGCTGCCCCTTGCAGTGGAGAGGAGCACTTGAATACCGGAGAGGGGCGCGCTATCGAGGTACAAGGTACTGGCAATCTAACTTCATTTTCCTCCCAGATAGTCAGCCGTTCCAACTGGTATAAACACTTGTTTTTCAAGATAGTCTCACCACGGAGCCCAAGCTGGCCTTGAACTGGCAATCCTCCTGCTTCGGTGCCCTGAGAACTAGGACTGTAGGTGCCCCCCCCACTCCAGCCACTTAATTTCCATAAATGACCTACTATGTATCTTCAGATCTAGCAAACTCAAAGCCCAGCTCAAGCGACTTTCTTCAGTACCGCACCGCCAGCACACCTTTATTTGTTCACCATGTCTGCCTCCGCATGTTCCGGGCAGGCAGCCAGGGCCAGTGGCACACCCCTGTGATGCCAGCACTCAGAAGACTGAGGCAGGAGGGCCCCGAGTTCAAGGCCAGGCTGGGCGCCATACTGAGAGCCTGTCCTGAGAAAAGTAAAATAACTAAAGGGTCTTCCGGCTCTTCTCTCAGCAATTTTTCTCTAGATGAAGCTGAAGGCATTTCTCACTCCAGTGCAGCTTTCTTTTTAACGCCCTCTTTGTGCTTCAGTGGAACCTTAAAAGTTTTCTTTCTGGGTCTTACAGATTTACTGTTTACATCATGGTATTAAAAAAAAAAATCTACAGCCAGAAGTGGCGGCTCATGTCTGTAATCCCAGCACTTGGGAAGCTGAGCGGGAAGACTGCTATGAATTCAAAGTTAGCCGGGCCACAGAATAAGACCCTGTCTCAAAGGCAGGAAAGCCATTATTCTACACGAGATCTTTCCTCTACTGTAGGTCCCGTCACAGTTTTTACAGCACTGGAACTGTTGGCATCCATAGATACTGCATGACTGCCATCTTGCAGTCCTTGCTGTCTTCGGGTTGACTGGGCACTTGGTCCCACCGCAAGAACATGCCCATGATCACATTACTTCTCGTTCACGTCACCGAGTAGCACTTTTTCACCATAGGTTAAGGGGTCACAGCGGTATCCTCTTAGAAACCGCTAAGCAAGAGGAAGTCTATCACACTGATTCACTGGGATTAGCTTCGTGGCGAAGCCCCTGCCAAGGCCCCAGGCTTAATTCCCAGGACCACACGAACATGTACATTAATACACACCACACACACACCCAACCAGGACCACACGAACATGTTCATTAGTACACACCACCCCCCCCCCACACACACACTCAACTACCCAAAAGCAAAAACAGGTTTGCAAGTCAGACAAACATGGTTACCAACGTTGCCCAACCCTTATTCCGGGGTGACTCATTTATCTCTGTTGAGGTGCTCAATCAACATTAGTGTCACTAATAGTTGCAGCAGATTCAATGCATATTACTTTACACTAGACAGTACAACCTTTTATCTGTTCCGCTCTGAGCCCATGCTGGCAGCTCACAAGCTCCAGTCTCCCTGCCCCTCCCCTTTTGGGTGGAGTTTATTACGCGGTTCATCTACCTTCCCATCTGCTTAAGCACTGACTGAAGGAATCAGCTCCTAGACCTAAGAGCCCAGTGTCTTACAGTCCGTAGCTCTGGCGTGAGCTGGCCTGCTGCGTGTGTAAGTGAGTACTTACCAACTGATTCCTTTGCCATCCGTTTTCTTCGTCACTAATGCTTTCCAATAGTCATGTGTACTTTTAATAATGTCGACTGCGAAATCCTAAATTTGGAGAGAGACGGATTATGATGATAGCAAGAAACTTTTTCCTATACCGACACTTCATGGAAGCTTGATGGTATATGAATCACTTCCTTTCATTAAAGATGGAAGAGCACATTATGGAAATGAAATACCAGGACTAGTACACCTTTTCTTCATGAATCATTTTTTTCTTTTGGGGGTGTGGTACTTGGGATGAAACCCAGGGTCTTGTGCATACCGGGCAAGTGCTCCACCTCAGAGCTACATGCCTACTCTTTTATGCATCTTTAGATGGGAACAATTATGGTTAGATTACACATGTCAATACAAGCAGTCCAAAGCTCCCAAATGAATGAACGATTGAAAACTTCTTTACCTTGCCCTTAAATTCTGCGTTGAAAGCAAATTCATTTTCTGGCTTTCCATCCGGAACCTTGTACCTCCTAAACCAGTCGACAGTGGCCTCTAGGTAGCCGGGTTTCAGTCGCTCAACATCTTTAATATCTACGGCAGAGGAAAAAGCAGAGTACATGATTCGTAATGATGGAGTCTTTCTTTTGAGAGAGCTGCAGAAAGACCTCCAGAGTTTCAGTAATGTCAGAGCTGAGCAGAGACATTTATAAGCAGAACACCATCGGCAAATACACACATAGCTTGGGGCTCTGTAGATTCTGCCGCTGACCTTAACCACCTGGGGAGGCAGCTTGTAGGAGATGGCCCTGCATGCTACGTTCTCAGCATCCTTAAGCCTCGGTAAGAAGAGAGGGAATTAATGCACCCCAAGAGTGAAACGGCTTCAAAGAGGGCCTGAAAGTTTGTCTGTCCCCCCCCCCCCGTGCTTCTACTGTTATGTCAATGTGTTCTTGTGGATATTTATCTTACACATGTTATACCCAAAACTATTTCCTCTGGGCAAGAAAAGTAAGCCGAAATTATGAGAATTTTTCTGTATTGGAATAAAAGAGGAGAAAAGTAAAGAGTTGTGTCCAGGGCAACAGCCAGAGGCGCGCTCGAGCATGCGGCGCGGCAGGGTTTGAACCCAGGAAGTCGGTGTCTGCTTCTCTAGTCCTTACCATTGTAGTTGGCGGCATCGGGATCGTCCACGTTGATGGCAATGACCTTCCAGTCAGTCTCTCCCTCGTCGATCATGGCCAGGATGCCCAGCACCTTCACCCTGATTATCTCCCCTCTGGCACACACCTGAGGAGCAGCAACCACAGTCAGGACAACGCTACAGAATGAAATTTTGAATGATTACTTGCCGACTGTTCTCTGTTTGTGTACATGTGTACGTGCAAGCGATGTGCTGAGGCAGGTTCTCTAGGTGTAGCTCAGGATGACCTTAAACTTGCTATGTAGCCCAGGCTAGCCTCAAACATGCAATCCTCCTGCCTCAGCCTTCCAAGTGCTGGAATTACAGGTGCATTCCACCATGCTCAATTCTCGCAGCAAAATTTCAAAAGCTAGACAAACCAATGCTTCAGTAGTCCTACCAGGCTGAAAACAGGGCATGTTTTTAATCGACCACAAGAAAAATCTAATACAGTTCAATATGCTTAATGTTTTTGCTTTTTCTGTGTGTATATATTTTTGTGTGTTTCTGCATGCACATGGATGCATACATGTGGAGGCCAAAAGTTATCATGGGGAATCTTACTAGATGGTTCTACCTTATTCTTTTGAGCCCAGGTCTCTAAACCCAGAGCTCACCGACAGGGCTGGTCTGATGATCCCAGGCTCCATCTTTGAGGGCTGGAATGAGATAAACCAGGACACTCCTCTAATGCTTTACAGTGCATCTGAGATTTGAACTCTGGTCTTTACACTTACATGGCAAGTTCTTTCACTACTGAGCTATCACCCTGGTTCTACTTAATACTTTTTTACATTATCTTTGACTGTGTTGATTTGTTTCAGACACATCTTTTCATGTACTTTTTCTTTAATTTACGCCACAGAGTTTAGCAGCTCATACACTATGTCTTTAAAAGTCACTTCAGGACTGGGGTGCTGCTCAGCAGTACAGCCCTTGCCTAGCTTCTGAAAACGGGTTTAACCTCCAGCAAGTCCAAAACAACAAGACTTTGGCTTAAAAAAAAAAAAAAAAAAAAACTTTGGTTTGCGTTTACTATTTCTTTGAGCCTCACAGAATTGATAACAAGTAAAGTGTAGTCAGACCTCGGAGCAACCCTACCAAAGAGACTCCCCCTATGTATGCCAACATGAGAGTTCACTTATCACTTCAAATCTACCAGCAAGGTTTGCCTTTCATTGAGACATGTGCCACCTGCACTTTTCACCTACAACTAATTATCTGTTTCCTAAAGCACAGAGCACACGTGCATCTACATAGGTGTCAGGTGCTCACACGTTTACATCTACTAGTTTTGAGGCAGGCAAGCTTAGACCTAGGACTCTGCTTGGCTCGGGCTATACACACCTCTCCTCTGGCAATGTACTTGACAGCCCAAGACCCTCACTTGCATCCAGCTGCACACACCCCACTTCAAACAGTGGAACATGTTTCTTCAACAGACACCAGGCATGGATTGTTCTATCCCAATGCATTTCCTAAGTTCGGTATGAGAATAAGAAGGTCAATCCCGCTAGAACTAGTTTTGGGAGCATGCAGAAAAGCAAACTGGCCTCTGGGTGAACTTTGAGGGAGCATCAGCTGTTTACCATCTTCTGTGGATTCACAATCGGGCATCACATGCTTAAAGGCTCAGGGGAACAGACATGACAGCAGAGAAGCGGTTATAACTCGAATCCGTCAAGCAAAATGAGAACACATCCAAGTAACACCCTTAGTAGTCGGAACCCGTTAACAAAGCCCAGGCAACATTCTGCTGCGGCCTTACCTGCAGCACACTTTGCTTTTCATCAAGTTTCCTGGCCATGCAACGCGTTTATTTCAATTCCTTAACTAAGCTGCCCAGAACCCAGGAACACCTGGCCACGACACTTATCCTGGTTAATAGTTCTCAAAATGATGGTATTTAAGTGTTTAAATGGAATAGAAGCTTTGAATTCTCACTTGAAAAGACACTATTATCTCACTAATAGGAATATTTTATTCACGGTAACCTCCAAAGCAGTAACTTTGATACGACCCATGAATTTCACCTTTACACTACAGAAACCTACCTTGCTTCCAATTTCACAAACGTCAATTGGGTCATTGTCACCACAACAGCCAGTGTGTTTGTCATTGTGCCCTGGGTCTTCCCATGTCTGAAAAAAAAAAGAACAACAACAACAAAAAAAAACCAGAATTAGCTACATCATCCAGGCTGCTGGCACACAGACCAGGCTGCCGTTAACACGACGACTCACAGGTCTTTGTGAAAAACAAGAAGCTTCAGCCACTGCTAAGAGTTTTGTTTGTTTGCATGTAAGAATTTAACTATATACAGTAAGTTCAATTAAATCCTAGAACTTCTATTATCCATACCATCAAACTAAACCAGCTTTAAAAAGCAGAGAATGGGCATATTCAGAACCAATACAAGTTATATCATCAAGGTGTAGTAGCATCCAAGTGAAATCCCAGTGCTCAGAGACTGAAGCAGAAAAATCTCAGGTTCAAGGTCCGCCTGAGTTTCACACAATGATTCTAGCTCTAAAAATCCAAGGGTTGTAGATGTAGCTCAGTGGTAAAGCGCTTGCCTAGCATGTCCAAGGCACTGAGTTCGAGCCCCAGCACTGCAAAAGGGAAGAGGTGGGAAGCTGTTACGGAGGCGATGCCCTCTGATGCACGAGCACTCATGTTGGCCTCGAGCCGGGCTCAAGCAGCTTCAATCACGGGCTGCGCCTTCGATGACGTGCACGTCAGAGCATCTTGCAGGGAAGTGAGCCTGCCCTGGCCAGGCAGTCAGCTCAAAATGCAGCTGCTGTTGGGTTCTTTGCTCCCCAACCAGAGCATATTTATGACTGGATTTGCTTCCCTGTGCAGCACAGAGGAGGAGATCAAAGTGAAGGGGGACAAAGGAGACTTCCACGCAGCAGCACTAAGATGGCCACGCTTCCCCACAGCGAGGGAACTTCAAAGCTGAACGCTATCAATGAAGTACAAAGTAAAGGGCTGTAATTAGGACAGACAAATGTCTGTGATTACCCAGCACACTAGATGAGACCGACCTACATTTCGGTCACTTACACAATGCCTCACGACAGACTCCATGTAATAGTTCTACTTAATGATGAAAAAGAAACCAGCCACGTGGACAGGAAAAACTCGAGTGAATGAAGAGTAAGGGGCAGGGGACTAAACGGTCCTTCACTAGGCAGCTACACCCAGTGAGAACCTCCCTACTGAGGGTAAGTTGCAACCAGGCGGCTGTCTTTCCTGCTTCAAAGCTGGCCGTCAAGGAAACAGCAGCCTAGCCACGCCTGGACACCGCCAACGAGAATGTGCACGGACGGGCCGTGGGAGGCGCGGGTGCAACATGAAGGACTCTGTCGCTCCTGGTAAACGCGTGCGCTGAGCATCACTCGCATCTGAGGAACAAAGGGAACCTTGTCTGTGCGCAGCGTGGGCGCACGTGCAGCAGAGCACATCTGGAGGTCAGAGGACAAGCTTGGGCTAATCCTGTCTTTACCCACTTTGGGATGGTTTGTGCGCCAGCACTGTGTACAGGGGGCAGCGCCCAGAGGTTTCTGGAAAGCGAGTCTCGACCTCTCATCTCCCATAAGCCCCTCGGGCATCACAGCTGCTCACCACTGCGCCTGGCTTTACGCGTTCATGGGGTCTCGGGACCTCCACTCATGTCACCGGGCTTGTGTGGCAAGTCTTCCTACAGTCTAGACTAGCTTCAAACTCTCAAGCCTTCCCCTTTGGAATTTGGAGGTGACCGGCGTGTTCCTCACCTGGCTTTTTGTTGTTATTGTTAACTGGGTTTTTTTTTGGGGGGGGGGTGGATGGAGTGGGAGAGGAGTCTCCTATGTGGCTGTGACTGGCCTGGAACTTGCTATTAGACCAGAGGTGCTTTGAACTCGTGGCAACTCTGTTTCTGCCTCCTGCATGCTGAGGGGACGGGTATGAGCCTGTCTGTTACACCAATCTTTACAGCCGACTTGCCGCTGAATCTACAGACGGGATGTACGGAATTTACAATCAGTTCATAGAGAGAGACATTCAGAAAAGACTTTCAAATCTGAATTTAAACTTTATAAATGTCTTCTTTTCAATTTATCTGGAAAATAACTTATTTAAGGAATACTTAATACTTAAATACTTAAAGCGAAAATTACCCCGCCCTACATTTTTGATCAATAGAGAGCAATTTCTAGGGAGCAAAGAGTGTACGCAGCAGACACACCTGAGGGATGGCACCGTAGTTCCAGATATAGCCTTTGTAAGGGAACAAATTCGCAACATAGCGGAGTTTCCCCTTCTTCACGTCTTGCTTGATCGGATTTAAGGGGTCCTTTGTAGCAATCTGAAAGAAAAACGTCAAATGGTTGTGTGTGTGGCTGGGAACTACTACTGGAATGAGGTTTTAAGGAAATACGTTATGGTAAGTGTGGTCTGGCTCCACCCTAATGGCTCGTTTTTGTATGAAACTAAGGCGTTTCCATAATTAGCTATTAAATAGAAAGCCTACTCTTGCAGAATAGCTCTCAGAGAGGGAAGAAGAACATTTACTAATTCTGTGAAGCATGTTGTAACATTAGCTAGAATAAACCCTAACATTAGAGAAAAAAAAGAGTTGAAATGAGGGACGGGGGAAGGACCAAGAGTTTTATGGATAGAGCCGAACAATATAATCCACTTCAGGCTGCCTTTGCATTGAAAGTTACTCAACAATGACAGTCCACTGCAGGCAACTGTGGCTGCTATAAAAAGCTCAAGTGATACAAAATATGAAATGAACTAGATAAAGGTAAAGAAAAAGACAACTATATTAAGCAAATGTCCTA
Source organism: Typhlomys cinereus (assembly GCA_023101885.1). Classification (NCBI taxonomy): domain Eukaryota; kingdom Metazoa; phylum Chordata; class Mammalia; order Rodentia; family Platacanthomyidae; genus Typhlomys; species Typhlomys cinereus. Next base: position 2,099,557 of record JALPQD010000321.1, read on the forward strand.
AGAGATTGATAAAATGCAATGGAAATTCCCAGGGGGATTATCTTGGCTTGGATGGTAAAGAAGAGCCCAGGACAGATTTAACAGTAAAGAGACCCACTGAGACCTTGACTGGTGAAAGTACCTGCCCACAACCTACTGGGCGACCTGAGTTCAACCCTAGGAGCCCCATGGTGCAAGGAAAGAACCAAAGTTGTCCCGACCTCCATTATGCCCTGGCCCTCACCTCTCTTCAAATAAATAAACAAACATGGCTGCATGGCAGAGCGTGTGCACGGCGTAGTGGCACGCGCGAGTGGCTGAGGCAAAGGGACTCAAGGGAACTCAGAGCCAGGCTGGGGAACCCTGACTCAAGAAGACAAAAACACAAAGAAACAGGAGCCAAAGGTAACATCACGCGTGGGGGGTCCTGAGTCAGGGTGTGGGGCGCACAGGCTGGGGCTTAGCTGAAGCCCACTGGACAGCCATGGAGATGTGACGGAGGCTGAGCCTGGGGGTTTCATCTTTGAGCAAACCAGTGCAGCCAGCTCAAGACCAGCGGGCCACGTCTAATCATCTCTCACCTCCATTTTTGCGTTTGACCAGCGTGGAACCTCGACGACCATGTGGAACACATCCTGGAAAAACAAAGAAGGCAGGTGGGCCGGAGCTGTTCCTCTCGGGGTGTTTGTACCCCGCTTCTTCCAAAGTTGAACTGCTCATTATAACAAGCCTTTGAGGTCAAAGAAATTTCGAGAAATGCAGAGAGAATGATGGGCAGACGGCAAACACAGGCAGACGGTAACTGCAGAATCAAGGCGGTGGGCGTGTGGCTGCTAACTGCCAAGCCTCAGACCTTTCCTGGGTGGTTTGTTTGTTTGTTTAAAGCACATACAACAGAATTTCTATCTCTGAAAAAGGCCAAGGTCTGCAGTCACCTCCAGAACTCCAGTGACATAGCAATCACTCAAAGTGAGTTTTCAGTGTCTCTTTTAAGACGAACCCTGAATCAACCTTGCTAGCTTACCTGCTCCTACTTCAGTTTCAGTGGCAAATTAAATTTATCAGCTACATTATCTACATTATTCCCCGAATTTGACTTTTTCAAAATTAATTAATTAGTGTGGTGGGGCACTGTGCCTCTGCTGAAAACAAGGGTGACTTCAGGAATCATTGTGGATTGATTGCTTCTACCTCCTCGCTTCGCCATCGGATTTCCCAGGCTCCACCTTTCAGCGCCAGAAGTCCGGGCTGCAGTCATTTCCACCTGGTGTTTTTATGTGGGACCTGGGATCCGAACACAGCACCTTCTGCTTGAGATGCAGAGTCTCAACCCTTGAGCCATCCATCCAGCCCCTAATTTGACTGTTTTTGAAAACCAAGTCCCCCTAAAAACAATCTGAAGTTCCAGACTGGGATGACTCCTCGAGCTAAAGTGCTTCTCAAGCAGAGGAACCCCTGGGAGGCGAACCCGGGCCCAGGGCAGGCAGCCCGCTGCACTGCCACAGGCAATTCCCAGCAGCACCCCCGGGCCTCCGCATTCATGCGTGTGCACCCACAGGTAAAACTGCACACACGTACGCACACGCACATACCAACAGAAAGAAAAAAGAGCTATAAGGTTCATAGTGATTAAAAATGTTCCAAAAATGTCCTAACCAATGGCAGTTCTAGTATACCTATAGTCTTAAGTTGGTTAATATAAGGTGGGTGCATGCTCAGGGGAAGACCCTAAATGCCACCAGTTTAAAAACACACACGAAGTTAAATATGGGCTTGGTGCAGATGAATTAAAACTGGGCTTCGCGCAGTCACAATGCGACTTCCTCTGTAGTCTTGACAAGGGGGCACAGATGAAGTCTAACCTGCTTCTTTACAAGACTGTATCGCAAACAAGGATTTAGAAAGCTTCCAGTAGCAATATCCAGAAGGCTCACGAGGGGGCGCTGACAACACGAAAGGTGAACTGGGCTTATGGTCTTTAAAGAAAACACCAGAATTCCAGGCTTGGTGCACACCATGTAACTTCAGCACTTTAACAGGCACAAGCAGGTGTTCAATTCTCGATTACACAGTAAGTCACCGGCAAGCCTGGATTAAATGAGAACCTGTTGCAGTCACCCTGCATGACTGTTGATAAAATTAACCACTAACCTGCCCTAAGGGAGCAAGGGGCTTTATTTTCTCTAATGGACAAAATAGTTTAAGGGAACAAGGGACATTATTTCCTCTTATGGTAGTCCAGTCACAGTTCCTCGCCCAGCTTGGTGGAGAGCTCACACCACGCCAACAGTGGAGGGAACTGGCCACATCATGCCCTCCTAACAGCTGCGAGAGGGACATTCCTTACTTGCCAGACCAGCGTGTCAGGCCAGGGTACAGGAGAACACCCCCTTTCTCAAACAATTCCCTCCACTTTATTCACTTACCTGGGGATTAGTCCCACCCGCCGCGGTCTGGCTGGGCCTTCCCTAGCCACTGCACAATGTCCTGCAGGTTTACTCTGGGCTTAACTCAACTATTAATTCTACAAATGTGCCCAGAGCTTGAACCTTCACATTCGAGTTGACACGTACATTTATGACAAGCACAAAATAAATACATTATTTTTTAAAAAATGGTTCTGGGTACAGTAGCATACACTTGTGACAGGAGTTTAGGAGCAACCGAGCAGTGTATGCAGAGCGTGTCTCAAAACACCAAACCCCTCCCCAGAAGCACCTGTCCCGAGCCGCGACCACGTGGCTGCTGTGCTGCATATGTGGCAGATGTTAGCAGAGATGCGACGGACCACTTCTACCTGCAGCGTTCTGAGCGGACATCTCAATGACCAGCAGTGCAACGCATCGCACCGCGTGCCCACCCCATGAATTCCATTCCGTGGGCTCCAACATGAGTGGCTTCCCATGGGCTGGGGTTCTAGGTGCCCTTAGGCTTAACACTCCACGGAAGCAGGACGGTACAGAGAGTGCTGCCATCCCATCTCCTGGCTGCTCGGTGTCCTCATGGACCAAGCGGGAACTCAACTAGTTATTTATCAACAAACAGGCTCTGGGGACCCAGAAGGCCATTATTACCAGTGTAGTTTACACGAGGAACATCAACTCAGCGCTTTATGCCCCAGCCTATTTTTTAAAAAAAGATGTACAATTATTTATCATCTACGCGTGTGTGCCCTTGTGTGCAAGTAGCCTGGCCTCAGAGGGCAACTTTCGGGAGCCGGTTCACTCCATCAACTATGCAAACCCTAGCACTTGAGCTCGGGTCATTGGCAAGCCCTTACCCACAGAGCCATCTTGCCAGTCCTTGCCCAGCCTTTGAGGAATTGTTTGTTCTGCTTTGGATTTTTGAGGCAGGGTCTTGATACATGGCGCAGACTAACCTTGAACTTATGCATCAGCCTCCTGAGCCAGGGACTGCACCAGACCAGCTGGGAGCGGCCTTGATGGATCGCATTCTAGCTCTGAATGGCAGCAGTAAAGTCATACGTGACTTTCGTGAAGTCTGGGAGCTTCATGACTGACATGTTTAACATGTACTACAGCCTAGTCAACATGACATGTTGTGTTAAGAAGTGTACAAGGGCTGAGATGAACATCTGAGGTTGATTCATTGTGTGTTTCTCTAGGAAACTTCACAATCAAGTAAATACACATCCCCCCAAAAATGCCAGACATGGAAAGAAATACACATCATTTTCTGATCCCACTCCTTTAAGAAAAAAATCTTTGTTTTGCAATAAAACAGAAAATCAGAGACAGTAAAAAGCATTTTCTTCTACACATCTGCAAATCAGATAGGTGAGTGGCTCAGGGCTGGAGTTCTGGCTACTTAGGAGGCTGAGGCAGAATAAGACGTTCCTAGGTTGTAGGCCTGACGGGACAACTTGAGATTCCATCTTGAAGGTAAAAACAGAAGACTGAAGACACAGCTCAGTGATGGAGCATTTGCGGCATCTCAGGGGCGAGCACTCACACGGCACCGTCTCCCCTCCTTAAAAAAAGGCTGAAACTATAGCTCCATTAGTAGGATGCTTGCCTGGGGCACATGCATTTGGACTTGACCCCTGGCAAGGTGTAAACCGGGCGTGGCAAGCACACACCTGTGTAATCTCAGCCCTGCGCGAGTTGGAGGCAGGAGGGTCAGAAGGTCCTTCTCAGTTTACAGGATGGAGGCCAACCGGGCTACGTAAGACCCTATATTAAGAACAAAATAAATACTACAGAAACAAAACATGCCCACTACCAAGCAAGTGCAGTTTCCCCTTCGTTTTCCCTCTTGGAGTGAGAGCCCAAGGGAAGCATGGACACTGGGTGTGCCCTGGCCCATAACAAGGTCTTGCTCTGCACCCAGCTGGCCTCCGCAATGGCATCAGAGGCGGGCTCAGCTGACCCAGGTTCTCTCGGTGCCCACCAAGCATCATCATTTCCAAGCATATTCCCCACGCTCATGGCGTAGCAACGGCTCATAACCTTGATTTTCTGCTTTGGCTCTAAGAGTCACATTAAGCAGCGGAGTGAAAAGAATGTGGATTCCTGAACTATCTGGTTTACAAGCTGAGAAAGAAAGATGCCCACAGCTCGCTCTGTGGTGCCCTGGCTCATTTAAAACTGCCGTGGGCAGCAAGTCTGCTGCGGCCTCACCTGCTGTGTCTCTGTGTGCACTAAACAAACTTGCTTTCTTTCCTCAAGAAAAAAACAAAGAACTGTAACTCAGCGAAGGAAAATGGGATGTGTAGCAACCAAAATACTGTTCAATCAACCATGTTAGGAGTCCCAGAGGGAAATTAGCCTATTAAGAAACCGCACACACACACGCTCATAGAGTAAAGCAGAGGAGTGGTCAAGGTTGATTCTTGATGCCAACCTCAGGCGTCCACCTGCATGTGCATTTCTCCATGCACGTGCAAACACACGTATACGCAGGCACCTCCCATATGCACACATAAAGAAGAAAAAGGAAAAAAAAGATATGAATTAGAGAACCACCACATTTCTAAAATTAAAGGATCAAGTCACAAGAGCTGAGCATTTTACAGGCTGGATCTTGGTCACACATGATGGTGCGGCTCTGAGCTACAGAGAATGTTCATGCAACTCACTACAACTCTGCCTCAAAAAAGAGGGGAGAGCAAGACGGCACACTCCATAAAGACACTTGCCACACAAACCTGATGACCTGAGTTCAATCCTCAGAACTCCATAAAGGCGGAAGGAGACGACAACCTGCTGAAGTGTCCTCTGAGCTCTGCACATACATCCACGCATCCAAACCCTACAACACACGCAAAATAAATCTAAAAAAATAATAATTTCAAAAAGGAAGAAGGCTGGGAATTGAGCTCAGTGTAAAGCACTTGCCCCTACATATGCCGCTTCCTGTTTACTTCCTAGAAACAAGAGAAATAAATTCTCTAAGTCTTAAACATTTTCTTTAAAAGGAGCTAATGCTTGGTAAATGTAGACCCCAGTGGATAACGGCATTCCCTCATTACTTATAATTACATACAAAAAACATACTCTCAAGCACACTGGGATATTTTTAAAACAGAAAATTAAACTTTTCTGCCACAAACTGTAAAACAATTTTTAAAAATTTAAGCTATAACCCAAAATAATTGATCATGCACACCTCCATGTCTTAAGCACAGAGCTTACTGAATTAAGAAAACAAAGGAGCCCTCTGGGCTTCTCAGAGAGCAGTCAGAGGCCCGGGGTTCTTTACTGGTGAGATTCATGTACGTTTGAGCTGGAGAAGAGTAGCAAGAGGCTTCACCGTCACAGGAAAACCTGCCAAGATGTTTTGCCAGCTGCCAAAATGTCATTTCAGCTCCTGTTTCAAAGAGTTTTTTTTTTTTTCTTTTTCTTTTTCTTTTTTGAGGATTAAGGTAGAGTTTATTAGAGAAGAGAAAGGTTGGAACTCATGGACTCCAGACGTGGAGTGCCACGAGGGGCTAGGGAGTCTCCAAGAGAAGTAGGCAGCTGGAAACGGACTCATGGCACTAGAGGGCCATGAGGGGCTAGATGGCCCTCAAAGAGTTGTTTTTTAAACCTCTTTTATTCATTTGCTGGAGAGAGAACTCGTGCCATGGTGCACAGGTGGAGGTCAAAGGACACCTTTCAGACATGGGTTCTCTTTCCACCACGTAGGCTTCTGGGGATCGAACTCTGGTCGCCAGGTTTGCAGCAGGCACCTTGCCCACTAAGCCCTTCATAGCGCTCCTGTTTTATAGCCCTGAGTCAGCAGGACAGCGGGAGCCACTACCAGGATCAGCCGTCCTTGAAGAGCACTGCCAATCACTTGTGAGTACCAACCCAGCGGTCTCTCCCTTCCCTGGCACCCCTGCGAGCCTGGGGTCGGGTCCACATGGCTTCACGAACCAGAAGGACCGGAAGCATTACTGTGGAGTGCACTGCAGTTATCGCGACCTCTTGCTACACCGCTAGCAGATAATCCAAGCCCGCCACGTGAGACCAGGTAAGAGGATGCTGTGATTCACATCCACTCCCGGGAAACCAGATGTAAGTAGAGACCCTGAGCAAACGCTAAGAGTCTCCCACAGGAAGAGGCATGCCAACTAGAGGTCCCTTGGGTACAGGGGCACATAATTGGCCTCGGGCTGTTTGCTCCACTGCCTCTTGACTGACTGGGGGTCAGGCTCAGGCAGAATTCCCTCAAGGCACATATAAACTCATTTCTCGCCAGTGTGGGGTTTCAGGATGAGCTGTTGTCCACTGTCAGAGGTAGACCTCGCTGCCAGAAGTAGACCTCGCTGAGCTTCTGCTGCTACGTGAGTCAAGCCCAGAAACCAGATGGCATGCACAAGGACACAATGTCACTTTACCATATTCTGTACGTGCACAGGATTGTGATAGTCGCACGGGTCATGCATCGACACCCAGCTAATGGAGCCCCACCATGACCTATCTGTGTGGCTCTTACAAATGAAAAAGCTTTGCCATCCAGCAAGAAAAGTCCCTGAGGTGGATCCGGATCCCATATAAAAATGTTGGGCAGAAATGGCACCACAGTGCAATTCCGGCCTGGAAGGCAGAACCTGGGACACCCCAGAGCAAAGCAGTAAGGAGGCACAGCAATCCAGGATGAGTCCTGAAGTTTCTGTGGGTCTCCACAGGCTAAAAAAAAAAAATTTCGCAAGGTATAAGGAATAGATAAATCTAGTGTCGAGTTTCTAAATGCAATATAAACCTCTCACACTGGAATATACACCTTACAACCTTTGAGTTTCTTGTTTTTAAAACAGTGTTTTGCTATGTAACTCTAGCTAACTTGGAACTCAAGGCAATCCTCCTGCCTCATCTTGGGATTACAGGGGTTAAGTCATCTTGCCCTACAAAAGTTGTGTTTTATTTTTTTTTTTTAAATTTTTTTATTATTATTATTTATTCAACTGTGTGCATATGCGTGTGTATGTGCGTGCGCGTGTGTCGTGTGTGTGTAGAACCACGGATGAATTCGCGAACCACCATGGACGCCTCCACTTCCTCCGCCCTGGGATTCACAGGCTCCGCCCTACCAGGACCAGAAGCGCAGGCCGCCCCCGCTTCCGCCTGGCGTCTATACGTGGGGTCTAGGATCCGAACTCAGGACCTTCCGCCTGCAAGGCAGAGGCTTAACCCCTGAGCCACCTCTCCAGCCCAAAAGTTGTGTTTTAAAAACATAATTCCCTAAAGTTCTAACAACGGGCAGGGCTACAGTCCAGGGTAAGTCAGTGCCTAACACACTCAGGCCCTGGAGTTTGAACCTCAGCAATGGGCAAAGAGGCGAGAGTCCTGGTAAGTTGTCCTCGAAGGATCATAAATATTTTTTAAGCGTACAGTTACTTGCATCTTAGGAAAGTAAGATTCTCACTCGTTTCTGATGAACCAATCTATGCTAAGGTGAGACATCTTCAGTCACTGGTGTGGATAAGAACAGAAAATTCTTTCTAGAAGCTGGGTACTCACCTTTGCTAACACTGTTTACAAATCTCCATCTACTAGCCTATTAAAAACATTAAATTTTCTTGTAGTCACTGACTATTCAGTTATTCTTACTATTTAGTAAACATCCTGCAGTCAGACTGCTCTGTTGACTACGTGGTTTATTTTAAAACTACTAATGAAGCGCTAGGATTTGAGTTCTGAATTTACATGCTGAAAAAAACCAATGTGATTTTTTTTCCAAATGAGCAGCTTAAAACTTTTTTTTCTTGGGGCTAGAGAGGTGGCTCAGGGGTTGAGCCTCTGCCTTGCAGGCGGAAGGTCCTGAGTTCGGATCCTAGACCCCACGTATAGACGCCAGGCGGAAGCGGAAGTGGCCTGCGTTTTCTGGTCCTGGTAGGGCGGAGCCTGTGAATCCCGGGGCAGAGTAAACAAGGAGGTGGAGGCGTCCAAGATGGTTCCCAAATTCATCTGTGGTTCTACACACACATACATACACACACACGCACGTATACACATACGCGCACAATTTAATAAATAATAAACGAAAATTTAAAAAAAGATTAAAAAAAAAACACAAAAACTTTTGCTTCTATTCCTTCCACAACTTAGAGTTGCTTCTTGTCCCAAGGACCTGCTTTCAGCCTGACTCCTTTACTCAGCGACCCTTTAGACAGCACAAGGGGCATTTCAGCATTTACTGAGAGACATATGAAAAGTTGTTATGGAGACCAGCTGAGCTGAGCAGAGACTGTGTTCTGAAGCAGAGGAGTCCTTACCTTGTCTGCGTAAATCGGAATATCGTGAAATGGAGAGATGTATTGCCCCTTTTCATTTTCTGCAAAACAAATCATAAAAGTTATGATCAACTAAATGCATAAAGTACACATTTTTAGTAACAAGATATTATTATCCCCATTAAAAAAAAATACAAAAGTGGGCTGGAGAGATGGCTCAGGGGTTAAGACTCTGCCACAAAAGCAGCGTTAGGATCCCAGGTCCCACATAACAACACACGGCGGAAATGGCGGTGTCCTACACTTCTGGTCCCGGAAGACAGAGCCTGGGAAATTCCAGAGCAAAGCAAAGAGAATGTAGAAGCAATCCAAGATGATTCCCAAAGTCACCCTTGACCCCCCACAGGGACACACAGTGCCTTCTGATACAAACACAGAGAGAAAGATACAAAATAAATGAATAAAATAAATAAAAATTTTTAAAAATACAAAAACAAAAGGCAGAAGTTGCAGCTCAGTGTCGGATAATTGCTCAGTATATGCAAAGCCCTCGGCTCCATCCCCAGTACCAGGGCAGAAGAAAGGAGAAACACGATCAAGCACCTTCCGGCAGAGCCTGGCAACTGCATATACACTTGGAGACAGAAGCAGGGGACCCGGACTTTAACCTGGACTACATAAGGCTCACCTCAAAGACAGCAAAAACCAGCCAAAGCCTAAGCGCATGCTTTGCCTTCCCTGGTCCCTTTCGAAAATCGGGTTTTCACCCCATGCACTCTGTGGGCACGGAGCTGGTTTTAATCCCCTTGCAATGCGAGTCCACAAGAGGTGATCACATTGCTTTTGATTGATCTGATTTCAGTTAACTGTTTACAGAACATCTGCGACACCCTTGCAGAGGAGCAGGGACCAATTCGCGAGAAAACCCTGGCTGCTTTGAGAGGTGCTTCATGAAGAGCCGCCTCAAGCCGTGAGTTTCCTCCGGCCTGCTCAAGTTGCGACAGCTCCTTCACAAGTCCATTCTACTCCAGAACCCCACCGATCACATCTCAAAAGTAATTTTAGAGTTGGAGAGATGGTTCAGGGTTAACACTCTGCCTCATAAGCAGAAAGTCCTGAGTTCGGATCCCAGACCCCACGTAAAACAACAGGTAGAAACAGTGGTGGCCTGAGCCTGGGAAATCCCAGAGCCAACCAAAAAATGAGGTAGAAGCAATCCAGGATGATTCCCAAAGTTACCCTTGGTCCTCCACAGGTACACATATTACCCTCTGATATACACACAAGAACACATGAAAGAAAGAGACGAGAGAGGGAGAGAGGGAAGGAGGGAAGGAGGAAGGGAGGGAAGGAGGGAGGAAGGGAGGGAGGGAGGAAATTTCAGCCAGATATTGTGGCCTATGCCTGTAAGCCCAGTTCCCAGGAAGTAGAGACAGGAGGGGTCACAAATTCATATTCAAATCCATTCACACAATGGTGAGGTGTGGGTAGCCTTGGTTAAAAGAGGCCCTCCTCAAAAAAAGAAATGAACAGGAGCTGGTAAGATGGCCAAGTGGGTAAAAGCGCCTTCGTACAAATCAAGTGACCTAAGTTCAATCCCTGGAGCCCACACTTTGGAAGGTGAGAAGAGACTTCCAGAAAGTTCCTCTCTGGCTTTGCCCTACGGCATACACATGGCACGCCCACTCTCTCAAATAGTATTAAAAAATAAGCAGACAAATAGGCCAAGGCAGCTTAATTGGTAGATTGCTTATCTGGCATCCAGAAAGTTCTGGGCTGGATCCCTAGCACTGCAGAGAGACGCACCTCTAATTCCAGGGAGGCAGAAAGAGGAGGATCAGAAGTTCAAGGTCATCCTAGATTAGAGAAGTTCAAGGTCAGCTTGGGGAACATGAGACTCTATGTCTCAGAAAAAAGGGGGAATAATAAAATAAAATTTTAATTTAAATTGTTTTCCTTATATCTAGGGACGGAGCTCAGTGGCAGAGCATGTGCCTAGAATGTACACGCAAGGCCCTCGGCTCAGTCCTCAGCACACCAAACAAAAAGCAAAACTTTAGAGAGCCTAAGAACCCGCCCATCTAACGGAGTCCACTGAACTGTGTGGTGTGGCCAATCTTTTGACATAACAATATAACTTTGCCCTTTCCGAAGTTCAAACTTTAAAACGAGGCCTCTTCATAATGGTTTAAGTTTTTGACTATGTGCTAGGCCACATTCAGAGCTACCCTCTGCCAAAATTATACTTTCACCAAAATTATACTTTCATCAGTTTTAAAGAGACTAATAAGCAGGACATTATAACAGGAAAAAAAAAAAAAAAAAAAAAACAAGGCTCTATTAAAGATGGATGCTGCCAGGTATGGAGGTCCGGAGCCTATGGAGACAGAGGGAAGAGAATTCTGAGTCTGAAGCCAGCCTGAGCTACATAGTAAGACACATCCCCCTACCCAGGGAAAAGAAGATGCCAAGAAATTTATGATGAAAGAAGGAAGGAAGGAACGAAGGAAGGAAGGAAGGAAGGAAGGAAGGAAGGAAGGAAGGAAGGAAGGAAGGAAGGAGGGAGGGAGAGAGGGAGGGAGGGAGGGAGGGAGGGAGGAAGGGAGGAAGACAAAGAGAGACTAAGAGAAACAGAAAGAAAAAGATGGATGGAAGGAAGAAGGAAGGAAGGAAGAGCACGTAGAACTGGAATTAGCAAGTTATATAGTTGGTTGTAATTACTGTTATTTCTTAAGTTCCAGAAATTCATTTGGAAGTGACTTCAGCTTAGGTCAAAGTCAAGAGGAGACTTTGAGCCCCATTGTAGCCATCAATTATCACTGCCAATACACCACCTTAAAAAAAAAATGGTGTGGCTGCTCTGCACTTCTCTAAGGCCTTTACAGAGAAGTCTGGGGGCAGCATTACCTCCAGAAAAAAAGCCGGGTCAGGAGTTCCTCGCGGCCCCTACTGCTTAATTCTGCTTAAATTAGGTAATATGAGGTCCAACCCTTCCTTGCTTTTACCTGGGTGTTCAGTTTTCTGCCACACACTTCAGAATTCTTTCCTTGTCCTCCCAAACTAGTACGTGCCTTCATTGTCCCCAGTGCTCCCAGCCATGCCCCCTCCGCCCGCGCACGGCTACACTGCACCCGGCTACCTTAGAAAGCGCACAGAGGCTAAGGAAGGATCTGTGGGGACACTGTCCAGCGCCGCCGTTATCACCTATTCCTAGCCGCTGGGGTTGGGGTGAAGATAAACCCCAGAAACGTTCCTGAACCTACAAGGTAAGAAAGAGGGTGGCTCGCCAAGAAAGGCGAGGGGCAGGATTTGGGCTGCAAAGTGGTCCCCCGGACACCAGTCCCGGGACTGGTGTAAAAACTTGGCAACTCTCGCTTATGCAGTTCGGATCCACGTCACCCGTCTGACCAGTAGCTTTCCGTTTCATCCAAGCATTGCCAGTATCGGCGTGAGAGGCAGGAGCGCTCCGCACAAGGGCGCGACCTGGCCTCAGTTTACCAGCTGCAGGACGAGGGGGAAGGGCTTGCGCCTTCCCGGAGCGGCCGATCGCAACTCAGGCGGCAGAATTAAGGTGTCCAGCAAGTCGCCGCCCTCCCTACAGAGGGACCCTCTCCTGGGAACGGCTCTACCTTCAGGGCACCTTCCTGGAGTGACTCAGTGCTTTCCTTCGCCCCCATCCGCCCGGGTGCGAGGAGGACACCCCGGGGGCGGCGCGGGTCCCGCGGGACGTGGGAAGCGGAGCACTGGGGTCCGGCCCCGGGATGCAGGAGCGCAACACGCCGTGCCGCCCGCCCGCCGGCCGCGCCGAGGACCACCGATCGCCCACCCATCGCCCACCCGCCGGCCCTGCCTAGGACCACCGATCGCCCGCCGGCCGCACCGAGGACCACCGATCGCCCACCGGCCGCACCGAGGACCATCGATCACCCGCCGGTCCCGCCGAGGACCACCGATCGCCCGCCGGCCGCACCGAGGACCATCGATCATCCGCCGGCCGCACCGAGGACCACCGATCGCCCGCCGGCCCCGCCGAGGACCACCGATCGCCCGGCGAGGCCCGGAATGAATGGCTGGCCGGGTCCGGAGGCGCCCACCGGCCGCCGACACTCACTGAGGAAGACTCGGTACTCGAGGGTGAAGGGCGCGGCGCGCTCCTCGCTGCTGAAGCCGCTCATGACGCCGCCTGAGTCACCGGTCCCCGGTCCACCGCAGAGCCGCCTCACGGCCACCTGTCCGCACGCGGTGCCGGCGACAAGGAGAGAGGTCGCGCCTGCGCACCGAGAGCGCGTCGGGCCGCGCCTTTAACGCTCACCCGGCCCGCCCCGCCCCGCCGCGCAGGCGTACTTGGCGCAGCGCGCCGCCAGGCCACGCCCCCGGCCGCGCCCCCTGGCTCGGCGCCTAGGCCACGTGGCCACTGCCCAGCCAGGGATTTGCCCGCGTGCTGGGCGGCTGCGGCCGGGGAGCGGCAGGGGCGTGAGTTGGCATCGGGAGCCTGCTGGCGGGTGACCCCAGATCTCTGCCGCGCGCACACGGGGAACTCACCTTTGCCACTCACACTGGCCTCCCCGCAGAGCAATTCCTTATCTCTGGAGGCGCAGCTCAGTCACCCCAGCTTCCAGACTGGCCCTGCTGGAGAGCGTTTTTTCTGATCGACTTCAGCAAAGTGAAAGTCTACGCCTGCCACCTCTTCCGGCTACCAGCAAAGTACCGGTTCTTCCAACTCTCTAGTGAATGACAAGTCGCTTCTAACCTCCCTGACTCAGTTTGAGAAACACACATGACAATAGGACGTCTTTTTGAGGCAGGATTAGAGCAGCCATGCTGGGACGGGCCTCAAGGTCTTCGAAGGTCTTGGAATTCCTGAAGCTCATCCCCCACCGCTAGGAACTGACTCCAATCCTCCCGGAGATAAAATGGTCAACTTCTCTATAAAGGGATTATGGAGATGAGCTCTCCATATCCAACAAACAACTTGACCTCTAGTCCACCTGGGCCCAAGAGCAACTGGGTTGGACCCCAATGGGAGTTAACCAATGAGAAAAAGCCAGTTTTCTAGGTCCATGCCTGCTTCTCATGGATTCTATGAGTTCTTTCTGGCTGCCCCTTCTCATGAGTTCTCCGGGACAGCTGCCCCTTGTGGCACTCCACATCTGGAGTCCATGACTTCCAACCTTTCTCTCCTCTAATAAACTCTACCTTAACCCTCTGCACATGATCTAGTTTTAATCTTCGACTCCGGGACACACAGGCGACCCAGATGGGACTATCCTGTAAGATTTGGTAGCCCAGAAGGGACATTTGAACAGAGGAAAGATTGTTCCTGCAACATTTGGCGACCAGGAAGGGACCGTCCTGCATCATTTTTCCGAGTTGTGCTTTGACTGCTCAGAGCAGTCAGGAAATATAACTTGTTATTCCTGAGCTCCCCAGATTTTCTCTGCCGAGTTCCTAACTAACCCACCCCGGTCCTCTAGGGCTTCAAACAGAAGCCCTGGGAAGGTCCATGGGGAAGCTCAGAAAGCCCTTGGAGGGCATTTCTCTCAGGACAAGTTCCAAGGAGCTTGTTTTCCCAGTTCATTTCCACACCCAGGCCAGACTCCAGCAGAAAAATCAAAGTCCCATTGAAACTGTGCGCGGATAATTTCCTCACTCACTTTCCCAGCACTACGTGTGTGCGCTGACTCAGGCCGAATCCCAGCACTGCAGGCCGAAGCAGGAGGTTACAACTTCAAGGCCAGGCTGGGCTTCATGGAGACTTCCAGGCCAGTCTGAACCCCCTAGTAGGAGACCTTGTTTCAGTTTAAAAAATAAAAAAGTTTATAGCCTAGAAAATATTCATATTTGAAAGAGTAGCTGATTTTACTTTAATATTGGTTTAGTAAAACATTTAAAAATGTGTCTAAGACTTCTGGCCTTAGTTTAGTGCCTAGCGCGTGAAAGGTGGATGGTTCAAACTTTCAGCCATTGGGCAGACAAAAAGATAATGTATCTTAAAGACATTTTCTTTTAAGGGGCTGGAGAGGTGGCTCAGGAGAAGGTCCTGAGTTCGGATCCCAGATCCCATGTATAGATGCTGGGCGGAAGTGGGGGCGGCCTGTGTTTCTGGTCCTGGTAGGGTGGAGCCTGTGAATCCCCGGGCAGAGTAAACAAGGAGGTGGAGGCGGTCGTGGTGGTTCTACACACACACACACACACATATACACACACACACACACATGCACACACATGCACAATTGAATAAATAATAAAAAAAGACATTTTTCTTTTAAATCTTTGTTTTTTTTCAAAACAATGTCTGTTAGATAAAGTGAAATGTATCAAATAAGTATCAGTGAGATAAGTTTCTAAACCACAAGTTTCAGGGCTTTAGTCTTTGCCTCAAAAACAAGAGGACTTGAGTTCAAATCCCGGGATCCCACATAAAATGCCAGGTGACTATACGGTGGCGGCCTGCAATTCAGGCCCTGAAAGATAGAACCTGGAAACCCCTAGAACAAAACAATAAAGAAGCAGAACAATCCAGGATGATTCCCAATGTCACCCTTGGGCCTCCACAGCCATACACACTCAAGTGCCCTCTTGCACACAAAGTTTTTTCTTTTCTAAGCAGGCACGATAGTGCGCAAACACATTAAGAAATGGAGCCTAGAGAGTCAGGAGTTCAAACGCATCCTTGGCCAGCATGTGCTACTCCAGACACAATCTCAACACCCAAAAACCAAAGGAAAAAAAAGCAATATAAATTCCTAATTCATGCCCCACCCTGTGTCACCACCCAACTTCTGACCCTGCTAGTGACACCCATGGGTTTTCAGAAGGTGATGACTCACCAACTTTACCAAACAGACCCCCTTAGAACAGGGAGAGGCAGAGCAAAAGACAAACAATGGAGTAATGTTTTAGTCAGCCTCACAACGTAGACATGAAAGTGAGGGTCTCTACAGATAATAAGCAGTGCCAAGCCGGGGAGTGTTTGAAAGGAATGTCCCTCTGGTTGAATTGCCCTATCTTTTTCTTTTTCTTCTTTGTTGTCATTGAGCAGATGGAACCAATTTCCTTGGAAAAAACCCAGATATGGTCCCTGATTGACTTGTGAAGGGACAGAAAATGTCGCAATAATACGGCGCCAAGTGCACTTTGCCGTGGGTTCCTGCCAGCTCAGAGCAAGAGAATAAAGTCTCCCTGATCTCTGAACTGGCCTCCAGCTCATTGAGTGTGTTCAGAGAGCCAATCAGTACCCACGCTAGTAAAACACCCAGAGTCTTGCTGCGCTACAAGCAAGGGAAACTCACCCGGAGCCCCACAAGCAAAAGGGTTTTGTTCAGCTGGACTTGGTGGCACCCATCCGTAGTCTTTGGACCAGGGTGGCTCAAGCAAAGGTGCTAAAAGTTGCAGGCCAGTCTGGGCTGCATAATGAGACCTTATCCCCCCAAAAAAACAGACTGGGGATGTAACTTAGTGGGTAAGGTATTTGCTCCACATGCAAGAGGTCCTGGGTTCAAGTCTCCAACCCCTGGTAAAAGTAGATATGGGGGTACATGCCCGTAATTCCAGTGTTTAGGAGGCAGGTGGAGCAGAAGTTCAAGGTCATTCTCAGCCACATACTGATGTTAAAAACAGAAAGAAAAAGAGAGGGATGAAGAAAAAAAGGAAAAGAACCTTGTTCTTGTTCTTATAGCTTTCTAAGACCTACTGCAGCATCCGACCTTAACGTGGGTGTTTGGTGAAATCTTGCCAGATAGTATCTGTCAGCGGATAGAATTAATTGCAGATAGAATCAGTGGAGGGAATGAAAAGTCTCCCCCTTCACCTTCTCTCCGTCTTCGTCCTTGCCTCTGTTCTATTAATAAAGATACTTGCTCACTAGCTAATTTATATCTTGAGTATCAACTACTCTGTAAGTCCAACAACGTAAAAACTCCAACGCGCATTGCCACCATCATACTGGGTGGTAAGGACAGGACTTTAAAAAGCCCACTTTCTTCATTTGAGAGCGACTAAGAGGGGGAAAGAAAGCACACACGCATCTCTCCTGCCACGTGGGCTTCTGGGGATCGAACTCACATCGCCAGGCTTGCAAGCGGGCACTGTGCACCCTCACCAGCTCAGGATGTAGTTCTTAGAAAAAGATGGTCTTAGGCCTCCTAGAATAGAATTTACAGACTGGGGGAAGACGCGCCTCAACGAGTGACCCAAGCATTGGTGAGCGCTGCACATGGGACAGGAAGCCCTCTTCAAGGGGGCCCTGGAACCCAAAGACGAGGAAAACCCGAACCTAACAGAGACGAGGCAGGAAGCCCCTTCAAGGGGGCCCTGGAACCCAAAGACGAGGAAAACCCGAACCTAACAGAGACGAGGCAAGAAGCCAGAAGGGGATTGGTAAGAGATGAACCTAGAGAAGTAGTCTGAGTCAAAGACATACTCCAAACTTTTTTGCTTTTTTGGGGGGGCAGGTGATAGTCAGATTGAATGTAGGGCCTTGTACGTGGTAGGCCAGTGCTATACTAATAAGCTACAGCCCAAGGCGCCGCTCCCTTTTACTTTTATATTTTATTTATTTATTTGAAAGAGAGAGGGGGAGGGCACACATGTACCTCCATTCTGAGAAAGGGTCTCTCAGACTTCCCAGG
This sequence comes from Typhlomys cinereus, assembly GCA_023101885.1. Taxonomy (NCBI): domain Eukaryota; kingdom Metazoa; phylum Chordata; class Mammalia; order Rodentia; family Platacanthomyidae; genus Typhlomys; species Typhlomys cinereus. The sequence goes on from JALPQD010000321.1 coordinate 2,116,843, forward strand.
CTGCCCTCTACTCCGTCCGCAGCCCAGGCGGACCTGGATTTGCAGTCATCCTGCCACTGCCCCCCTCCCCCCATCCAGGTAGCTGGGATTATCAGTTCGGCACTACCAGGCCCTACCCCGGGTTGCTTTTGGAAAAAGTTTTTTTTTGTCCCAGCACTTGGGAGGCAGAGGCAAGAGGGTTTTACAAGTTCAAGGCAAACCTGACCTACATTGTGAGTTCAAGTCCAGCCTGGGCTACGTCGTGAGTTCCCGCCTTGGTTACAGAGGGAGACCCTGTGTCAAGCAACAAACAAACAACAATGAACAGCTTTGTGTGGTGTGGCATTGTTTTCCCTCTGGGCAGCCATCTTGGACTTTGCCCTAGTTTAAGCTAATAGGGATGTTCTCTCAGGAAGGAGAAGGCAGGTTAGACTCAGGAAGTTCCTGAAACTAACAAGCTGGGGGAGGGACTTCCTCTAGGATGTGGGAAATAGTGAGCAACAGCTGGGGGAGGAGACTCTCCTGTCAGCCTAGGAGATAAAAGGGGGATTGGGGAACAGTTCCAGCTCAGCCTGAAGAAGACCCCTTGCCGCCACCCCCATGCTTGAAGAACCTTAAAAGAGACTGTTGAGCAGCCAAGCAGTTCAGTGTGAAGAAGATCCTGGAGCAGCAGTGTGAAGAAACTGCTGAGCAGGCCGGCTAAGAAGGAGAGAGAGAGAGAGAGAGGTCAGCAAACAGCCCAGAAGTCCTACAGCAGAGAACTCCAGGGGCGCAGCTTCAATAAGTCTCACCCGTGCTGGGGGTAAACTTTCTGGGGATGGAGCTGTTTGTGATCTGCCCCTGTTCCTATCAGGAACCCTCACCCCTACTCCGCTAAGTAGCCCAATGAACTCAATGGCTTGTCAAGTTAGATGTTGGCGTAATTGTTACTTTGATCTGCTGTTGAACTGTCTGGGGTGTATAGACCGTTATGTGGTGTCTCCCCAAGAAAAGCGTTCATAATTCACACGACACTTTGGGAGCAGCTGAGAGCAAGGACAGATCTGTCTGTGTCGCGCTGACGGCCGGGAGCTGATATTCGAGGCCGACTCGGCAGTTGGTCACGGTTTGGAAGGAGAATTCAGCAAGGTGGAGATTCGAGGATATTTCCAGGCTTGTGGTGCAGGGATTGGATGGCGTGTCACCTAGATGGTGGCTTGAGGGTGGGCGTTCCGGCTGCAGTCCTAACACAAGGAGCCACGGGGTGCGGCAAACATGCCCGAGGCCCACGGCTCTTCCCTGCCCATCCTGACCACTCGGCGGCCGTGTTCTCGGTGCACATCTTTGCTTCAGGGCCACTCGCCTCTCTTCCTTCAAGGAAGGAGTTTCAAATGAGCTAAGATGTGGTTGTCAAGATTTTTTTTTTTTCTTTTAAGGCATATAACTATCCCAGCAAAAAACGATAGTCTAAAGAACACTCTACCCCCCTCTCTTTGGTTATCACACTAGTAAAACATGCCCCCCCCCCAAGAAGTTAGGATTTCCCCTGAATCTTACTCTGGGGGGAGAAAAAGACTGAAAATTGCTGTCACCTAGAGGAGAAGTTTGTCTCCCAGGGAGATATTTCATAGACCACCTTGCAGGAGACACAAGCTAAGATAGTGATGGGTCACTGAGCAGAACCACATCTGGACCAGGACTGCTTAGTTATACACACCTCTTGATTTCTTTTCTCTCCTCCCTCCCTCCCTTCTTGTCTGCATGTGTGGTACATGTGTGTACCAGGACCCTTGAGTGTGTGTGCCTGTGGAGGCCCAAGGGTAACGCTGGGAATCATTCTGGATTGTTTCCTCCTTACTGCTGTGCTCTGAGGTGGCCTTCCAGGCAGGCCACCTCCTTTTCTGCCTGACATTTTTACATGGGATCTGGGGGGACCCTAACTCAGATCCTTGTGCTTGTGAGGCAAAGGCTTGACCCCTAAACCGTCTCCCCAGTCTCTCACCTTCTGAACCTCATGTCAGGCTCCTAAGATAGACTCGGATGGGGAGGATAATGTATTATTGGACTTCTTTACTCATCTTCCCAAGGTGGCCTCATTGGATAGATCTCCCTCCCCTTTTTTAAACTATTGCTTTGTCACTTCAGTTTGGAGTTCTATAACTCTGGTAGCATAAATATTATACAGTTCTATGCACCAGGACTAAGGGAACACTGTTAAAGGGTTTATGGAGGAAGAATTTTTCCCTTGACTTAAAAAACTCCTGTATTGCTAGGTGCTTGTTTGAGGCACAGACTTTGGATTTCTTATCGTGGCTTTATCTGATCCATACAAGTGACTAAAGCTACTGCAACCTCACGAAATGTCAGATGGGGGGGTGAGCTGCATGCAGAGAGATCAGCAACACGAGAGGCAGAAACTAACCCGAGTCCCACAATGTCTTTAAGCCACTGGCTTAACCAGCCCTGCAACTCCTGAGCCTCTTCAGGCCTCACTGGGTTGTGTAATAAGCTCCTGGAGGTTTTAACGGTTAAAATGTGGGTTCCACCGAGAGTTTCTGCGGCTTCAAACCTAAAGCGCCTTGATAGGAGGCAGATAGCCTGAAAGAGAAGGAAATCCCGACGTGCACCAGCTCTGATGAGCCTTGGAGGCGTCGGGCTGGATGAAAGGAGCCTCAAGCTTCTGTGCGTGTGTATGCACACACGTGCACACATGTATGTACATACATGTGCACACATGCACATATATGCGTATACACGCACACACACGCATGTATATAATAGCCGGATACGACTTACTCCTGCCCTCCCAACGCCAGGGAGCCTGGGATAGGAGCGTCACGATGAGTTCGAGACCAGCCTGGGCTCCATGGTGAGGTCCAGGTCAGTCCGGGCTGTGGGGCCAAAGACCAAACAGAATGCTATCTGCGCCACCACCACTCCCGTGCCCGTCACGGGCCCTGTGACTTGGCCTGATGTCACGGGCTGTGGGAATCTGGTCCCCTGGGAATATTGCAAGCGGGTACGCGCAGGTGCATGTGGCGAGAGAAGCAGCTAGGAAGGGAAGATAACCCTCTCGATCGCAGCCCAACTTCTTAGTCACAAATGTCCACCCCCGTGGTGGCAGACGTGCGAAGGAGAAAACAGAGAAGCGTGACCTACCCTCCATCTACACTGTCGGTGCAATTGTTGAGGCCTCAGCGCCAGTCGCGCGCGCCACATGCCTGCGGGTTCGGCACACACCGTGAGCTGAGGCCAGCCTGGGCTACATGGAAAGATCAAGGCCAACCTGGGCTACATGAAAGCCTGTCTTGAAAAACAAAAGAGTAAAACACTGGAATTAATAGTTCCATCCATAAGCTGAAAGAGCGGGAGGCAATTCTTAGAATTCCACAGTCTTCTGGGCGTAGTAGAAGCATTTCTCATTCTGCCTCCGCTCAGCTGCCGGGAAGCCGCCCTGGGGCACCACTTGTCAAGGCTCCTGGCTTTATGCTCTACAAAGGGACTTTTCATTTTCATGTCTAGCCTGCTCCACCTGGACGATACGTACTCCTCGGCAGCTGAGGAACCTTTCAGCCTTCTTATTTGTGTGTGTACGCATGTTTGAGTATGTGTGCACGCAACCACCCATGTGCTGCTTTGTGTGGAGGCCCGACACTGACATCGGGCATTTTCTGTGATTGCCCTCCACTTTTCTAAAATTTTAAGTCAAGATTTGGTTTATTGTTTTGTTGATTGTCCAGATGCTTGACGTTAATAAAGGTCAAAGTTAAAATGTGTGATGTCTACGTTGTTACACTCTGAACACCACAGCAGTTGAGGAAATATTATATATATTTTTCAGGTGTGTGTATATGGGCGTGTGTGTGTGTGTGTGTGTGTGTGTGTGCGCGCGCACATGTGCACACACGCTCGCGTGTCAGAGGGCACTGTGTGCCTGTGGAAGCCCAAAGGTGACTTCAGGAATCATCCTAAATTGTTTCTACCTCCTTTTTGCTTCACTCTGGGCTTTCCCAGATTCCACATTTCCACCCAGTATTTTTTCGTGGGATCCCAGATCTGAACTCAGCTCTTTCTGCTTTGGAGGCTTCACCTCTGAGCCATCTTTCTTTTTTTTTTAATTTAAAAAAAAATTTTTTTTTATTTATTCATTGGACCAGAAGCACAGCCGCCCCCGCTTCCACCCGGCGTCTATACGTGGGATCTAGGATCCAAACTTAGGACCTTCCGCCTGCAAGGCGGAGGCTTAATCCCTGAGCCACCTCTCCAGCCCTCTGAGCCATCTTTCTAGCCCCTGATATATTTATTTTTTAAATCTATTTTTATTTGTTTCTAATTTCATGCACAAGCACAATGAATTTATGCCCTTTCACCCCTTCCTGCTCAATCCCATCTCCCATTGCAAATCTTTCCAGCCATCCCGGGTCTCTGGCTGAACCCGGAGCTCGCTGACACTGGCCAGGCTGGCTCTTCAGCTAGCCCGGTGACTCCCGTCTCTGTCTCCGGGATGTTTTTCCATGGCTTTGGGGGATCTGAACTTCAGCCTTCACGCTGGGCTGCAAGTGCTGCAGCTATTGAGCCATCTGCACAGCCCCTTTGCAAGCCTTCTTTCTGCCTGTAGAGCCCCTGAGAGCCCAGAGTGTCATTCAACAGGCCTCGATGTCCTCTGACCCGGGCCGGTGAGCCTCTGCTGCCCAACACGTTCAACGGCACGTAGATCACTTATTCTCTGTTTCCAGTCAGTTCCACATGACAGTTCCCACACCTGTCATTCTCTGCTCAGTAAGCGTAATTACTAAGCTAGCTTGAACTTACAGGGGCTTTTTAGAAGAGCCAGGCCCTTAATCTAAATTTCCCTAAACCACTTTAAACATCCGATGATCTATCAGGGTAAGTTTTAGTCCAAGACTTAGTCGTGCTTGTTACTCAAAGCATTTCTCAATAGCTGTCTTTCCGTGGTTAGAGATGAGCAATAGTTACATCTCTCAGACGCAGACTACAAGTTGATTCCCGTTCATCCCTGCTTTCCATTTAGCCAGTTCTTTCTGTGCTCATTTCTTCCTTGGAGAAAGAGTCCTGCCAGATGCATCTAAAAGCAGCAGAGACACTAGTAAAAAAATTTTGCCTCAAACTGTAGCCACTAGGTGGGTATCTGACTTCCAAGTGGCCAGAGGCGATGGTTTCCTTACTGCCACCTATGGCTTAATGCCAGGGATGCTGTATTTTGCTCCTAGTACTGATCACTCAATCACTTGGGGGGACATACATGTGTGTGTGCGTGGGGGGGTGTCTGTGTATATCAGAGGGCACTGTGTGTGCATGTGGAGGCACAGGGATGACGTCAGGAATCATCCTAGATGGCTCTACCTCCTTTTTTGCTTTTCTCTGGGGTTTCCTAGGCTCTACCTTCCAGAGTTGGAATTACGGGCAGCTGCCATTTCTTTCTTTCTTTCTTTTTTAATTTTTATTATTATTATTATTTACTCAACTGTGCGCATGTGCGTGTGTGTATGTGTGCGCGTGTGTGTATGTCTGTGTGTGTCTGTGTATGTGTAGAACCACGGACGAATTCGCGAACCACCATGGACGCCTCCACCTCCTTCTGCCCCGGGATTCACAGGCTCCGCCCCACCAGGACCAGAAACGTAGGCCGCTCCCGCTTCCGCCTGGCGTCTATACGTGGGGTCTAGGATCAGAACTCAGGACCTTCCGCCTGCAAGGCGGAGGCTTAACCCCTGAGCCACCTCTCCAGCCCCGGCAGCTGCCATTTCTGATCCCATGTTTTTATGTGGGACCTGGGATCCGAACTCAGGTCCCTCTGCTTGTAAGTGGAAGCTTAACCCTGAGCTGCCTCTCCATCCCTCCATTATCCATTTTTCTTTCTGTTCTTTTTATTTTTTGAGACAGGGTCTCATGCAGTCAGGCTATAGATTGCTATGTTGCGGAGGATGACTTTGAACCCCTGACCCTCTTGCTTTTACTGCCCAGATACCAGGATTACAACTATACACATCACCCCCAGTTTAGGGTTCTGGGGATCAAACCCAAGGCTTCGTGCACACTAGGCAAGCGCTTCATCCACACGGCTGCCTGTTTAGTCTCTATCAGTACATTTTTCTAGATAGGTTTAAGTAGTTTGGTGTTCTTGTAACAGACTAACTTCCTTCCACCAAAATCCTGCAGAGCTTGGGATTTTGTTGCAGGTGAGCAAAGCCCACATGCGTGTCTCACTCGGTATCGCGGCCACAGGTAGATCTGATTCGGTTCCTTGTTTCTGTTGGTCTGGAGCCCTGACTGAAGACAGCGGCTCTTTCGTCATCTCACGGGAGGAAGAGGAGAGGAGAGACTAAACCACATGAAGTCTCCTTGTGCTTGTGACCCCAGTTGTAATTAACGACCTCCGTCCACTGTCATTGACCAAAGCGAGTTCACACGGTCAGGGGCAATGTCTAGACACCTGGAGAGGAGACTCCTGCGCACGAGCTACTGCGAGGTGCTTTGGCAACGAGAGATGCAAAACCCAGTGGCCCGAGCATCAGCAAACAGGTGGGGACAGCCTCACTGTCTTGCAAATCTTGCAGGAACTAGAGAAAGTTCTCCCCGCCTCTAGCACACGTGTGGTGCACATTTGCACACACGCACAGAGGAGGAGGACACTGAGGAACGACTGAGATAGGCTCAGGGCAGAGACGGGCTCAGAGGAGGCAGCTGGAAATCACGTTTGCAGAGTCCGGAATTGTCAATGACAAATAATGTCTACTAATTCTTCACAAGTGTGCCCAGAGCGCAAATGTTCAATTGTCAAGTTGACACCTGAAGCTAATATCATAGTCCTTGAAGCCCCCCCATCAACCAGCTTGATGTACTTCTGTTAGACTAGCCAGAACATCCCTTGCTTTTATCAGTTTACATACATCTCACACATGTCATGGTTTGAAATGTGTCCCTCACAGTCTCACATGTTTGGGAAGGTCGTGGTACCTTTGAGAGGTGGAGCCTTGCTGGAGGAAGCATTCACAAAGGGTGGGCCTGGAGGTGGATTATCCCACCCTACCTCCAGGAGGAGTCTGCCTTTTGGAGCAGCAGTCTTGTAGCGCTCAGCCTGGGGGGGGCGTCCACCATGAAAGACTGTTTCTCCCCTCTGGAACTGTAAGGTGAATAAATCTCCCTTTCTCCCTTAAGTTGGCTGACTTTGGATGTTCTCCCACGGCAATAGATAAGAGTAACTTTATAACACGCGTGCGATGGTGCACGGATGAAGGTCAGAGGATGACCTTCAGAAGGTCAGGTTTCTCCACCTAACGTGGTTTTCCAGGGACTGAACTCAGATCATCGGGTTTGCAGGCAGGCACCTTACCTGCTAAACCGTCTCACTGACCCCATTTTTATCAGGTGTCTGCAAGTAAGCATTGCCCACCCACTCCCACCCACCGGTTCAGGGAATGCAGGAAATACTTCACTTGATTTCTCTAAATTGTCCCCTCTCTCCATTCCTGCTGCTTCAGCCAGTCCTGCAGGGACCCTCTCTTCCTGACCACCAGCCCGAGCACCGTCCAGTCCTCCTCCTCGCTGTCAGCTGTGGACGCTCACAGATGGCGAGGCCGACCGGTCACCTCCCTGCTTGCGTCCTTCTGAGTGCCTTTCAAACTGCATCTAGGGGCTCGTTTCCGACACCCCTCAAGCTGCCTCACCTCTTGGAGCACCTACAGGGGTCCCACTCAGAAAGGACGCTACCGGTTTAGGATCAGTTCCCCTGCCTCCGCCACTGGAAGGCGCAAAGGCTTACACTCAACAGGTACTGTTTGCTGGAGTAAGCCAGCTGGAAGCGGCCGCATCTAGTCTGCCCCGTTCCTGTCGAAGTCAGGGGTCTGCCAATCACATCATTCAGGGTTAGGAACACTACACTGGCCAGGCATGGTGGCAAACGCCTGTTACCCCAGCACTTGGGAGGTGGAGGCAGGAGCATCAAGAGTTCGAGGTCATGCTCATCTATGGAGCAACTTTGAGGCCAGTGGGGGGGGATGTGAGACCCCCCCTTCTCAAAACGAACAGTAGCAATGCCCCCCAGCAGGCGGGTAGAGGGGGTGGGGTATTTTGGACTCTTTCGAGCTGTGTAACCCTCAAGATGGTGCTTATACCCCTGTATTGCTCAGCGGTCTCCCCCCATCACCCCCCATCTCCTCCTTCCCTGCGAAATGCGAGTCTTGCAATTGCATTGCAAGTACCGTGATCTAACGACGCCTTTTTGAAAGAGGCTATTTGGCCCTAATAGCTTTTTTCTTTTCCCTCACAGTGGAGACACAAAGGAAACTATTAGGATAGAAATTGAAAGGAGACACCCAAACTCTTTCACGCTGAGTTTATTTTCCACAATTTATAGCCCAGACTCCCGGTTGTTTTCCAAAGACCCTAGATGGAGAGGATGAAGACGGCAATTATGATGGCAGAAATTAAGACCACCGCACATACAAGGAACCCCACCCAGGAGCCAGACCGGCCATGAAGGCTGCCCAGTCAGCAAGCGAGCCTGCTCTGCCCACCGCTCAGGACGTCGGATGCTGATGGGGGACAGCGAGTACTCCCCAAACACAGAGTGATTTAATACCACCGCTGGCCATGCGACAGATAAACTCATTTCTCCAAATCGCTCAGTTTGGGTTTTTCCACCCATATTTACTTGGTTTCTTTGTACTTGACAACAGCCTCATTTGTCGGTGGCCGGATTTGAAGACCCGGCCGTGGCATGAGCGAAGGAATACAAACAAGTGGGAACGTGATGGCCAATCCCCGGTGCCCTCGTTCCCTCTGTGACCACAGGGGAGGGGAGGCCGGGGCTTCCTGAAGAACTCCAAGTGGTGGCCTTGGATCACGCCATGTTTGTATCTTGAGCTGCTGGTGTGTCTTCCTGCTCCAATCTTTGAAAACCTTTGATTGTGTTAGAAATGTGGTCTCAGGACTGAAGCGACCGCCTGGAGCCTGCGGCTGGCTGGTTTTATTTTTAGAAAGACAGCAAATCTCCATCAAGCCTCTTGCTTGAATTCTGAACCTCCATTTCCCACATGTGGAAGGAGAGGCCACAGCAATCCAGCAGGAGGGGGCAGGGCGCCAAAACCTGGTCTTGGTGGCCGGCTGGTCCAGGATTGGAGTCTCGGGGTCAGTCAGTGCCTTCCGATCTTCAAGGGATCATTAATAGGGCTGTTCTTGGAGCCCCGATGGTCCCGTCTGTAATTTGGGAATCGAATGCCAGGCGCCCTCCATTGCTTCGTTCACTCAACAGTCACGTGCCGAGGGTCTCTCAGGCTCCGGTCCACAGGCGAGACTGGGTCGGAGTCTTGCCTGCACGGGGCTTGTATTCCATCACGAGATACAAGTAATAGACACAGGTCCTGTAGTGCCCCCCAGCCAATGTTTTGAGTTGTCTGGCTGAGGACTTAGTTAGGGAAACCCGGCAGCACCTAAGTATGCGTTTCATCTCTTTCTCATTGACCCACCTCAGGGCCTTTGTCCGTGATGCTCATGCTAGCTGACAGCGTCTTTCCCTACCGAGATATGTGGCCTCTCCCACTTTGTTGGTAACTCCTCTCAGAGGTCACCTCCTTGGGCGGTCATGCCCAATCTTTGACTCTTATTCGACTTTAAATTCATTCTCAGCCTGGCAAGATGGTTCAGTGGATAGAGGTGTCTGTGCACAGACCTGGGACCTGAGTTTGCTACCTGGAGCCCACAGAGGGACAGAACCGACTTCGAAGAGCTGTTCTCTGACCTCACATGTGTGCTCTGTGTCTCTCTCTTTCTCTCATGAACAAATAAATATTAGAAAAAGAAAGAATTTATTTTAAAAATGAAAGACAGATCGAAGACATAATAATAATGATGATGATGATGATGATGAATAGAGAGTGGACTTGGTGGCTGAAATGCTGACACTCAGAAGCTTGAAGCAGAAGGATCGCCATGAGTCAAGGCTAGCCTGTGCTACACAGTAAGTGTAAAGCCAGCCCGGGCTACCTAGACCCTGTCTAAGAAGATAAATAATGATGACGATGATTATTGTGGCGACTGATCTTCATGATCAACTTGGCTGATTTCAGCTCGCCTGTGAGGGAGTCTCCAGAGAGGTCTGGGGAGGAGAGAGCAACCTTGAGTCCTGGTGACGTCACTCTTGGGCTGGGGCCTTAGACCGAGTGAAAAGGAGAGGGGGGGATGGAGCCCCAGCACGCACCTCTCTGCTTCTAGAAGACAGAGCCGCCGCCAGCCCCCACCACCAAGCCTGCCTTCCCCATTCACGCTGAGTCAAGGTGCGCCTTTCCCTCCTTACACGGCTTTGCCTCGGCCACGAGAAAAGCAGCTCACTCAAGAATGGCAAAGAAAGAGGCTGGAGAGGCGGCTCAGGGGTTAAGCCTCTGCCTTGCAGGTGGAAGGTCCGGAGTTCGGATCCTAAACCCCACGTATAGATGCCGGGTGGAAGCGGGGGCGGCCTGCGCTTCTGGTCCTGGTAGGGTGGAGCCTGTGAATCCTGGGGCAGAGTAAACAAAGAGGAGGTGGAGGCGTCCATGGTGGTTTTTGAATTCGCCTGTGGTTCTACACACACACACACACACACACACACACACACACACACACACACGCACGCACGCACAATTGAATTAAAAAAAAAAAAAAAGAATGGCAAAGAAAGATAAAATACATAGCAGCACCCACCAGTCATTAGGGAAACTTTGAAAGACTGACCCTTCTAAGTGCTGGCGAGGACGGGGAACCCCAGGTGCTGCTGTTGAGAATGGAAAACAGGGGCAGGTGAGATGGCTCAGCAGTTAGGGAGCCTGCTCACAAATCTGATGATCCAAGTTCGATCCCTGGAGGCCCACATGGTGGAAGGAGATGACTGACTTCTGACCTCTACCTGTGCCCCACGACGTGCATGCACTCTCTCTCTCTCATCTCTCATAAGCATTTTTAAAAAGAAAAACTTATTTTAAAAAGACAGAGAATGCCAAGTGGTGGAAACTTCTAGAAAATGCTTTCACAGTTTCTTACAAAGTATTTAGCTCCCACACGTGACAGCAACCTTACTCCCAGCTATTTTCTAAGAGACCTGAAGACACGTACACACAGGAGGGCTTGTCTGTGAATGCCCGTAGTTGTATTTTTCCTGACTGGCCAAAACCCCAGCAACCCAAATGACTCTCCGCTAATGAGAAGATAAAATGCGACGCTACACATACACACAGGAATACTACTAAGCAATAAAAACACATAGGGCATGACTGGATCGCAGAACCACCAGGCCAAGTGAAAGAAGACAGACTCAGGAGCCCCGCAATGTCCCACACATGTTAATTTTTGCAGACGGGAGTGGGGAGATGGGACTGATCACAAAGGAACATCAAGGAGCATTCTGACAAGGAGCATTCTGAGTGGACAGAAATCTAATACAACGATGACTGCGACAGTTATGTAATTGCTGACATCCACGGTCCGCACACACCACACAGTCACAGGGGAGCTGTACTAGGCAATTCAGGTAAATGCACATTTATGCTTGCTGATGAATGTGTGGCTCTCACACAGTTTAGGTACTTCTGATTCTCTTCTTGCTTAGCGAAATTGGGTAAATTTCCACAATGATGGCATAGCGAAGCTTTTGTAGAGAGAGAGAAACAATGACTGGGTTATTCAACAAGGAGTCTGTTTGCTTCAATATTGTTTGCTTGGTCACCATGTTCTCATCTATCTTTCCTTGGTGGCACTTTAGAGGGGCGAGCTGAGGGGAAGGACCTGTGAGGGCCAAGCCCAATAGCAAATGCTTTGTCCTGATCGCTCCGGGCTTGGCTCGCGTCTGGGTTCGGGATGAATGCACAGTAGGTGAATGTCCGGGGGGCTCCCGGGCCCCCATCCCAACCCAAGTCAACCCATGGGGCGTCCAGGCCCCCAGAGCAAGGCGGCGCCTGACCAGCCTGTGGTTCGTGGCCCAGGGTGGACACAGCGTCCAGCTCACGCTGGTCAAGTGGGAACCCATGGTCTTGGGCAAGTCAAGAGCCCATTCATTGGCGAGGCCGCGCTGAGAAGGACCGCCCTTGTTGCTCACGGCCCTGCGGGACAGGGTGTTCCTCCAAGGGTCCCTAGGGGTGGAGAGTCCCGTGTCAACAGGCCTCTGGCCCTCTATCCCCATCAGCGGGTTCTGCTCACCTCCCATGCAGGGGAGGGCGGTCACCTCAGGAGACCCGGCCACGCCATCGGTGGAACATAGCTGCTGTGGTGGTGGTACAAGCACCCCAACTTCCCAGGTTTGGGGACCCAGGGATCCCGTGAGGCTGACAAAGCGTCACGGCTTCATATGACAGGCTTTGAGCACAGCAGTTTTTCCTGACCTTAAGCAGGAAGCCACATAGGCAGCGGAGGGGCCCAGGGGCGGAAGGCCTTTGCTGGCCTGTCACCCTTAAACACAAGTGATCTGTCTTCAGGGTCCACAGGGGCACTATTACCAGGACCACCTTTCATCTAAGGCCACCGCACATCGTTTATAACGGCTGACCCTTCAGCAGAAACACCGCAAAGCACATACGACGTAGATAATCAAAAACACAGGCCATGTGTACGATGGATTATTATTTAGTCCTGAAAAAAGAAGGGCGTTCCCATATACAGGCCACAACACGGAAAGACCTCGGAGGCGGGGTGCTAAGTAAAGGAACCGTCACAAAAGCATCGTGCTGAGTGGGTTCAGTTATAAGTAGGCGGAGGGGTCAAATCCAGAGAGAGAGTAGATGAGAGTTGGGAGAAAGGAGAATGGGGGGGGAGGGTCTGATGAGATACAGTCCTGGGCGTGATGGGGTGACAGGCACACAGCGCAAAGGTTCACACTTCGAAGACGCGAATGTGAGAAATGGTACGTTGTGGTATTTTACTGCACATACAGAGAAGCTCCGCGCGTGCACCCACAAGGCCTGCCCACTAGCTTCAGACAGCACCAAGTCGTGCCTGTTACATTCAGATCAAGCCCGCAGCAGGCAGATGCCACCTCTGACCTTTCTCGAAGATTCAAAATAACAGCGAAACATCTGAAGCTCGTCTTTGAGGAGCCTCCGTAGAAAGTCCAGCTGGGGACAATCCCCCCTTGGGCCAGTCTGTGATGGTCTATGGGGGGAGACCAAGGCTGGAGGAGCAATCCCAGGGGGAAGAGCTGACAGCTCGCAGACAGCTCGCAGCCATTCGCGGATGGGCATTGTGGGGTTGACGTGACCCTTTTTGTCTGGTCTATTTTTACAGCGGAGTCTAATCTAAGGCGAGAGCTGGCTGCTCTCAGCTCTGTGGGTCCCGTGCGGCGGATGCACTACCAGAGATGGGGACCAGGTAGGGTCACCCACCGAGAGGTGGGGGAGCACATCTTGCCTGTGACTCTCATCCATCATTCCTAGACTCTCCCCACCGTCAGCTGCTGCAGGGAGCTGTGGCAGCCTGTCACAGGGGCGGAGACATCTGCTCAGAGCGACTCAGGCCCAAAGTTACGTGGACAGACTCCATGGGGTCTTTTCCCAGCCCCAGAACCAGGGCACCCGAATTCCAGTCCCACGTGTGTTCTGTTCCGAAGTTAGGCAGAACATGGGAATTTCCAGCTCTAAAAGGCTGGACACAGTTGGGAAAGAGTCGGAAGAGCCGCCTGTCCACGCCGCTCGGCCCCGTAACCTCAGCCCCACTGGGCCTCGGGGGCTTTAGGAAATGGCAAGAACACTGCCAACCTCTTCTCGCAGAAATCAGATGACCACGTCTGGGGACGTGCTTGGACATGCACGATTGTGAAGCAGTGTCTTCGCTGCCCGTAGTCAATGCTTCCAATGAATCAGTCGCAAGTCACATTAAAGCAATAATCGGGGCGCGGAGCCCTGAATCCTAGAAATCTTTTTTTATTCCTTAAATGTCTAGCAACTAAGGCGATGGGGGGGTGTCAATTAACTGCAGATTATTAGGGCTGCACAAGAACACGCAGAGGCAATCCCATTTCCCCGAGTGTTCGAGAGACTCCCCCCTTTTTCAAGATGGTCGAATCTGCACAGAGAGCGAGCTGGGGTGCAAGCATGATCCCCTGCTGTTTTTTAGGGTGCGTGAGTTGCATGCTATGTAGGGGTTGGTGTTCCTTCCAGGACACCCTGGATCTAGCTTTGCTTGTGCAACTTTCCTCGTCAGGGAGACGACGTCCCGCAAGCAGCCCCAGGGAGCAGGATCCAAAGGAAGAGTTGTGTTCCCCCCCATTGGCTGAGTCTTCAGTCCTCCCTTCCCCTTGCTGGTCACCCCCCATAAGCAGTCCCCTTACAAAAAAAAAAGCTCTGTAGGGATCTGGGGGGATGCGGATGGGGGAGGGCACCTTCCTCCCTGCCCTAAGCTCAGGGCCAGAGCACCCTGCTGTGCTAGGGGGCTCCCTGGGGTTCTCTGTGCAGCTACTCAGCTGTGACTTCCTACTTGGAACAAGCCACACTGGAGCCGGCAGGAAAACCACACGGACTTTTCCCAGGAAGGGGACAAGGGCGCTGCCTCTGCAAGGAAACACAGAGCCCCCGGGGTTCCCCCGCAGGGACACAGGGGTCTCCTGGCTCTGGGTTAGGAGTACCCAATTCCTGGGCTCCACCCTAGGGCACCTTTGGGAAACCCTGGAGTCAGGTTCAAGTGGGATAGCTTGTCATCTCCCCTGAGCCTGTGCACAGGAGCCTTGTGAGAATACGATGACTCGAGGGCTGTCCAGATACAACCATGCACGGAAAGATGTAGAAAAGTTGTGTCTTCTTTCCCTTTTCATCCACGATCGCAGCTGGATTGTTTGTGACACGCACGGAGGCAGCCTGGCCCCCTCTTCTATCGCCCTCCGGACTTCTTGTCGTGATCAGGGAATGACGCCTCCGGGCCGCAGGTCGAGGCCGGAGCTGTCTCTGGACCCTGATCAGATGTCCCAGGCCGGGATGGTGAGGGGTCCACGCTTGCAGCCGGGTCCCTCCCGGAGCCCGGCCTGGTGGGCCACGCGCCCGTTGCGCAGCTGGAAGCGGCCAGGCCTCGGGGCCCCGCTGCTGGGGCCGGACTCGGACGGCAGCCCGGAGTCGCTGGGCTGCACGTCCACCACGACGCGCCGGTGCAGCAGCCGGCCGGAGCGCTCGGAGTAGGCCTGCTTGTGGCCGCCCCAGGGCGGCGGGCAGAGCTGGGCGCGGAAGGCGGCCTGGAAGCCGCGGCGGAAGTTCTCGTTGAAGTAGCCGTAGATGATGGGGTTGGCGCTGCTGTGGAAGAAGGCCAGCCAGTGCGCCAGCGGGAAGGCGTAGACCGACAGCAGCTGCAGCTGCGGCTCGCTCAGCGGCGCGTAGTCGGTGAGCAGCAGCAGCGCCCAGAGTGGCATCCAGGACAGCGTGAAGAAGAGCGCCACCATGACCAGCATGTGCACCACGCGGACCCTGCGGCGCGCCGCGCGCCCCCCCTCGCCCGCCGCCGCCTCCGCCGCCGCGGGGCCCGGCGCCTGGCACAGCTTGCAGGCGATGCGCGCGTACATCACCACGATCAGCGCCAGCGGCGCCAGGTAGATGTGCGCGAAGAGCACGGCCGTGTACACCTTGCGCATGCCCTGGTCGGGCCAGGCCTCCCAGCACGAGTAGAGGGGGTAGGAGCGGTTGCGGGCGTCCACCATGAAGTGGTGCTCCTCGCGGGTCACGGTCAGCGTGACGGCCGAGGGACACATGATGAGCAGCGCCAACGCCCAGATGACCGCGATGGTGAGCAGCGCCTTGCGCAGGGTCAGCTTCTCGCGGAACGGGTGCACGATGCAGCGGAACCTGCAGCACCCCCGGGGGAAGGGTGGGAGAAGAAAGAAAGAGAAGTGGGGGTCTGGGAAGGTCCCCTCCGGGCGCCAGCCAGGCATTGAGCCGACCTGGTTCAGGGCTGCCGGATGGAGACATCTGACATTCGTCATCTCATCTCTGGCAACGTCTGAGGACAGTTAGGGCACTAATTAGGTGAATTTGCAAGTGAATTGGTTTCCGAGCAGGTGAGTCACCCGGAAACAGAAGGGGGGCAGGAGGGAGACACAGCCTGGAGCCAGGGGCTTGGGGGCTGGTTAGTTGGCAGTTGGCACAGCCCTCAATGTGTGGTACACATTCCATGTTTGAGAAGCCTGTCTGGGTTCATCTGAAAATAGGTTTTTAACCCTGTGTGGATTCCCCTGGGAGCAGGGGTGGAGCTGTATGACAGGCAGACCCTGGGTCACCTTGGTTAGGGTCCTTCCACAAGCGAGCACTGCCACTGTAGAAGGGCACATCTGCTCACTTATGCCCTTGTTAGACCTCTCAACAGCAACTTTTTGTTTCTTCCGGTGCCGGGAATTGAATTAGGGCCTCATCATCCTAGGCAAGAGCTGTGTCACTGAGCCATGACCCGCCCTCGGCAGCAACTTGTTACACCTGTAATTTATAAGTGTGTGTGTGTGTGTGTGTGTGTGTGTGTGGTGTGTGTCCAGGCACTGTGTGTGCCTGTGGAGGTCCAAGGGTGACTTTGGGATTGCACTACTGCTTTTTTGCATTTGCTCTGGGGTTTTCCAGGCTCTGCCTTCCAGGGCTGGAAGCGTAAACCACAGTCATTTCCACCTGGCAATTTTTACATGGGATCTTGGATCCGAACTCAGGTTCTTCTGCTTCGGAGACAAAGGCTCAACCCCTGAGCCATCTCCAGCCCTTTCTTTCTTTCTTTCTTTCTTTCTTTCTTTCTTTCTTTCTTTCTTTCTTTCTTTCTTTCTTCTTTTTCTTTCTTTCTTTCCTTTCTTTCTTTCTCTCTCTTTTTCTTTCTCTCTTTCTTTCTTTCTCTCTCTCCCTCCCTTCTCCTTCCTCCCTCCCTCCTTTGTCTTCTTTCCTTCCCTCCCTCCCCCTCCCTCCCTCCCTCCTTTCTTCTTTCTTTCTTTCTTTCTTTCTTTCTTTCTTTCTTTCTTCTTTCTTTCTTTCTTTCTTTCCTTGCTTTCTCTCTTTCTTTCTCTCTCTCCCTCCTTCCGTCCTTCCTCCCTCCATCCCTCCTTTCTTTCTTCTTTTCCTCCCTCCCCCCCCCCCCACCCCTCCCTCCCTCCTCCCTCCCCCCTCACTCCTCCTCTCCTCCCTCCCTCCCTCCCTCCTTCTTCTTTCTTTCTTTCTTTCTTTCTTTTCTTCTTTCTTTCTTCTTTCTTTTCTTTCTTTCTTTCTTTCTTTCTTTCTTCTTGGGGTCCTCCCCCAGCTGACCTCAAAGTCCTATATAAGCGAGGATGACCTTCAACTCCAGATCAGCCGGCCTCTCCCCTAGGTCTCTAATTAACAGCAGAGGAAAGGAGCCAGAGGTGGGACTCGATTGACTCCAGATCATACAGCCAGGGCCAGCTTGAAACGCAGCTTTGTCTTAGCTTTGTCTTGCTCTACTATGTCCCATAAATCTGCAGCTGTGAGGCCTCACCTGACTTTACAGAATTTTCCAGAACACAGGAAAGGGAAAAAGTTATTCGGTGTAATTATCCTGGAAGAGGCTGAGGAGTTTGGACACTTTCTCTTTTAAGCTCCTTGGTGGGTCTCATGACTGGCCAACATTGGGGGCTGCTGGGAGGTGGAGGATGTGGTAATCTGCCCTCCCCCCCCCCGCCCGCAAGGGGGCTCATAGGCCATTGTTGCCCCACCATGACTTCCTGAAGCCAGGTGAGAAGCAGGTGTTAGGATCTGTCACCCCAGTACTCTTGGGATGTGTTCAGAAGGACCGGCAGGGTCTGTCAATCAAGTCTTTCTGGGCCTCCATTTCCTTATCTGCAAAATGGGGTCCACAGTAGACCCTCTTCTGTAGGGTGACAAATGGGAAGTGAGATCATCCCACTCCTAGAGACATTCTGAATGCTTAAGAATGAGAAGAGGGGCTGGCGAGACAGCTCGGGATAAAAGACTTGCTTGCAAGCCTAGAGTCCCGAGTTTGATCCCTGGAAGCCCAGATGGGGGGAGGAAAGAAGCAACTTCCAAAAGTTGTCCGTGACCTCTGCGTGATCCCACGGCACGCGTGCACATACCTCCTCTCTGCGTCTTCCTCACTGTTTAAATGAGAAAAGCAGAGGCTTCTACCTCCCAGAGCACTCCCGTTTATCCCGTCATCTACTGGGACCTGCTGGCAGCCTTACTTGTGGATGGGAACCTGTCTAGGACATGAGAAGGGCTGTCTGCGGGGTCACGTGACAACTTAAGGGCAGAACCTTTGTGAGACAGTCGTGTTCGTCCTCAACTGGAGGGGCTGGGGAGATGGCTCAGTTAGGGAGGCACCTGCTTGCAAATCAGCGGACCCGAGTTCGATCCCTTGAAGCCCACAGGGTGTAAGGGAAAGAACTGGCTTCTCAGAGTTGCCCTGTGACCCCCCCCATCCGCTATGGAATACATGTGCAGTTTCTTCTAGTTAACAGAATATGAAAAGAGGTCATCCAACAAATAATGATCGACTCGACAGCTAGGGAGTAGACCCGGGGCATACCTTTGAGGAACTCCGTCATTCAGGTTAGCTTCTGAGAACGTCTGTGAAGGATTGGTGTGATTGCTTTAATTGTGAGCGGGACCATTCAGTAGCAAGGGATTTGGAACTGTCGAACAATGTGCAGTAAGCACGCGTGTGTTGATGTCTTACCCTCTGCCGTACATTGGCATCTTGCCCTCTGCCCTTTGGATGTGGCATGGCTAGCTCCCTGAAGCTCCTATGCATATGAGACTGTAACCTGCTACCGTGAGCAGGAACAAACTCTTGCTCCCCTAAACTGCTTGGGGCAGGCTTCTGTTGCTGTCAGACTGAGGGACTACGGGGTGCACACAGTGTGGAGCTGACATCTGGCTAGATGTCCTTTCTTTGTCACTCACCTGGGTCCTGCCCTTCTTTTTAATTTTTTTTGCCTTTTTCTCTATTTAATTATTTAATATTGTATACATGAATATAGTAACTTTATAATATTTTCAACCCTTAGTCCCAAATTCCATCCCCCCCTCCTTTTCTCCTTACAACCTTTCATCTGGTCCTGCCCTTCCACTTTCTCTCTTTTCCCAGCCTGACAGCACCTTTCCCCTCTCTAACTGCCAACTTCCAGACTTGCCGCCTCTGGATGCATGACCTTTGCCTTCATCGGGTCATGCAGCACTTGCTACTAGTGCACTCGGGGTTCACAGGCACAGGGGAGTACTGTGGAGTCATGGGTCAGGCTTCCTGGAGGAGGTGGAGCTTGACCAGCCGCAAAGGCTTCTGGGTGACGGCCCACAGCCACATCCTCAAGGTGATGACGGATGCTGCAGGGGAAAGGGTCCCACATCCAGGAATGCTGCTTGGGGGAGGTGGTCCCCACACTCCCAGGTCACTCCGCAATAATAACAAAGCAAACATGCTTCAGGGGAGAATTTCCCACATCATCCAGCTGGTCAGTAGCTTTGTGGAGAGAGGAACCCGGGTTCATCGGGCCAGCCGCCCACTTCGTGGACTTCACAAGAAATAGACAAAAATCTGTGTGATGAACACAGAGGTGGAGAGAAGATGGAAACACTAGCTTCTGGCAAGAGCCGGGCTGAGAAGGGGTTGTACTGAAGAGGAGGAGGGAGAGGAAGAGGGGGAGGAGGGGAGGGGAGGGAGGAGGGGAGGGGAGGATGAGGGGAGGGGAGGGGAAGGGGAGGAGGGGGAGGGGAAGGGGAGGAGGGGGAGGGAAGGGGAGGGGAGAGGGGGGAGGGGGGAAAGGGGAGGAGAGGAGGGGGAGGGGGGAAGGGGAGGAGGGGGAGGGGGGAAGGAGGAGGGGAGGAGGGGGAGGAGGAGGAGAGGAGGAGGAGTAATTAGAAATGACGCTGCAGCTGCTATTTGGACTCCGGGCCAAGAAATGCCTGAAAGCTTTGTAGACAGAAGCAATCTGAAGCCTTCAACCTCCCGTTTTACAGACGAGGTTCCAGGGGCTCCGACTTGCTGAGCGAGTGACCCAACATCGCACAGCAAGGCCGGGCTGGGGGCCAGAGCCATGTCCTGCGTTGATCTGCCTGTCACCTGGCTCTGGGGGATGCCTTACCCCCTGGACGGTGAGCGGGCAGGGCTGTGGATGAAGATGCCAACAGGCAAGGGCAGTGTGTGCTCGGGAAAGCTGTGGCTTCCGAGCTGGCTCAGCGTCTCCCTGACCCAGCTCCACCCCTGGCCTCTGGCCACGTGGCTGACGACCAGCTGTGGTGGACACGGGGCTGAAGGAAGGGCTGGACTTGCAGAGACTGGCCGGGAGGTAGGATCCAAGGGCAGGAGACACCTTGCCTCTCCCCAGCCACAGCAGGGCCCCCCACTCCCTGGGCTTAACGGCAGGGAGCCTGGGTTCCTGCTGTCCGGGCGGCAGAACTGTTCTCTCAAACCCCAGGAAGGCCCCGCAAGCTGGACCGCCAGCCTGCCAGGTCCTCCGTGGGCGACCCAGGGTCGTTCTACCGGTCAGAGAATGTCCTTCCAAACGGTCTATGTGAGGACACTTCTCACCTTTCCACAGCGATGGCCACCAGCGTGAAGACGGAGGCGGACACAGACATGCCCTGGACCAAGCCACTCATCTTGCATGTGACGTTGTCGAAGGGCCACCCTGCAATGACAGAGGCCCCCAGGGTGAGAGATGCCCCTCACGGGAGTCAGAGCTCCTGGCCAAGTGAGGTAGGCCAGGGCCCCGGAAGCATGATCCGTCCTCCTGGTACTGCGAGGGGTCACGTGGCCTCTGTGTTACTCTTCCCTGGACCTAGGAGCCGGTGGTCCCCTCAGAATAGACGGTGCTAACAGTTATGCATGTGGCTTTCATGTTGGCCCCGGATTCTGTCCATCCAGTCCTGCCTGGCGTCCTGCTCCTACGCAGCTGCCCAGGACATGAGTCTTTCCTCACAATAAGCCTACTATTACACACATACCACCTGCACACAGATACGCACTCCTACATACATGCATATGCTTACATATACACACAGTCCTATACACACACACCTACATACACAGTCTTACACACACTTTTACACATACACACACACAGCCCTATACACACACATCCCCAGGCACATACATCTATACATATAGATACAAATATATACCTACACATATCCATACACACACATGCACACACGTGTGTGTGCATGTGTGTGTCTGAGTATAGAAGAGGCACTTAAGTGAGTGTCTGTGGAGACCCTAAGGATGACTTTGGGAATCATTCCGGACCGTTCTCCTCCTAATTGCTTTGCTCTGGAATTTCCCAGACTCTACGTCCAATACAGACCATTGATGTTTCCATCTTCATTTTTACATGGGATTTGGGATCTGAACTCAGGTCCTTTTGCTTGTGAGGCAAAGACTTCAACCCCTGATTGCCCCCCACACATACACACACTTTTTGAGACAGGGCCTTTCTATGTTGCTCAGACTGGCCTGGACCTGCAGTTGACCTCAGCCCCTCTGCCTCAGCCCTCCAAGTTCTGGGATGACGGCTTTAGGCACCATGCCTGGCTTGTCTTCCCTTGTTATAGCTGGAGGAAAGGAACAAGGTACTCACAGTCATGGTGGGGGTGGGCGCTGGAGAATTAAAGAGTCATGGACAGTCAACGCTGCCGTGGACAGTCAACGCTGCCGTGGACAGTCAACGCTGCCGTGGACAGTCAGTCAACGCTGCCGTGGACTCACGTGCGTGACAGTCAACGCTGCCGTGGACAGTCACGCTGCGTGGACAGTCGTCAACACGCCGTGGACAGTCAGTCAACGCTGCGTGGACAGTCAACGCTGCCGTGACAGTCCCACGCTGCCGTGGACAGTCAGTCAACGCTGCGTGGACATCGTCAACGCTGCCGTGGACAGTCAGTCAACGCTGCCGTGGACAGTCAGTCAACGCTGCCGTGGACAGTCAGTCAACACTGCTGTGGACAGTCAACACTGCTGTGGACAGTCAACACTGCTGTGGACAGTCAGTCAACGCTGCCGTGGACAGTCAACACTGCCGTGGACAGTCAACGCTGCTGTGGACAATCAGTCAACGCTGCCGTGGACAGTCAGTCAACGCTGCCGTGGACAGTCAACGCTGCCGTGGACAGTCAGTCAACGCTGCCGTGGACAGCGTCAACGCTGCCGTGGACATCAGTCAACGCTGCCGTGGACAGTCATAAGCTGCCGTGGACAGTCAGTCACGCTGCCGGGGACAGTCAACACTGCCGTGACAGTCAGTCAACGCTGCCGTGGCGTACAACGCTGCCGTGGACAGTCGTCCAATGCTGCCGTGGACAGTCAACGCTGCCGTGGACAGTCAGTCAACGCTGCCGTGGACAGTCAGTCAACGCTGCCGTGGACAGTCAACGCTGCCGTGGACAGTCAGTCAACGCTGCCGTGGACAGTCAACGCTGCCGTGGACAGTCAGTCAACGCTGCCGTGGACAGTTCAACGCTGCCGTGGACAGTCATCACCTGCCGTGGACAGTCAACACTGCCGTGGACAGTCAGTCAACGCTGCGTGGACAGTCAGTCAACGCTGCCGTGGACAGTCAGTCAACGCTGCCGTGGACAGTCAGTCAACGCTGCCGTGGACAGTCAGTCAACGCTGCCGTGGACAGTCAGTCAACGCTGCCGTGGACAGTCAGTCAACGCTGCTGTGGACAGTCAGTCAACGCTGCCGTGGACAGTCAACACTGCTGTGGCAGCCAACACTGCTGGCCACAGGCTGGCTCTGCTGAGTCCTGCACATGCAGGTCACTGACCAAACACCCTTCTCTGAGTTCATATCCCAAGAGCACATGGTGGTCCACGAAGACCTTGCTGCAGTGTGATTTGTCATAATGAGTTTGAGGTACTGAAAGACAGGCAAGTCAGCTTTCTAGAAAACCCCAAATCAACTGGCCACCTGGTAGCTATGAGAAGGGACAGGTCAGTCCACAGGGTAACACGGACAAAGCCTGTTGAAGAGGTTAAGAAATGGGTAAGAGCAACAGAAGGTTAAATGAACAATAATAGATCCATAGGAATAACCAAGGATGGGCTAGAGAGATGGCTCAGGGTTAAGCAAAAGGACCTGAGTTCAGACCCCCAGATCTCATGTAAAGTGTCGGGAGGATATGGTGGTAGCCTGTGATTCCAGTCCTGGAAGGTGAGCCTAGGAAATCCCACAGCAAAGAAATAAGGAGGTAGAACAAATCCAGAATAATCCCCAGTGTCGCCCTTGGGCTTCCACAGGTGCACACACATGCATGCACGTGCAAATAAAAGAAGAGCCAAGAAAACCCTGATACAAAAAAAAAGTGCTTCCTGGGGCTGGAGAGGTGGCTCAAGGGTTAAGCCTCTGCCTTGTAGGCGGAAGATCCTGAGTTTGGATCCTAGGTCCCACGTATAGACGCTGGGCGGAAGCGGGGGCGGCCTGCGTTTCTGGTCCTGGTAGGGCGGAGCCTGTGAATCCCGGGGCAGAGTAAACAAGGAGGAGGTGGAGGCATCCATGGTGGTTCTCAAATTTGCCCGTGGTTCTACACACACATACACACACGCACGCACACACACACAATAAAAAAAAAATGCTTCCAATCAAATAGAGTTAGTTCTTGAAAAATAAAATAAGATTGACAACCCCTGAGGCAAGGAACTAATGAGCAAGGAACTAAAGTTATAATGGTGTGCCCTCCCAGTGACATCCAGAGGATCATTAGGATACGCAGAAACTTCTGCACTATAAACTGAAAATCTAGAGAAATGGATAAATTCCTGAACACATACAACCTGCCAAAAGTAAGCAAAAATGCCAGCAACTTAAACCAAATCATGATAATTGTGAGACCAAAATGATAATAGTCTCATCACAGTGAAAAGCCCAGGATTGGATAGATTCATTGTTGAAGTCTATCAAAGCATTAAGGAGGAGCCAACACTAATACTTCTGAACTGGTTTCACAAAATTGAAAGGAAAAAAAAAAAACCAAAAAGTCAAACTATGAAGCCAGCAATAGTCTGATACCAAAACCAGGCAAGGATGTGATAACAAAACTGTAGACCTATTTCCCTGAGGAACGCGGATGTTCAAAATCTCAAACCAAAGTCAAGGATACAGTAAGAAGATCACACATCATCACCAAGTTGGTTGTATCCCAGGGATGCAAGGATAGCTTGATACCTGCAAATCAGCAATGGACGTAAGGACAGAGCTCACAGGAACATCTCAGTGAATTCAGAAAAGTCTTTTGACAAAGATCAGCATCTCTTCAGCGCTTCTATTCACTAGGACTAGAACGGCAGACCTCAGCATAATATAGATGATCCGCAATAAACCCATAGCCAACATTACAGTAAACTGGGTAAAATTGAATGCATTTCCTTTAAAATCTGGAACTAGAAAAATATGTTCACTCTCTACTCTTTTTTTTAAAAAAAATTATTGTGTATGTGTGTGTGTGTGTGTGTGTGTGTGTGTGTGTGTGTGCGCGCGCGTGTGTGTATCAGAAGGTACTGTGTGTGCCTATGGAGACCCAAGAGTGAATTTGGGAGTTATCCTGGATTGCTTCTACCTCCTTTTTGTTTTGCTCTGGGATTTCCCAGGCTTCTCCTTCCAAAGCCAGAAGTAAAGGCCAGCGCCACTTCTGACTGGTGTTTTTTCATGAGATCTGGGATCTGAACTCAAGTCCTTCTGCTTGTGAAGCAGAGATGACCCCTGAGCCCCTGTCCTTTTCCTGTCTTACTCAGTACAGCTAGAACAAGAGAAAGAAATAAAAGGGATGTAGATAAAGCAATCAGATGTCCTTACTTATAGATAACATAGTCCTGTACTTAAAAGACACTAAGATTTTGACAGAAAACTCTTCAATCTGAGAAATACTTCCAACAAAATAGCAGTATACAAACCATAATTTTTACAAGAATATAAAAATCACTAGTTTTTCTATGTACCAATAATTAATTTGCTGAGATGGGCTGGTGAGATGGCTCAGTGGGTAAAGGCATCTCCTTGCAAACTTTGTGACCTGAGTTCAATCCCCAGAAGCCCACATGACGGAAGGAGAGAACTGACTTCTGAACGTTGTCCTCTGACCTCCACCCATGTGCCACGATACATGTATGTGTTCTCTCGCTCTCTCTTCCCCCGTTTCTCTATTTCTCCCCTCTCTCTCAATTAAATAAATATTTTAAAAACTTAGAAATAAACCTATGTTTGTTTTATTTTCCAAAGTACTTTATTTAAGAGATAGAGAGAGGGGGGGCTGGAGAGGTGGCTCAGGGGTTAAGCCTCTGCCTTAGTTCTCTCCTTCCATCATATGGGCTTCTGGGATTGAACTCAGTTGGTCAAGTTTGCGAGCAGGCAGCTTACCTGCTAAACTACCTACATTCATAAACAAAGGGTGTGAAAGACTTCTACAATGAAAAGTTTAGGTCACTAAAGAATGAAACCAAGGAAGATACTAGAATATAGGAAGAACTCTTGTATGTATTGATTGACAGAATACATACTATATTAACATCTATAGTAACATCTATATTAACAAAAGCAAGCAATGGATTCAATGCAATCCCCACCAAAACTTCATGATACTTCTCTCAGAACTAGAAAAAGCAATCCTAAAATTCATGTGGATAAAAAAACTCTAGCTAGTCATAGCAATCCTCTCCAGAAAGCTCATGCTTAGAGTTTTCATAATAGTGAACCTCAAACTACACTGCAGAGCCATAGTGACAAAAAACAGCAGGTTTGCGCTCAGGCGCCTTACCACGCAGCCTTCATGCTGGCCCAGCAATGTTTGACTTGCAGACAGGTTGCAATGTGCTCTTGTTCCTGTCTCTGACTCGCCATAAATACAAGTCTTCATTGATCTTGTGGAGAAGGCACAAACCAGATTGAATTAGGGGAAACCATCAGGTAAGCCCATATCATACAATGGTCTGTGGATCATAATCAGTTCCCTTCACATGTGGCCATGTCATGACCAGGCACCTCTCACAGATGGAGGGGGAACCTCAGGAAACAGTTTTATAAGTTGGACGTGGTTGTTCAGGGCTGTGATGTCAGCAACGAGGATGATTCCTGATACCACCATTGGGCCTCCACAGGCACACATCCAAGTGCATTCATGTACGCCCACCACACACATACCCATATGCAGACACACTCACATGTGGGCACACATGCATGTGCACATGCATACATCCCATACACACATCTAAAAATGGAAATAATATGGATTAGAGAGGGGGTGCGGGCTGTCATAGACATACAGAAGGGAATGAATAGAAGATAAATGAGGGGGCTTTACAACAAAGCAAAGCCACAGGGTGCCAAGAACTGTGGCAAGAATTGATTCAATCCTCTGGCCTTGGGGGAAGGAGGGGGAGGGAGGGAGAACGTGGGGAGGAGCTGTGTAAAGTTTTACCTAATTGCAGAAGATTCTAGTAGAAACAACCTAAAGATAAATAAATACATCGAGGGGCTGAGAATTAGTTCAAGTGGCAGAGTGCTTGCCAAGCATGCCAGAGGCCTTGGCTCCAGCCCCTTGGGCACAGAGCGTGGAATGCACGCCATAATCCCAGCACCCCGGATGTGGGGTCACGGTGAGAGTCCAGTGTCATTCATTGTCAATTAGATAGCAAGTTCTAGAAATAAGTAAATAAATAGTAGCAAACCCAGAAAATGGAATTCTGAGCACTGTAAAAAGAATATAAAATTCCTTTGTTATTGCTATGCAATATTAACATGTAAATTGATTTTAATAGTTTGTATTGCTGGGGCTTTTTTTGAGACAAGATCTCATTCTATGGCGCAGGATGGCTTTGAACTCATGACAATCCTCGTGCCTCAGTTTCCCAAAGGTTGGGATTATAGAGGTGAGCCACCAATCCATGTCAATGAATCTTATTTGCAATATATATATTATTTTATTTTATTTTAGTGTGTGTATGTATGCATCAGAGGCTACTGTGTGTCATATATATGTTTAAGCTGGGAGGAGAAAAGGCACTAAACTCTTTGGAAGGTGTTTCTTCCCTTTGCTTGTGTTTGCATAAAGTATTTTTGGAAAAAAAAGACACAAGAAATTGGCAACCTTAGTTGCCTCCCAGGAGGGGAGACTTGAGGCCAAGAGGGAGATCGTTGTTGCTGTGTATAGATTTTTTTTAAAGTTTATTTATTTAAGGGGGGGGAGAGAGAGAAAGAGAGCTGGAGAGACCACATGGGCTTCCTAAGATTGAATTTAGGTCGCCAAGTTCACCAGCAGGCACCTTATCTGCCACACTGTCTCACCGGTGCTGAGTGTATCTTTGAATGCTTGTTCTAGCAAGTTTTAAAGTGCAGATGTGTGCAAAGGACTGGCAGACACCAACTTAACCAAACAGTGTCTTTAGCACATCAGTGGGATGAGTATGTGTGTGAGCGTTGGTGGGTGTCTCTGGGTGGGCGTTGGTGGGTGTCTCTGGGTGGGCGTTGGTGGGTGTCTCTGGGTGCCAGAAGGGTGCAAAATTTGGGTTCAGCACCCGTGCAGGAACCAGAACCCAGCAGAGCAGTCTCCACCAGGCCGGCAGCCAGGAGACTCCGCCCTGACTCCACTCTCAGGTCTTGGAGCCTGCGGAGACCTACCCGGAGCGCAGCCCCCCGGGGGTGGCCTGGCTAACGCACTTCATGGTGGGGAACCTAAGTGGGAAGGTCTGGGGAAGGGCTGAGACCTCCAGGGGTCTCTGCAGTGGGGTACCTCTCCATGTGGAGTCCAGAGAACCCAATAACAGGAGAGAAGGGGGGAGAGAAACAGAGAGAGAGAGAGATGTGGGGCATGAGGCAGCTGCAGGAATCGTATTTATAGCCGATGATTTAAATACCCTCTCCCAAACTCAGTGGCCATCCAGTCCCGACCAAGACCCTCCCAGCAACTGGAGGCTCACTCCCTCCAGGACAGGAACGTGGGCTCGGAGGAGTGGGTTTCTCAGCCCTTAGTCAGAGGAAAGCTACACCCCTAACCCCTTCTCCCTGCAGTTCTGCTTCCGCCCAGGGGAGCTCCCTGAAGCAGTGGAGAGGCTGCGGGGTGAGAGCGGGCACGTGGGTCTTGGCACTGATGAGCTACGTAACCACAAGCCAGGCCCTCAACCGCCCTCTGCATGATTCCTCCTCCGGAAAACGAAGATAATAACAAAGCATGCTTCGCCGGGTCGCTGTGGGGATCAATTAAGATAAATCACAAAGCACGCACGGCATGATGCCCGGCACAAAGAAATGATTCATTCATTAGACCCATCATGTCTCATCTAATCTCCCAACTACAACTCTGTCAACGTCCGAGGCAGTGAACCCTCGGCCCGGGGGCCCGGGGACGATCTCCCACCTTCCAAGGCTTTAGCTGGAGCTTTGGAAGTGTGGACGGGGCTGCCGGCTGGCCACACTCACCGGTGATGAGGTTGTCCACCAGGGTGGTGGGCATGCAGAAGATGCCCACCAGCAGGTCACTGACGGCCAGGTTGAGTATGAACATGTTGGTGACGGTGCGCATGTGCCGGTTCTTCAGCACGATGAAGCACACCAGCGCGTTGCCCACCATGCAGAGGAGGAAGATCAACGCATAGGCCGCAATGAACATGGCCGCCACCGGTGACGAGTGCTGATAGTAGGAGAAGGTGAGGTTGACCACCAGGGCGGCCTCGGGGTCACTCCCATTCCGACTCGGGGCCCAGCTGCCGTTGGGAGGCGAGGAGGCTTCCCCTGAAGACCAGAGGAACACGCGCGTTAGTCCTGGCCAAGGGCAGAGGGCTGACTGATCACCACTGAAAACAGCCTGGGGTTGACCAGATGGCTCCGGGGGCAAAACCTCCGAGATGTGAGTTCAAGCCCCAGGAGCCCACGTGGTGGAGAGAGAGCTCCTTCCAAGGAGGCCCTCTGACCCCCACACGTGCACCGTGACCTGTGCCCTCATGTGTGACGCAAACCTCTATCCTCGATAAATTCCTGTTTTAGGTATTATTGCAGTTTGCATGTTGCTGATACATTCACAACCATAGAGCTTGGGCGGGGGGAGGAAGGGGGATTGTTCTTTCTTATGATTCTAGTTACACGTCTTAGACCAGCTTGGCAAGACAGTTCCACTTGACCAGCAGGAGTCAAGGGAACTGGCCACGTATCCACAGGAATTGCTGAGAGAGGGGCGAGCCTCACTTGCCAGGCAGCGAGACCGCCAAGCGTGCTGAAGAATGCCCGCTACTGAACCAGCTTCCTCCTTCTCATCCCAGGCCCAGGGAATAGTCCCGCCCACCATGGGCTGGGCCTTCCCTCATCAATCAGACAGCAACTGTCAGCTGACGCCCACGTACTTAACTAGCACGGGGTTTGGTGATAGGAGCAAAGAAAGGAGACGAAGCCTCTCTCCGCGGTTCTAGCTCTCCCAGGGCAGCAACTGTTCTCTTTGCACCAAGAGCCCTGCCCGGAGGAAGCAGGTGGGTAAGACGGCTGCTACCGTTCCGAGAGAGGCGGCAGAGCTGGCTCTGTTGTGTTTCTCACTCAGGACCAGCCGGAGGGTGCACCTCCCGAGTCCCGTTGCAGAGGGACGCAGCGGGGCACCTGACCAGCGTTCTGCTGGGAGGTCATTAGTTGTGTGACTCACCATGTTGTCCTGTCTTCCTCTGGGACAGGATGGAGGGTGGAGAGTCTCGGAGGAGGCTTCTTGTCACACCCACAGCTCAGCCACTGGCCGGGAGAGCCTCTTGAGGTGTGGCCCCAGGGGGACTGGAGACACCTGGGGCAGGGGCCCGGCAAGGCCAGTGAGTGAGCTGGCAGGGACCAGGAGGGGGGCCACAAGAGAATGCAGTGGCGACCGAGGGTCTCTAATTGCATTTAAACATCTTTAATAATGGAGATATCAGACATGTACAAGACAGGTATTATGGCAAACACATGCAAAAGAATAAAGTTTAATGAACCATCCCACGATGATACAGTATTAACTCCCACGCAGATATCCACCCGCAACAAGACCAACTCGAGGCCAGTTTCCTTCACGCCACACACCTTTCCTGGATCATTTGACACAAATACCAAACACTGTTCCTTCTCACTGACAAATATTTAATTTTGCATCTTTAAAAAAGTCATGTTTTGGGGCTGGAGAGGTGGCTCAGGGGTTAAGCCTCTGCCTTGCAGGCAGAAGGTCCTGAGTTCGGATCCTAGACCCCACATATAGAGGCCAGGCGGAAGCGGGGGCGGCCTGCGTTTCTGGTCCTGGTAGGGCGGAGCCTGTGAATCCCAGGGCGGAGTAAACAAGGAGGAGGTGGAGGCGTCCATGGTGATTCCTGATTCGCCTGTGGTTCTACACACACGTATACGTACATATGCACACATACATACACACACACACACACAAGTGCACACATGCACAATTGAATAAACAAAAGATTTTTTAAAAAGTCATGTTTTCATCAGTAGGGAAGACAGCCGATAAGCCTGTAGGTAGGAAGACAGTGCATCAAAGTGCCCCGCGGGTCACTCAGTGGGCACAGCACCTGCCTAGCTCGGTGGGGCCCTGGGTTTGAACCCCAGCACTGGGCAAAGCAGGCACTCACTCTCCCCCTTTCCAGCTGGCTGCAAGCCATGCACAGAGTTCCAGGGCTGTAGCTTCCGTGAGTCTCAGTCTCACCCAAGTGGGTTTATTTCATTTGTTTATTTGGGGGGATGCAGCTACCTCTGCAGTTACCCATATGCCTGTAACCCCAATAAACTGCCTAGTTTGCCAGATTAGACTTTGGTGGACTTGTTACTTTGACCTGTTATCTGTTCCCTCCCTGGGGTGATTAGCTGATTGTGGCTCCCAGGCAGTCGCCAGAAGGGTCTGAAGTGAGTCCTCCCACCCCCATGTCTTACCCAAGCCTGGGCATCTATCCCCAGCCGGGACCAGTTTCTAGCACTGCCAAGTCCCAGAAGAAAATCCTCCTGTTCCGGGCAGTTCCGAGAGACTGGGGGTCTGCCCACCTCCACCTGCCTGAGTTCTGCGCTGGCAGGAGACCGCATTAACATCTGCATTTGTCCTTTTTGAGACCACCAGGTCCCTTGTGACCACATCCTGGGACCCTTTCATCCTCTGAAGCCAATCAAGCCACTTTCCTCCTGATGTGTGCATGTGTGTGTGTGTGTATACATGTGTGTGGATATGTGTAGATATGTGTGTATCCGTGTGTGTCTGTGTATGTGTGTGTATATTTGTGTATGTACGTATATGTGTATGTGTGTGTGCACGCATGTGTGTGCACATGCATGTGGAAGCCAGAGGATTGGGTCTTTTTTTTTATCATTATCCACCTTATTTATTTTGGGGGGAGCTGTGTGTAGAAGAGGGCGCTCGAGTGTATGTACTTATGGAGGTCCACGGGTGACTTAAGCAATCACCCTGGGTTGTTCTACCTCCTTATTGATTTGGTATGGAGTTTCCCAGGCTCTGCCTTCCAAGACTAGAAGTGCACGCTGCTGCCATTTCTGCCTGGTGTTTTTAGTGGGATCTGGGATCCGAACTCAGGCCTTTTTGTTTGAGAGGCAGAGATTTCAACCCCTGAGCCATCTCTCCAGCCCTGCCATTTTTTTTTTTTTGAGACAGGATTTCTCACTGCAGCTCACAATTCAAGCAGCCAGCAAGTCCAGGGGGTCCCTCGTATATGTGTCCCAGCATCGAGGTGACAGGTATGTGTGCCCCACCCCCCCCCCTATTTTTTTGAGCCTGGAAGACCAGATTCAGGTTTTCAGGCTTGCAACAGGCGCTTTACCAGCTGAGTCATCTCCTCGGCCTCTATTCTCTTTTTCTCCTTCTTCTTTTCCTCACACTGTGAGGAATGGCCCCTGGGGGCTCACCTGCTAGGTAAGCACTTTACCGTGAGAGCTAGTCCCAGGCCCTAGCCACCTACTTTGACTTTATCTGTGCGGATGTGTTTGTGTGTTTGTGTGTGGGCATTCACGTGCACCATGGCGCATGTGTGGAGGTCAGAGAACAGTCTCAGATCCTCCCACGTTGTTTGAAACAGGATTTCTCCATTGTTCTCTTCCAGCGATGCTCCTGTCTCCACCTCCCGCCCCAAGCCTAGGAGCCCAGGGTTGCAGATACCCGCACTGTGCCTGGCTTTATGTGGGCTCTGGAGATTCAAACTCAGGTCCGCACGCTTGCATTGTAAGCACTCCACGCTCGAAGCCACTGTTCTAAATTTTGAGGCATTCCGTGGTAGAGCACTTCTCTGGCTTGCACAAGAGTCTAGGTTCAGTTCCCCAGCATCTCAAAAACAAAACAAAAACTGCAAACATCTCCCAGCTGTGACCTCTGGTAGGACAAGTCACGGCTCTGGGAATCGGGTTTCTTTTTGCTCCCATAGAGGTAAAGAGGTCACGGAGGTCAAGGGTGGCTAGTGCAGTGGGTATAACAGTCTAGCGGAGCCATTTGAAGAGGACTCGCTTGAAGGCTGTGCACCGTGTGTGAGCTTTGTAAGATCTTGTCGTGGGCCTCCCTACACGTCTGAGAGTTGTGTGAGCAAGAAGACCATGTCCAAACCAAGAGGCATAACCCAGAGCCAAGCTGGGTGTGGCCTCAGCGGGCACAGCCCTCCTGGCTGCTGCTGCTAGAGCATCGCTGGCGCCACCTGCTGGTCCATTCTGGCAACACAGGGCGCTCAGCCTGGGACCCCTCACCTGGGTTGATTCTCCAACTCCACACACCCCTGGGAGCCTCCTGTTGAACCCCAACACTGCTGAAGAACACCACGCTAGGGGTTGCGAGGGCCACCAAGTGCAACACAGGATAGACAGCGAATCACCACAGGACGCTAAAAGTTCACCGGCGATGTAGATAATGTCATTTAGGGGCTGGTGCAATAGCTCAGTGGGTGAGGAAGGCACATGCTCACAATCCTGGTGACCTGAGTTTGATTCCCAGAAGCCCACAGAGTGGAAGGGAAAGAACCGGTTTCCAAAAGCTTGTTCTCTTCACCCCCACCTGTGTGCCATGGCATGTGACTGTCCTCTCTTCCTGCTCTCTCTCCAAACAAACAAAATCTTTAAAACAGTCATGTAGAGAATATTTGGGATAACCTTGTCATCACTCAGACCGGCAGGGATGAACCAGTGCTCAGGGAGGCAGGTGTACCCCCCCACTGCAGCTCCCACCAGGGAGCACCCACAGGGAGCACCCACCAGGGAGCACCCACCAGGGAGCACCCACCAGGAGCACTCACAGGGAGCACTCACAGGGAACATCCAGAGAGCACCCACCAGGGAGCACCCACAGGGAGCACCCACAGGGAGCACCCACAGGGAACATCCAGAGAGCACCCACCAGGGAGCACCCACAGGGAGCACCTACAGGGAGCACCCACAGGGAACACTCACAGGGAGCACCCACCAGGGACCACCCACAAAGAGCACTCACAGGGAGCACCCACAGGGAGCACCCACCAAGGAGCACCCACCAAGGAGCACCCAGAGAGCACCCACCAGGGAGCACCCAGAGAGGACCCACCAGGGAGCACCCACCAGGGAGCACCCACAGGGAGCACCCACCAGGGAGCACCCACAGGGAGCACTCACAGGGACCACCCACCAAGGGAGCCCCCTCCAAGGGAGCCTTCTGGTTGGTGCACACCTGGGGGAAAAGAGACCTGGGGTCGCAATGGTCACAAACCTGTATTGTCATGCATTATATTTATTCAGTGAGAGCTGTGTTTTTGCAAACTATGGATAAACAAACACACACATAAATAAATGACAGTGTTTGTCCCTAGGTACTAGGTAGGTGATATTTCCCTCAGGTGATTTCTCTTTTCCTTTATTCTAAGTCCCACTGAACTCCCCTCATCACGGGAAATTCTGGAACAGGAGATAAAGCACTGACCTGTTGGCCACTCTCAACCTCTTCCTCTTCACTAGCAAATCACCCAGACTTTATGACATGCAGACGTGCGGGTGGCACGGATGTTCTTTACAAAAGCTCCCCCTGTGATTTCCGTGAGATGCGAGAATCTCCAAATGGCGCAATCTCTGCACTCAAGGTCCAGACTTTAGAGAGACTTAACATCTCTCCGTTGCTAGCCCCTTTGAAGTCTTCTGATGCATTTTGCAAGGCCTTCTAGGGCTTTCTCTTGATACACCATAAAATAGTCCCTGTCTAGAGGGAAATTAAGACCCTTGAAAGCATTGAATGATGTCCACAGAAAGTGCTCGATGACTGACAGACACTTGGGGGTTGAGTGGCTCAGGCTCACGCAGTGTCCATAGTGAACGGGGTGAGGCTTCCCTTGGGGGAGCTAGCTTTTCTCCTTGTGTGTGGCTATGTGTAAAATAATTTATCTGAGAGACAGACAGATAGACAAAAGGAGAGGAGAGAGAGAAACAGAGAAGGGGAAGCAAGAGGGAGACAGAAAGAACATTACGTTATAATTCAGGGGTGGACAACTTTCACAAGTCGGTTCTCTCCTTCCACGTGGGCTCTGGCGATCGAACTGTGATCACCAGGTTTGCACGAAGGCACTTTTAGCAGCTGATCCATCGCGTCCACACAACATGCTGCCGTTAGGGACCATCAGTCAGAAGTCTATGCCCGCTCCGGGCAAAGAACAATCAGACCGCTTCTGTTTGGGATTTAACTGTGGGTCTCAGTAACTCCCACCCACTGGAGGATCAGCCTCCGACCCCTTCTGAAACGTTCCCAGTTGGTTGAGTTTATCTGCAACCCAGCATCTTGGTTAAAGCGAGAGGATGGAAGTGAATCGTTGTCGACGTCCCGGGGTCTGCCTCTAGGTTCAGCAGTCCAAGGGAGGAGAGGGGTGGGAGTCAGGTAGGTTTCTGTTACCTGCTGCTTCTTAGCCGCTGTGGCTGCCTCGGACCATGAGAAGGCAGCAGAGACCATGGCCCGAGAGCTGACCCGAGGTGGTCACTCACACGTCCTGACAGGGCAGGGGTGGGGGGTGGGGGGCTGACTTAGTGTGAAGGGGAGACTTGAGAACTTGGCTCAGTGCTGTTTCTGTGATGTTTCTACAGTAGACTTGTTTTGTTTGGTGTGGCCGTGGGAATGATGATGGTCCCCCCCCAACCCCTCTGTCTCCTGGGTGTAATGGCGGATTGATTGACTCCTGTCCTTCAGCAGTGTCAGCTGTGGGTGATTTGGGCTGCCGGCTTCTTTCTCCTCCTGGGCTTGTTACCAGGCCCAGAGAGACGCTTGCGAGGGGCCTCGCAGAAGTCCGGAGACTTCTTTCCTTAGCTTCTGTGACAGGGTCACATGTAGCCCCAGGCTGCCATCAAACTTCCCTCCCTAGCCAAGGACGATCTTGGATTGTCTGGTCTCCCAGCCTCTGCCTCTCCACGGCTGGGGGCTGGGGGGGTCACAGGCATGCACCACACACTGGCTTGGTGGGGTGCTGAGGACCAAACCCACAGCTGCCTGCACGCTAGGCGACCACTCTGCCCCCTGCGCTACCCCCAGCCCGTTTCCTGGTGGCATTTCCTGACTCGCAGGCAGTGCCGTTCTGCTCAGGAGAAGGACAGGAAAATTGGAAGGAGGAAAGAGGTTTCCTGAGACCCTTCACACACACACCCCCTCCACATCCCTCCCGCAACAGCCAAAGCCATGCTCTCCAGCGCTCTCTACCTCGGCAGAAGCTCGGGAGGACCTGGCAAGTGCTCCGTAAGTGGGAGCGATGGGCTCTCCAGGAATCACTGGGGTTGACAAAGGTCGAAGATGCTGAAGGGCTGATCCCAGATACCCCCATGTTCAGAGAGAACCAACCCATGAAAGTTGTTCTCTGACGTGCACACTTTAAAAAAAAGTGAAAATACAATGTTTTAAACAGCAACAAGTTCCTTTGTAAGAACTTCTGGTTCAAGTCATTTCCTGCTGAAAGAAATAGCTGCCCTCATCACAGACGAAGCAAGTATTCTTAGCCCATTTAAAGACTTCCAAGCCGGACTGGAGAGACTGGAGAGATGGTTCAGGGGTTAAGACTCTGCCTCAAAAGCAGAGGGTCTTGAGTTCAGATCCCACGTCCCATGTAAAAAACACCAGGTGGAAATGCCAGGCGGAAAAGAGGGCCCTGGTGGGCGAAGCCTGGGAAATCCCAGAGTCAAGCAAGAAGGAGGAAAAAGCAATCCAAGATGATTCCCGAAGTCGCTCTTGGTCCTTCACAGAGACACACAGTGTGTCCTCTGACACACACACACACACACACACACACACACACACACACACACACACAGAATAAATAATCAAATATTTAAAAAAAAAAAAAGGAATCCCAAGCCCTAGACAAGGATCCCAGCTGGAGGGGAGCAAAGCAAAGGGAACAAGGCGTCTGTCCTCCATTGCTGCTGGCCGGGCCCGTGGGGAGCCTGGAGCTCCGGGCCCAGGCTCTGTTCCCCGCTGCTGCTGCTTGGTGACCTGTTCCATCTGCCTGGGTGCATCCGTCTCACTTCTTGGTCACTTTCTAGGTCAGCTAGGTGGAGCCGGGCTCGCTCGCTTCCCTTCCACTAAGCTGGCACTCTCGTGGGCAGAAGCCCAGCCTCATTCATTTACATCGCTGCACTGTCGGGTGCGTGGCCTAGAACTCAGACCACAAGTGCATGTTGGCGGCTGGGCCTGAAGGCTGTGAATCCTCCTGCAAGCGCTGCACTGGCTGCACCAGGTAGGTTGTATTTTCTGTTGTTTTCTTTTTTTTTTAATTTTTTTATTATTTATTCAATTGTGCGTGTATGGGTGTATGCGTGTGTGTATGTATGTATGTGTATGTATGTGTGTGTGTAGAACCACGGATAAATTTGGGAACCACCATGGACGCCTCCACTTTCTCCTTGTTTACTCTGCCCCGGGATTCACAGGCTCCGCCCTACCAGGACCAGAAACACAGGCCGCCCCCGCTTCCACCCAGCGTCTATACGTGGGGTCTAGGACCCGAACTCAGGACTTTCCGCCTGCAAGGCAGAGGCTTAACCCCTGAGCCACCTCTCCAGCCCCTGTTGTTTTCAATGCAGCTGACTTATATTTTTGTGCAGCAACAAGTTGCCTCTGACCAAAAATTCAAGAGAGAGAGAGAGAAAACCTATTTCTATTTTGTGGGAAAATTCAAGCTGAATAAACAAAGAAATTTATTCTCTCAGCATCCAGGGCGACAGAGATGGAGCCCTGGTTTGGCTTGAGCTGGGGATTCAAAGTCCGCCAAACAGGCCCAGGAGGGCTCCACACATGCTGAGTCTTCCACGGTTTTCCCACCCTCTCTGGGTATTGTTCAGTCACCTTTGGAGACCTCCAGGGTTCACTTAGGGATCTTTGACTCTGAGGCCTTGAATCTCTCTGGTGGAACTGTTTCCAAGCCGGCCCAGCACTCGGGATTGAAGGCAGGAGGATCAGGAGTTCAAGACCACCTTTCCCTACATCGGAGTCTGAGGCCAGCTTTGGGCTATGTGAGACCCTATCAGGAGGAGGAGGGGGACACGGTGGCCTGTGACAGACCCAAAGCCCCCCTAGAGAAGTAACAGGTGATACCTAGCTTCTTGGGACCTGCTCCTCAGGAATTCCCGAACCGCTGGGTTCCGAGTCTCTTTCTCCTCTCTCCATCCTTGTCAGGACCAACGGTGATAAACTTGTTCCCTTGATAAACTTGTCTCATGAGGGAGGAGGAAATGACTCACGCAGCCTCCCAGGGCTGAGTCTTTTGGGGTCATTTACATTTCAAAAAAGAGTGGAACCTTCAAATCAACAGTGTGCTGCTCTTGATGCAATTCCGGTCACTAATGAGGGCTCTGCTGCCCCCTGAACTTGACGCTTTCATGTCTCCTCAGCAGAACTGGTGGAGATTAACCACATCCCACCTGACTGTCTGCGTCAGTCCCCAATAAAAGCCTGGGGCTTTTTTTTTAAGAGGCTCATGTCACCCGGGCTAGTCTCAAAGTCACAGCAATCCTCCTGCCTCAGTCTCCCACAGGCAACAGCCACAGCTCTAGGCTGAACAGAAATGTTTACATCAAGTGTCTCTACATAGAAAGGAGGAAGGCCTGCCTGGGGTGAGCCGGATGTGTGGTCTCAGTTATACCATCCGTTAGCTGGGGATGACGTTGCCTCCCGGCAAGCTCTCAGGTTGAATTGGGGGGGGTGAAGCGCTTGTGGGAAAGCATCGGGCACAGAGACTCTGGAAAGAGCAGAGCACATCTGGGCCCCTGTAAGTCACGCTGGACGAAGACCAGCGGATGTCCCATTCTCCACCAGCCTCCTCCCTTGCCTCATCCATCTCCCCATAGCTCTGTCCACCTCTGGTCACCGTGGGCATTCATCTTCCCAGCTTCTGGGTGGCTCTCAGCCAGAGTCCCCACAGCACCAGGGTCTCCCAGGGGACTGGAAAGCAGCCGGACCTGCGGCTTTCCTGCTGACTTCTCCCTCATCCTGTAACGCCGGACAGACCCCAGCGGCCCTGTAGGGAGATCTGTAGATGGACGTGCCCGTCCGCAGGGCCCGGGGGGCAGGGGGGCGGTGGGGGTGGTAACTGCCAAGATTCACCCCTGTCAGCGCCCCTGATTCAAGATGGAGACTGGTTGGGACCCTGGGTTCCAGCCAGCTCTGAGCAATGAACCGAAAGCTCCCAAAAGGAATCGCAAGGTCTTCCCTCCTCTAGCCTGCTGTGGTCTGGGAGCTGCTCACTGGAGCCACGCAGAGGGAGGTGAACCCCCGCCCCCCTTCACATTGTCCTTTCTCCCCTCGTCCCGGTTCTCCCACCGTCCCAGAGGCTTTCTTGAGAGAGGCCCCAGGTTCGTCTCCTCTGTCATTTGTCAACGGAACACCGGCCAGCTATCTCCCATCGTCCACAGATATCGCCGGTGCTTTGGATGACCACATCGTGGAGTTTCCCGTCTCTGTACATTTATAATTCATTTTCTTGATTTCAAGCCAGCGTTCCGGTGTTTTGAGATAACCTTAAA
Source organism: Typhlomys cinereus (assembly GCA_023101885.1). Lineage (NCBI taxonomy): Eukaryota > Metazoa > Chordata > Mammalia > Rodentia > Platacanthomyidae > Typhlomys > Typhlomys cinereus. The sequence continues at coordinate 2,155,687 of JALPQD010000321.1, forward strand.
TCTTCATTCTGCCGCCTTGTGGGTGTCTCGGCTCCTAGCTGCAGATCTGATAAACACGCCTTTTATTTTCCTCTTAGGGACCCTGGGACTGCTGTGGAGGCTTTAATGACACCCCCCACTGCCAGCCCTCCGGTCCTTCCCACCTGCTCGGGTTCATAGAGATCCCCACAGCATCGTGCCTGACTGCTGTGATTCATCTTCTCCCCTACCTGAAACCTGGCCTGAAAGAGGATATTTGGCCAGTTTGGCTGGTCTGCTCTTGAGGAAAGCTTCACGTAGGCTCCCAATGAGCTCTAGATTATATATTTCTTTTTAAAAACCTTTTCGTATGCTTGTTTGCTTTGCAGGGCAGGAGTTCAGACCCAGAGCTCAGGGCGAGGTGAGCAAGGACTAAACCACTGATTCCTAGCCCAGCCCTGGAGCCTTCTTCTTGCCTTGTTACTGTGGTCGTTGTGTTTTTATAATGGGGGGGGGGCTTATTGAAAAGCAGTCCTGGGCACTACCAAAAACGCCTCTGAGCCTTTGTACCTTCGTGGCATGTCCCCTCAGGCCAGACGTTGCAGGGGGGTACCCAGGTCCTTGCATGACCACTGCCCCTCCCTGCTTTGCTCTGAGCAGACCGGCTGCGAACCAAATCGGCCTTGGCATTTTAAAGTTTTCTGAGACTCCTGATGGAACAAGGTCAAATACACACACTTGTCTCCACACACTGTTTCTTGCTCCCCCCTTCCTGCCCAGAGACAATATCTCAATCTGTTTGGAATTTACTATTTGACTCAGCCCAGGCTAGCTTGGAACTTGCAGTGATCCCCCTGCCTCAGTCTTCCGAGTACTGAAATTTACAGGCTTGAGTTGCTGCGTCCAGTGACCATTTTCCCTTCCCCTCCCTCCCTTCTTTCCTTCCCCTCTCTCCACTACTTCTCTTTTGGTTTTGGTTTTGGTTTTGAGCCACAGTCTCATGTAGCCCAGGCTGGCCTTGAATGGCTACGTAGCCTCCACCTCTCCAGAGGTGGGATTCTGGGCGCCAACATGGCGGGTTTATGTGCTGTTGGCAATCAAATCCCCGTACCTCACGTGCACGAGGCAAGCATCCTGTTTCCCGAGTTGCTCCCCAGAACCCCCTTCTCCTCCCACCTCTATCCCCCCCAGTGTCTCCACTCTGCATCAGCTCCCAGATAAACTCCCTATTCCCAAATCCTCAACCAAGGACACACTTCGGAAACTCGAGAATCCAACAAAGATGTCACTACTCTGTTGGCAGGCGCATTTCATTCATTCACTCATTCATTCTTAGAGAGACAGCTAGACAGATACATGAATATCCAGTAATAAAACTATAATGATGTCCTTAGACACTCTCTCAGCCTGCCTGGTGATACACATGTTCATAATATAAACTCACACAGCATAATCTATTTGCCGTAGGCAATGAACACATTTCCATGCCAATAAATACAATCCTACATTCTGTCTCTCCCTACCCTGCTCTCTCCGTGCTATTAGGCATTGAACCCAGGGCCTGCCATGGCTCTTAGCAACACTCCCAGCCCCTAAGCACTGTCTTGAGCGCATGCCGCAGCAGGTGTGCCTCATCCATTATTGAACTTATTTAAACTGGCTTCCAACGTCCCCGGTGATGAGCATTCTCAGACGCGCGTCTTCGCAGAGTGGCTCCCTCTGAAAGCATGGAGCGCACACTACTGCCTTCCCAAGCGTTCAGTATGTGATCAGCAACCTTTCTGGAATCCCAACAGAGGCCAACGTTAATGTGAGTGGTTTAGTGGGTTTCAAAAAATTATTCATCCCCCCCACTGCTTCATTACTATTTAAAAACAAAACAAAACAGGACGCTGGTTTGCCTTCGGTTTGTTGGCCATCATTTCCTCTAAAGCAGAGATTAAATCTGCAGCTGCCTCGGGGGTCCCTGGAATGTCACGTGTCTGGGCTTTCAGGGGTGAGCACTTTCCACACAGGGGGTTAGGTCCCCCTTCTTCCCATCATGCCCCTCTAGGGCTTCAATCTGCTCCTTGTGCTTTTTTCATGATCCGACACAGAACCTGCCTGTGCCCTGCTTCCCCAGGATCCGAAGCCCTTTGCTTCATCTCGGCCAAGTCGAGCCCCGTCTCCTCCCCTCCCACCTCCCACTCACACACTCACTGGAACTTCAGCCTCTTTTGAACACCGTTCCTGCAGATCCTGCCAATCTTCCGGCTTTGTACTAGGTTATGCGTTATACTCCTTGCCTCCACATTGTGTGTGTGTGTGATGCGTGTGTGTGCACACGTGTGCATAAGTATGCATGTGTGTGCAAGTATGCATGTGTGTGCAAGTATGCATGAGTGTGAGTGCACACGTGTGTGTGCACGTGTGCGTGCATGTGTGCACGTGCATGCTTTTCAAACCCTGGCTCGGTGGGAAGCTTGGAGAACAGCTCACAAGATTTTCTCTAAAACCCCCTTTCATTCCTGACAGTGCCTTTGCAATTACTTACTGGAATCTCGGGGCTTTATTCCCTCTCTTGGTGGCCTGCGGGCACCAGTGTGAATGTGTACAGCACATCTTGTCATATTTTAGCCTCCTGGGCCTGCGAAGCCCAGTGCCTTCATTCGCCAGCTGGAAACGAGGGGCACAGAAAGGCTAAGACACTATCTCGGAGACACCCAGCAAGCCAGTGGACTGGTCTCTTAGCTTAGTGTCAAGAGAGGAGTCTTGATCCTCACCCGGTATAACCAGGGCCAGTAGCCTAAGCCTTGGGCCATGAGCCCATCCACTACCCCAGTTTAGGTTCTTCCCTCCGTTTCCCCACGAGGTCACTACCCCCCCTGCAAGCAGGCTAGATTGGTGGCAGTCCCCTGAAGCAAGTAGCTAGCAGATCTTCACCTGGTCTCAAGTGAGTCTATGCTCAGACATATGTAGAGTGTGCGCATGAACACACGCACCACGGACACAGAAGGGTCCCTCTTGACACGTACGCACCGTGGATGGACTCCCGGGTCTCTCTCTCCTGACACACCATGGACACAGAGGTACCCCACATCGCTCAGTCTCTCCCTGTCTCGCTTGCACACACACACACACACACACACACACACACACACAGATATACACCATGGACACAAAGACACCCCACATTATTCTGTCTCTCCATCTCTGTTTGGCACCTCAAGTCATCCCATCTATGTTTGTATCTCTGCAGCTCTTTATCGGTGTCTCCCCTACACACCACACACACACACACACACACACACACACACACCATGGACTCAGAGACATCCCATAATACTCGTTTCTTTCTATGTCTCTCCCTCTCTCTTTCTGTCTCTCTCTTTCTCTCTCTCCATGGATTCAGAGGCACCTGCATAATGCTTGTTCTCTTCTTTCTCTTTCTGTCTCTCTCCCTGTCTTTCTCTCTCTCTCTCTCTCTCTCTCTCTCTCTCTCTCTCTCTCTCTCTGTCTCTGTCTCTGTCTCTCACACACACACACACACTCACAGTGTCAGTGTCTGGCTCGGGGTACCACCGTGGGCAGCTCCCTCTTCCTTTCCTGGCATCTTGCTCAGTACCCCACATACCCCACCCCACCCGACCCTCCAGCCTCGGGGTCACTCACCGTCCATGCCGCCCACTCCTGCAGACTCCAGGACTCTCCCGTGGAGGTCGGCAGCCCCCTCGGGTGGGCTGGGGTAAAGGGGCCTCTGGGGTCCGGATGGCCCAGCCCTGCGCCCCTGCTTCTCAGGTGGAAGTCGGGGTCGCCGCGGGCCGTGCGCAGGAGGGCAAGGGGGCACTCGCAGGCCGCAACCCCTGCGGCTTGTCGCTCCCTGGGGTCCGGGGTGCAGCTCCGCACAGCGCCGCGGTCCGCCGGACACTGCCGCCCGCCCCACGCCTCCGGGTCCGGAGGGAAGGAGGGGGGCTGGCGCGCCGCCGTCACCATGGCACCCGGCACACCTGTGCCGGCCGGGCGAGGGCGCCCCGGCGCGCTTCCCCCGCGGAACTCTCTCCGAGGAGTCAGCGCCCCTCCAAAGTGCGGGGCACGCCCCACCGCCCGCCGCAGCCGGCCAACTCCTCCCGATGCCGCACCGCCAGCTGCGGTCCCCACTGTACCACGCTCGCCGGGTCCACAGCCGCCCGTCCTGCCGCCCGACCCCTCGGAGCAGGGACGGGGGGGGGGGCAGAGAGAGAGAGAGAGAGAGAGAGAGAGAGACAGAGAGAGAGAGAGAGAGATCGCCGCCGGACTAGGACCCCAGGAGGGAGGGAGAGAGGGAGGGAGGGAGGGAGGGGAGCTCTCCCCTGAGAATGGGGACCAGATGTCTGGTGACTGACCACTGGCTTCTGCACGAACCGGCCCGCGCAGTCACAGGAAGTGGGCACTCTGGGGCAAGGATCTTACCTGCACCCCTCTCAATTTCTGCATTTGTAAAGTGGTTACAGTGATGGACTGTAAGTTCTTGCCCAGCACACAGTAGATGCGGAACCGGTGGTCTCCTCCGTGGCTTGGAGCCCACTGCTGACCCTCATCAGCCAAGGCCCCCTCAGGCCCCAGCCCGCGGCGCTGCAGATGTCACGTGACTGAAGATTCCAGGCAGAGAAAGAAAATGAATAGATCATTCTTTCCCTCGTGGGCTGGGGGCGGGGTGGGGGGGCTTGCTCCCTTTGGAAAATTCTGAAGTTTCCAGCGACCAGCAGTCTCAACCTGGCTCACACATGGGACGCACATGGGCAAGCTTTGAATCACGTACCAAAAGCCGCAAAAGCAAAAGGACCTGAGTTTGAATCCCCATATCCCAGGTAAAAATGTGGCAGAAATGGTGATGGGCTATGGAAGGCTGAGCCGGGAAACCCCCAGAACAAAGCAATCTAGTCTAATCTGGAGGGGGCGTTAGTGTCTCTTAAAAACTTGCCGGGTGGTTCTAATGAGTCCATCAGGGAAAGCACGTCTGCCAGAAGGGTCCTGGTCTCGTAGAATCACAGCCACCGTGGGAGAGAGAAAGGAAAGACCCCTTTCCATGGGCTCAGTCCTGTAATCCCAGCAGGGGGGTGATGGCAGAACTGCACCACGTAACAAACTCTCTGGGCTACACACTGAATCCGGGGTTAGCCTGAGTTACGGAGCAAGACCCTCACTCCAGAAATAAGAATCAGGGCTGGGTCGAGATGGCTCAGGGGTTAAAACCTTTGCCTCCAGCGCAAAAGAACTTGAGTTGGGTTCCTCAGATCCCAGGTAAAAACGTGGCAGAAATGGTGGCAGGCTGTGGAAGGCCGAGCCTTCCACAAAGCAATAGGGAGGGGGAGCAATCCACGATGATTTCTGTTGTCACCTTTGGGCCTCTACAGGAACACGCACTTGTGTCCTCTTGCGCACACGCACACACGCGCACACACACACACAAGAATCAACAATGGCTAATCACCTGGCCTTAACTGAGCCTCCTTCGACCTCCACAGTCTTTCCAAATGGCACGAGATCCCTACGGTGTCGACCTGAGCGATTCCTCACGTCTCCTCCTCTAATCTTGCTTCTTCCTGTCGCTGGACATGCCCCTCACTGAACATCACCTCTTCCCCTGCCTGCGCCCTGCTGGCGCCCAGGTATCTCCGCCTGGTGTCCCTACCCATCCCCTCACCTGCCCATCAGCTTTTAGACTCCTGGTTCCCAGACTCCCAAAGCACCGCAGACGTTCCCCAGGCTCGGCTCACACCCACACCAATTAAATCAGAAAGTCTCTGGTAGCGACGAGATCGGTGATGTGTCCCCAAGTGCTGGGGCTCGTATCGGTGACATTCCAGTCACATGTCCCTCCCCGTGCCTGTCTGTCTTCCCGCTGCCGTGTGATCATCTCCGCTTCTGTCACTGCCTGTAACAAAATGCCACAGGCTGGGCGGCTTCACAATAGAAATACATTTCACGGTGTTCTAGGAGCCCGTGAATCCAAGACAAAGGTTGCAGCTATCTGGTGTCTGCTGAGGTGTCTTCCTTCCCGTCCTCTAGGGCTCTGGAGCAGTGCCTTCCCTCTGCACTGTGTGTGTGTGTGTGTGTGTGTGTGTGTGTGTGTGTGTGTGTGTGTAGAACCACGGATGAATTCGGAAACCACCATGGATGCCTCCACCTCCTCCTTGTCTACTCTGCCCCGGGATTCACAGGCTCCGCCCCACCAGAACCGGAAACGCAGGCCACCCCCGCTTCCACCTGGCATCTATACATGGGGTCTAGGATCCGAACTCAGGACCTTCCGCCTGCAAGGCAGAGGCTTAATCCCTGAGCCACCTCTCCAGCCCCCCCCCCTTTTTTTCCAAACCTGGATTCTGGTGTTTGAAATCTTGGTCCCCGTGCTCACAAGCAAGCACTTCATTCACGGAGCCATCTCCCTAGCCTCATTTCTTGTTTTGTTTTGTTTCTGAGATAGGGTTTTCCATAGCCCAGGATAGCCCCAGATTCGCTATACAGCAGAAGGTGAACTCGTACCTTTGCTCTCTAGTGCTGGAGATCTCGGGCGTGGACCACCCTACCTCGCTAGCACTCACAAAGCCAGATTCTATCCCCGGCACTCTACCAGCTGAGCTCTATCACCCGCCCCTTGTTTTCTGGTTTTCCTTCCTTCCTTCCTTCCTTCCTTCCTTCCTTCCTTCCTTCCTTCCTTCCTTCCTTCCTTCCTTCCTTCCTTCCTCCCTCCCTCCCTCCCTCCCTCCCTCCCTCTCGCCTTCAAGACAGGGTCTCACTATGCACCTTATGATACCTTCTCGGGCTCTCAAGGGCTGGGATGACTGGTGTATCTTTCATAAGGATTCACCCCTAGCGGTGTGTACCCCACCTGTAAGACGCTGGTTAACCTTAATGAAGTCCCACAAGACCTGGGTTCAGCATCCCAGTTTCAGAGGGGCCCGTGCCTGCAGACCCTAACACTGTCCAAGAGCAGACGCCCCTTCCCATTTGCCACAGCCCCATTCCGAAGACCCTGAAGGGCGCCAGGAACCACACACAGCTGGGCTGGCCTAGCACATGCGCGCCCTCTCTGTAGGCAGAGCGGGAGGCGTGTTCTGAGATGCCCGGCAGAGTTGGCAGGTGCCCAAGTGAAGGGTTGACATGAAGCCAGACTGCACCCCGTGGGGCAACTCTCCCATGGAGGGGACGCCAGGCAACTCCAGCGGGAGACATCGTCTCTGTCTCTTGGCTGGAAATGCACGCAGGCCTCTGGGGCGAGAAAGGCCATTAGGGTAAGCAGCCATTTTCAAAGAGGTTCAGAATCCCCAGGGAAGGGGAACAGGGTCTCTGGATGATGGGAATGCAGCTCCAGAAAAAGGAACGCTATGGGCATCCTTCAGTCTTTGATGGGGAGTTGGGGGGGGGCTCCCCTTGTAAAGTGAAGCCTGAGTTGCTGCAGAGAGACTGAGCTCAGGCAGGAGTGGGCTATCTTCCCAGGAGCTCCGGGAGCATTTCCTTCCAAATGTCTTAAAATGCTTATTAGCAAGCTCTCCCCAGGGAGACAAGTCAGTGACAGTCTCTGCACTTATAAATGACGAGGGAGGGCTCGGATGGCCGATTCTGTCCAGCTGTGTGGACAGCAGAGAGAGACAGAAAGAGGCAGAGAGACACAGGGAGAGAGACACAGAAGGGGAGAGAGACACAGAGACAGAGAGGGGGAGAGAGACAGAGACATAGACACACAGAGGAGGAGACAGAGAGACAGAGACATGGATACTGAGGAGGGAGAGAGGCACACAGGGGAGAGAGACAGAAAGACAGAGATGCAGAGAGGGAGAGAGACAGAGAAAAGAAGGAGCAGAGAGAGAGAGGGGCCAGCAGAGGCAGGAGCTCAGCTGAGCACAGAAAGGGCCCAGACGAGGAGCAACCTGGACATTTGTTTGCCCGGCGGTGCCAGGGGCCCCTGCGCACCCCCCGGGAGTCACTGTGAACACGATCTCGGGACGCGGTATTCCCGTCTCCAAAGTGGGGGAGATGAACTCTCACGGGTGCCCCTCCTGACTCCAGCTGTTGGCCTTCTTGAATTCTCTTGGGGACACCTCGACAAATCCAGTTCTCGAGACGGGGTTCACACTCTAAGCAATGATGGTGAGGGATCCCGGGGGTGGGACGGCTCTCTGGAATGGACGGGGGAAGCCCACCCACCAGTCAGACTCAGGTGGGGCCTCCTGTGAGCCGCCACCCGGGCCCTGGACACTGATTCTACAACACAGGACACCGATCGAAAGGCCTGGCTAAAAGCCAGCTCCCTTCAAATGGTCCCAAACCACCCATCGCGACCTTCAGCCCCAAGCCTCTCTTCACCTCTGTGGCCAAGGCCGGCCTACACTCACCCTGGGTGTAAACAAAGGGCGATACATAAATGTGCAGTGGACAGTAGGCGACAAGCACTACAGATACATAAAGAGTGGGGGCGCTGTGGATATAACCCAGTGGTCCATCAGGGAAGAAACCTGGAAGGCAGGTGGCACTGGGTCTAGAAGACCCTCGGGGGAGGTCTTGGCTTCTGGTGTTAGCTGCTGGCATAAGGCAAATGGTCGTGATGGCGAGACACTGAGGCGGCCCATTTTATGGTTAGGGAAAGTAAAGGATGAGGGACGCCTTTCTACCCACGCAGGCCACTTCTGCCACGCAAACAGGCCTCCTGGAGACCCCAGGCTCATGAGAAAGACTCTGGACCTGTAGCCGGAAGGCCATCTCTCCTCAAGGCCTGGTCACAGGCTGGTACAAATGGGCTGCGCAAGCCCGCTTCTAGGGCGGGTAATGCTGGCATTCTGGGCCCTGGGGGCTCCGACCCTGGGGGCTCCGACCCCTTTCTCAGGGGCGGGTCTAACCTGCGTTCCCACGGTTTCCACGTCCGGGCCTGCTCTGGCTGCTTGAAGGTTTTCCCGGCCACCAGTTCAGGCCACCATCTTCCCTAGTCCCACCCTTTCTATCCCTGGTGTCTCTCCCAAGGTCTTCTGGGTAACTGTCACTCTGCCCCCTTGGCTGGCTTTCTGAGAAGGGACAGGTACATTTCAGGTAAAGAGTAATCTGTTTCAGGGTTCTGAGGTCCAATATGCCATTTGGGGTCATCTGTGATCACTCCCTCCAACTCCCCAGAGTACTGGGTACTGCCTCCATGACCTCGATTATTCTGGCATGTTCTTGCTACAGCCGGTCCATTCCAGGAAGCGTCCATCCCAAGAACTTTCTGACTCACTTGAACGAACGTGTCACGCGGAGAGCAGCAAAAGCGACTCCACAGCCCCAAGATGCTTTGAGCCCTTTGCCGGGTACACTCGCTCCTGCGCCCCAGCTGCCCAGTCCTGCTGGAGAAGCCCTGGCTACGGCCAGCAGCTGGAGAAGCCCTGGCTACGGCCAGCAGCTGGAGAAGCCCTGGCTACGGCCAGCAGCTGGAGAAGCCCTGGCTACGGCCAGCAGCTGGAGAAGCCCTGGCTACGGCCAGCAGCTGGAGAAGCCTTGTATACAGCCAGTTCCCACCCACTCTGAGACCCTAAGAGGAATGTACTACAGGAAGAGCGGGACCAACCGTGTCTGCCATCAGGTGGTCTGCTGACGTCACCCCACTGAACCAGAGACCCCTCCGTCCTTGAGGTAAGGGATGTGGACAGGCCTAATCCACAGGGAGAGACACTGTGAGAGCAGGACCCTCAACGTCTGAGAAACAGGGACCATATGCCATCCAGAAAGATCCTCAGGGGTCCTCTAACAGCCCCTTCAGGGCCTGAAGAAGGGCGGGGATTTCTGGCCATCACAGAGCCAGCTAGGAAGGTTCTGGAAGATGAATGTTTTTGTAGCTTTAATGCGCCTGGTCCTCACTGAGCTCTCCGTATCTGTTTAATAAAAATCATGGTGTGGCAGGGTATGTACTGTTCAAAGGCAGAATCAAGTGGGCCTCTCACATTTAATAAACCAAACATTGGACCCAGAAAAACCATTCCCGTTAGAGAACCCGTGTAGCCAGCGCTGAGCTGGGCAACCGCTGATCTCTAACTAGCCCAGCCGACGCTGCCAGTCCAGAGACCCAGCCGTGAGAGGAAGGGCCCAGAGGACCGAGTGACAAAGGACAAAATGTCCTTCCCCCAGGGTATAGCTCCCCCAACTAGTTAGTGTAGTGGGCTCTGTCCATTCTGCAGGGCCGTGCACCTGCCCATATACACACACACCTGTGCCTGTTCTAAGAACCCATTACCTTGCGTTTTTCCCCAAGAGGGACAGCCCTCCTTAGCAGAGCAGGTGACGCTTGGCCCGCCACCTCCCGGGTCTGTGCTAGAATGAATCAAACAACCAAACGGACGGTTGAAACCGACACATTCATTCTTTATTGCACGTCAAAGCTGAGGTCTCCCTCACCGTTGCGCTTGTGTCTGGAGGATGGTCTCACTGCTCAAGCTTGTCCAGACAGGCTCGGCACACTGTCCAAGCAGGGTGTGGAAAAATAACTTCCAAGAGCGACCCTTCCAGAGGCCCGAGGGGAGGGCCGGGCGAGCAGGGTGTGACGGCTATTGCTGTCAATCTGATACTCTGGAGTGAGCCTTCAGGCGCACCTGTGTGGAGTCCCTAGATTAAGGTTGGCCCTGGACATGCCAGGGGGCGGGAGGAGGGGGTCTGGGTTGCATTCACTGATGTGGGACCATCTAGCCCATAGTTGGAAGAACCAATCCCTGGTAGGCGGTTCAGGAGGGTGCCCAGATGGAGGCCGAGCGCTACCAGGCACCGGCACATGCGCCCGTCGTGGTTTCCTGCTCTTGACCGGGACGCCACGTGACCAGCTCCCTCGCTTGCCGCGACGCTGCCTTGGAACTGTGCATCAGTCAAACCCTTGCTCCCTGTAACTACTCTGTTGGGGAGTTTCTCGCAGCAACTGGAAAGGAAACCAGACAGGCGGGGACCGAGGACGAGGAGACTCCCCTATCCCCTCGTGACCACGGTCCCCCCCGTTCCTGGGACGGCCTGTAGATCCTGGGCGGACAGAAGGGGCCAGGCATCTTGCAGGGCTGGATTGGAAGAAGGCTGCACTCTGATCCGTGGAGGGGGCAGGGCCGGGTCCTCACTTTAGTCTCTGAAGTTCAGCGAGCATTCTTGCTAAAACACGGCTCTAACTCAGCTAGCAGGGGTGCATCCTGAGACTGCATTTTTTTCTCCCTTTATTGAGAGGATCTCACGTAACTCAGGCTGGCCTTGAACTTGCTGTGTGACTGAGGATGACTCTGGATTCCTCCCCAAGGGCTGGGAATCATACATGGACACCACCATGCCCAGCGTGCTGCATCTTCTCTCTCTGGCCTCACGATGTGGCCCGGCTGCCCTCAAGGTCTCGGTTTTCCAGTTGTGACCTCCCTGGGCTGGGGTCATAGCTGCCACCGTGACGGGCCTGAGACTGGATTTCTAACAAGCTGCCCATCCCCAGAGCATAGTTCAGGTTTCGAGGCCCTGGCCACGGGGTGTCTCTTCCGCCTCTTCTCCAACAAAGAGAACCCCCGTCTCTGGACCGCACCGTAGTCTCTGCTCTGCTCCTGTGTCCACGGTGGAACTCAGTGACCCCAGAGACCCTGGCCCAGCCTCCTCAGCTGTCTGCCTTGGCCTCAGGATACAGGCAGAGAGAGCAAAGTCTCTCTTGGGATTCTACATTCCTGGTGGGTTCTCTGCCGAGTCACAGGGGAGGACGGGGACCTGGGCTCTCTGGGTCTCAGCCATTGCTTCAGCTCTGAACAGCCAGTCCTTGGAGAGGCGAAGCGGCCCGGCCCATGGTCTGAGACCTCAGTGGCCTGAACACCTGCACAAAACTGCATACCAGCTGGGCCCAGAGGCAGCCGCGTCGGTTGGGTACACGGCGAGGGGGAGGGCAGTAGATATCTGGGGAGCACAAGTTCAAGGGTTCCCCCAAGTGGAGGTTTTTCCATGGGACCAGCCGTTCTTGCTGTTCTGGTATTAGCAGCCTGAGAAATGCCGCAGCCCCGGCACACTGGGCGGCTGGACACTCTGTTGTCTGGCCACTCCCCAGGTCAGAGGCGTTTGGTCAAGCGCTCAGGGCTGACCAGCTGCTCGTCCCTGGTGTCTTCTACTCCCAGGGAACATGACGAGGCGGCTACGCTATTGCCAGAGGGAGGCCACGGAGGAGGAGGCCACGGAGGAGGAGGCCACGGAGGAGGAGCCACAGCGGTAGAGGCCACGGAGAAGGAGACACGGCAGAAGAAGCCACGATCAAGGTGGCCAGAGTCACAGGCATGGATGGTTCTGTCTTATCTGGGCCACCTCTCCTGTGGTCCTTGGAGTGGAGCCTGGGCACACCCAGAGAGGATGGAGCGGAAAGCCAGAGCTCTCTACCCACCGATGTCTTCATCGGAGGAAGGACAGCGCCACCTCAAGTTGCCGCCCAGTGCCTGAGCCTGTCGCTCCTCAGATCCCTTCATAAATACTCCTGCGCCACTCCTGGGCCCTGCCACACACACTAGGGATCTGCTAGGCTCCCGATTCAGGCTCCAGCCAGTCCTGGACCCTTATGTCCAGGAAGTGGACCATGAAGGACTCTGATAGGTTCAGTCTCCCCAGAAGCGATAAGTCGGTGGAGGAGGATGTCTTCGATTCTCGCGAGCACCGGGCTCTGGCTCTCAGCACTAGAAAAAAGGCCTCACGTTCACGGGGCCCAGAAAAATGTTCAACAAGGCTCACTCAAGGGGATGCAAGACCTCCAAGGAGCCCCCAGCAGCAAGTGCTCGCCACGCCCACCTTCCACGCACAGAGGCTCACGGAGGACACGAGACCTTCCCAGGTCTGCACAGCAGCGATGAGGGTCGCAGCCCCAGCCTGCCTTCTTCCCGTGGGCACCCCAGGGTCCACTACTGCGCTAAGCTACCTATCCTGGCTTGGCTGCACCCCTCCCACAGCACTCTGTCCAGCCCACCCACCCCCACTCCCCGAGGCGTGGCTTCCCGTGGGCTGTCCCCCTCTCAGGATGCTAGGCAGGAGCCTCGAGGTCTCTTGCTGGCCGGCGACGAGGGCGGCCTAAGGCGGAGGAGCCCGGGCGTCCTCTGGAGACACCAGCATGCCAAACTTGATGAGTGGCGGGGCGATCACGCGTACCTCGGAGCTCAGCGGGTTGTGGCGAAGGTTGACGATGCGTAAGACTGGCATGGCGGCCAGCTTCTCCACCGGCACATCTGTTGAGAGAGGGGACGGCAGTTAGAGGGGTGGGAGCGAGCAGACTGAGATGGACCATGGGGCGGGAAGACCGGAACACACGGTGGCCAAGTGCAGTTGTCCATGGGCTACCACAGCCACATGGGCTCAACTCAGGGGGTCCATGCTGGTGGGAGGGACCACCACGACATCATGACCACATGCACGAAAGGCATCCTATGATGGGGATCAGGCCAGGTGTGGCAGCAATTTGTAATCCCATTTCTAGAAAGGTAGAAGCAGGAGAATCATGAGTTCAAAGTCATTCTCAGCTGCATCTATCCATCCGTCCATCCATTCATCTATCCTTCCATTCCTTCATCCATCTGTCCATCCATCCATCCACCCACCCATCCATCCATCCATACACACATACACACATCTACACACCTACCTCTCTATTCATCCATCCTCTCATCCATCCATCCATCCATCCATCCATCCATCCATCCACATATATATATACACTCACCCACTATCTAGCCTTTCATCCATCCATCCCTATCTATTCATTCATCTATCCATCTATCAATCCACCCACCCATCCATCCTTCTATTCATTCATGTACTCACCCATCCATCTATAAATCTATCCATCTATCCTCACCCATCTATCCATCTCTACTCACTCACCCATCCATCCATCCACCCATCCATCCATCCATCCATCCATCCATCCATCCATCCATCCATCCCATGCATCCAGTTCCGTCCATTTTCCCCTCCCCCTCTTTAAACCAACAGTCCTGTCGGCCCTTCCTGCATGACTGTCTTGTCTACACCTAGGAAAGAGCAGTGAATTCTGACCTTGTCAGTCTCTCCAGACCATCTCCCCCAACCTTCTCCATGTCATCAGCTGTCACTGAGCCACACGCGCTCCCTGAGAGGGTCCAATCTATGTTAAGCCGCATCATTACATAGAGACCGGATGTTCTCTGGAAACACAGCAAATGTATTTCCTGTTACGGCCTGAGTTCCCAAATTCTAATGGGTGGAATGTGGAATCAAGTTTCAAACTGTTATCCACTCAATTGTATGTGATGGTAATAGGACGTTTCTCCAGACCCATCCAAGATGCCACTTTGTGAAAAACACAGAGTTGGTAATGATCTGATTCAAGTTTCAATGTGCAGTTAAATGAGGTGGCAGCACGAAGCATGGTACAGACATGAAATGACAGACAGATCGGGAGAAGCCCAGCTTCACCGCTCCTTATTGTCTGCGCCTCACTTCCCTAACCTGCAAGAGAAGAGCCCTTTCTTGTATCTGTCATGATGGGATGGGGGGTGCACAGATCCCTAACTGGGAGTCGCGTGCTCTGGGAGGCGCACGGAGCCTATCTTGAAGGTTTGTTTCTCTCACCTTGTCAATGTGGTTCTCCACTTCTCACTTTAATTACCATCATTTTCCCTCTCCCTTGCAACTAATGAGAAGCCTATGAGGCCACGCGGCAAACGCGAGGCGCTGCAGCCTTTCACATCCGGTGCCCCTAGACTCGGTGCCGGCTGACCACCTGCCTGGTAAATTTCAACAACGGCAGACAGGTTGCCAGCACTGTGCCACGGGCTGCCCTCCTCTCCAATCCACCCATTTATCAACAGGGGCTCCCAGGGTTCTCCTGATTCACAAGTATTGCATTTAGTTAATTTGTTGCTCAAATTATTCCAGACTTGGTCAGTGGGAGGCCCTTCAATCCAGCTGCTGTGCCATTTTGTTTTTGTTTCTAGCGCTGTGAGGGGCTGGACTCCAGGCCTTGAACATGCAAGTTAAGTGCCCCCCACTTACCCCGTCCCCCAACTCCATCCCTCGGTCCTCGCTGTGTGAGCTGGCAGGCTCCCACCATGTTGGGATACATGAAGCATGTGTTGTGATGTATCTGCAAGGCCTGCACGCATCTGACCATCTGCTTGCACAACTTGCCAAAATGCAGAAAATAAGTGTCTTCAGACTGCTTGACCCTAAACAAGACATATAAGCCCACCCACCCCCAACCCCACCCCAAGTCTCAGGAAACACTGTGGAAGAGGGGGCGGCAAGATTGTAAGTGGGAAGGTGGTAGGCCGCGCATTATCTCCTGGACACGACACAGTTGTGATACACAAGACTTCATAAATAATTGCATGGGAACTGCCTTACTGACATGTCCCATAACATCAGAAAGGTCTCAAGAAGCCTCACACCTGAGAGACTGACGAGGACTCATGTCGATGGGGAAGCAAAGGAGGATGCTTTCCTCAGTGTCTGTCCATCGATCTGGAATGCTCACTGGAGCATGAAGCAGGCCAGGCACAACTCATCGCAGACTAGAGGAAGCACAGTGGGCCGCACAAGCGAAAAGATTTGAAAATTAGGAGGAAGTCGTCAGGCAGGGGAGATGAAGGGCTGAAAGGGGAAAAGGAAGAGGGAAGGGATTTGGAACTAAGGATTGAAAATATTACAAAGTCACTATATTGATGTATACGACATTTAAAATGTAAAGATAAAAAGCAGCTGCTTTTGCTGTGGAGCACTGAGCCCTCCCAGGGCCCCAGGTGACGGAGGCAGGATGAAAGCCTTCATCCGAGGCCAGCGTCTCCTTCCCTTTGGCTCAGCCCCCCCACTTGACTCCACACCCCCATGTTAATCACCAAGGAGTTCCCTAGCTCACTGCCTTTGTGACCAAAGCCGAGAGACAAGTTACTGTCCTGGCCTGCAGCCTTGGAGCCCAGGCATAGTAATTCTGTAAGCAACACAGAGTCTTAAAAGAACAAAATTCTCTCTTCTGTGCTCTCGTCCAAACTTCTTTTTTTTCAAATTTTTTTTAATTATTATTTATTCAATTGTGCGCATGTGCATGTGTTTGCGCGCGCTCCTGTGTGTGTGTATGTGTGTGTAGAACCACGGATGAATTCGCGAACCACCATGGACGCCTCCACTTCCTTCTGCCCCGGGATTCGCAGGCTCTGTCCTACCAGGACCAGAAGCGCAGGCCGCCCCCGCTTCCGTCTATACGTGGGATCTGGGATCCGAACTCAGGACCTTCTGCCTGTAAGGCGGAGGCTTAACCCCTGAGCCACCTCTCCAGCCCCTCTCGTCCAAACTTCTAACTCCCTGGTGTTCCACACTTTTTCCTGTCCCCTCAAGGACTGTTAACTTCTAACCTCACCACTTGGTCCCTTGCCTCTCCCCAGGACTCCCACTAGTGTGGACCTCAGGCTTGGATTCTACTGGTTTCTGTTTTAAAGTCACACAGATATTTCCCAACTCTGTTCCTGCTTTAGTAATTATTTCATGGAGACGATGAACCTGTTATTCCCAGACCCATATCAGTCAGAATCTCGGATGGGTGGGTGCCTCTTGGGAATCATGACACTCACACAGACCACGGGAGCTGGGGACCTTCACAGTTGAGGTACTGAGGTATCATGGGAGGACTTACCCGTGCTCCAGGTCACTAGCTACCAGGTGGGTGGGATTAGTCCCCCCCCAAAGAGAGGCGCCCTACCTGTAGCCAGGAGGTCAAATCCCTCAGCAGGAAGGGAGCTAGGAAAGAAGGGTCCGCCATTGAGTCAATCTCGGCTCTGTGAGGGAGGGCAGTGTGTGAGACAGAGGTGTCACCCGGACCTCACTTTGTGGCTTGCACGGTGTAACGTAAGACACTGAAGCCGGGCCCGGAGTCCTTGGCAAGGCCAGCTACAGAGCAGATGGAGTGTCGCTGCCTATCCAGCCAGCAGAAGGACGTCTCTGAGGCCGCCCTGCAGGAAGAGCCAGGAAGGATCCAGAGCCCGAGGTAAATAAGATGTCCCAAAGAAGACTAGCAGAGTGAACTTGGGGGAGCCTGGGAAATGCAAAGTGACTGGTATTAATCACCCCCCCAACACACACACCTCCTTGTGTTTTCTTTGAACATCTGTTTATAAGAGCCTGCCTGATCCTCCAGGCCCTTCCTAAGGGAAGACAAGGGCTGATTCCTAACCCTTGAGGACAGCACGGACAGAACGACACCCCATCCTGGCTACCCCTCCCCACCCAGTGCCAAAACCAGGGAACTCCTTGAACTTGGAACGGGAAGCCCCTTGCATTTGACCTCACCATCCAGAACCAATGAGGTGAAAGTCATTTCATGGTATCAGCCTCCCAGGCACACAGAGGGGGATCGATGTCCAGATTTAACCAGAATTTTAGGGCAAAAGTCGAGGGTTTCAGAATTCCCAGCAGGCGAGGCTCAGCCACCTGTTCCCATGTGCCAATTAAAGAGATGAGCCACTCGCACAGCTGGGAGAGATGTGATCAAAGTAGCCACTGGAGGACAGATACAGGGGGCCAGGGGCTGCGAGGAAGCAAACGGGAATGAAAAGGCCACTATAGCTATCTCCTTCCCAGGCGCAGCTGAAGACATGGAAGGATCAGAAGTCCCTTCCTCTGAGACAGTTGGCATGATCAGAAACCCCAGGAGATGGGCAGTGACAGACTAAAGAGGAGAGAGATTTCAAACACTCCTAATGAGAATTCTCCAAGCTGCTTGGGAATCATGTGCAGGGGCGCTCTTCCCCCACTCCTTTTAAGAATAAGACAGCCCGGGGCCTTTCAGAAAGCGATAAAGGTTCACAGTTCGCTTATTACTTAATTGCAAGGTTAAAGATTAACCAAGTGTGGAGGGACAGCCATATCTGAGAAGTCAGAAAGGGTCTACCAATCTGGTCTAGAAAGCATCTCCCATCCCCCACCTCCCATCCCCTCTCCTCAAAAAACCAGGGTCTGTTCTATTCAAATAGAACAAACTCTCATTTGCATGGCGGGATTTCTTCACAGGGAGAAAATTACTTGCTAAGTGGGAGTTCACGACAGAAAATCACATGCAAAGTGGCGCCCTTTAACTGCCCGGGATGAACACTAACTGATCCAGGTTCTCCTCATTTGCACAGAGAGAATTAAATGTGTGTGTGGAAGAGGGGAGCGGCTCACCCTCACCATCCAGAACCAAACACAAACCAAACTGGACTGCCCTCCTTGACATGAGAATCATGGGTCAGAAAACTGCACCCAAAGAGACTCTCCTAACTGAATGAAGATTTCAGTATGGAGACCCCACGGCTCATTACCACAGACTGGCAGAACCAAGAAACTAACAAATACACTTGTTTCTCTCTACTCTGGTCTAGGGAAGAACCCCTCTCTCTCTCTCTCCCTTCCTTCCCTCCCTCCTTCCCTCCCTCCTTCCTTCCTTCCTTCTTCCCTCCCTCGTTCCTTTCTTCCTCCCTCCCTCCTTCCCCTCTCCCTCCCTTCCTTCTCTCTCTTTCTCTCTCCCTTCTTCCTTCTTGTCTTTCTTCTCCTTTCCTCTCTCTCTCCTGCCTTCCTTTTCCATGTGCACTACATGGGTTTACGGGCACTGACCCAAGGGCTTGGTGGTATGTGAAGGCTTCAGGCTGGGGTACTGCCTGGCACTGCCGGAAGACCTCCCTGCCTGGCTCATACCCCCCCAGGGGCCAGGGACCTCTGGGAGCTTTCTCTTCTGCTTCAGGGCTTCGTCCTCTGATCTAGCTGACATCTTCGATCGCCCTGGAATCCAGCCTCTCTGACAGGTCTTGAAATGGACAAGTCCACAGCGGCAACCAAGATTCTCTGACCAAAGCAACCGCTCGCTGGGGCCCAAAGGCCCAGGACAGAGTGTGCTAGTGCCTTAGCCCGAAGGGAGAAGGGCCTGTTTTGTTCCGTCCTCGTCGGGAGCAGCCGCTCCTGGGCACATCCACACGCCTTACAGTGAATGTGCGTCCATTTCCTCCTCCTATCCTGGCCAGTCCTCTGCTGATGCCCCTCTGAGGATCTCCTGTGAAATGTTCTCAGCTTGGCCCAGTGTTCTTGCCTGTAACTGCTGGCCCCGGGGGACCAGATGAACCTCTTTTTTAAACTTAATCCATTTGTGTGTGTGTGTGTGTGTGAGAGAGAGAGAGAGAGAGAAGGTACTACATGTCCCTGTGGAAGCCCAGAGATGACTTCGGCTTCTCCTTTTTGCTTCCCTCTGGCACTTCCCAGGCTCCGCCCACCAGGGCCACAGTGCAGGCTGGAGCTATTTCCGCCTGGCATTTTTATATGGGACCTGGGATCTAAATTCAAGATCTTCTGCTTTCAAAGCAGAGTCTTAACCCCTGAGCCATCTCTCCAGCCCAGGGTTGACCTTTTGAAAGAAGGAATGCCTGTTTTCCAAGTTACACCTTGAGTCCACATGGGCATCTGGGTCCCTTTTCCTCTAGAGGGAAGCCTTGTGAAATAGGCTCACTGCTGCTGGGTCCCCAACAGGTCATCTAAGCTGCCTCCCCACTCCCCGGCTCAGGAAACATAGCAGAATAGGGAGCAGTAAGACTGTAAGATCCTGAAGGAGTCACAGGTTAGACTTGATCTTCTGAACATGATAGGGCTACTGCATCCATGAGAACTGCATGAGATTTGTCTACTGACATTTCACCACAGAAGGAAAGAGGCTTCACACCTCCCCCGAGAGGATGAGGATGGTAAAGATTGACAGGGAAGGGATGAAAGATGCTTCCCCCACTGGTAGACCCACTGATGTATATAATTCATCCTCCATTAAGTACCATTGACAGCAGTCCAGATGAAACTCAGCAGACCACACATTTCAAATGTCATGAAACTACGAGGGAGACTGGCAGGGAAGAAGGTGGAACAGGAAGAAAGATGGGGGTTAAGGTGTGAAAATATCACACATTCACTACATTCATGTGTGAAGCACTGAAAGAATAAAAAGACCTTTGAAAAATGAAGCAGGGTGGCTGACCTCTCTCAGATCTGACCCTCAGACCTTGAGAAGAAAACACCTTGTATTTATGCCATCCAGTCTCCACAATACGAACGGGCCTCCAGTCTAGCTCTGATTATTTTCCCATCAGCGCTCAAAGCTTTACTTCCTTAATTAAGCCTGTGCAACAAGCTTTACCTTTCGACCTCTTTGCCTTGGAGGAATCCTGCTCCCTATTTAGGTTAGAATCTAGGTCTTTGAGATCTAAATTCTCTACCTTGTTTCTACTAACGGCGCCTCTGATTGAGCATGATTATGCCATATGTTCTTTGAGCTTCTTGTTAAGGGGATATATTCGGTGATTTCCTGAAGTTTGCATCTATTACTGGTGTAGCTAACAGTCTAGATTTGATATTTTGTTTTGTAGGAACAGGTTTTTTTTTTTCCTCAGTCTGTTGTGTTTTGTTTTGTTTTAAATACTGCTGCTGCTTCTAAGAAAACATCCAGGAGTTAATTGCCAAGCTGCTTTGGGATTAAAAGAAAATACAAAAGAGACCATTTAAAATCTAAAAACAAAAAAAAACCCACAATGAAGTTTAATTATGGCTTAACAGCAAACCCAGGTGTGGTAGCTCACATCTGTCCTTCCTGTACTTGGGAGGCAGAAGCAGATGGATGTGTGTGAGTCTAAGTTCAGTGTCACGGTTACATACAGGTGTCGACTTGACAGTTGAGAGTTTGACAGTTGAGAGTTTGAGCTCTTGGCACACTTGTAAAGAACCAGTGGTTGAGTAAGGCCCTGAGCAAGCCTGCAGGAGATTGTCTAGCTGATGGGGAAGGCACAGCTCAAGGCAGGTGGACAGGTGAATAAAAAAGAGGGAACTAGTTAAGGAAGTTGGCATTCTTTGGTATACTTGGCCAGACATGCCAATCTGGCAAGTAAGGATCGTCCGTCTCTCAGCCATTATATAGAGATGGTGTGGCCAGTTCCCTCAGCCCTGGTGTTGGTGCGTGCTCTCCCATCAAGCTGGACTATGAACTGTAACCAGACTGTCTTAAGAAAATAAACCCCTTGTTCCCTTAAGCTATTTGATGGTGATCTATCAGCCACCATGCAGGCGAACTGCAACACAGGGTGGTTCCTGAAGTCACACTTGGGTCCCCACAGGTACACAAACTTAAGTACACTCACACACCCAAAAGGTTGTCTCATCTTGGTTTACAGTATTATAACAGTTACTCTTTACTATTGCTGTGAGAGAACACCCAAAGTCAAGCAACTTAAAGGAGAAAGGGAGATTTATTCAGCTTACAGTTCCAAAGGGAAGGTACAGTTTTTCATAATGGAGGCGGCATGGCTGGCTGGCCAAAGCTGGAGGAGGCTAAATCACCGCAGACATCTTGGAAGCTGAGCGCTGTAGACTGCTTGCTGCAAAGGCAGACTTCTCCTGGAGGTAGGGTGGGACTAATCCACCTCAAGGCCCACCCCTTGGGGCTGCCTTCCTCCAGCAAGGCTCCACCTCTAAGGTACCATGACCTTGCCAAACACATGAGACTGTGGGGGACACATTTCAAACCACGACAAGTATACATGTTACATGTTTCTGTATGTCACTAGACATGTATAATAGGGTATGTTTACATAATAAAGTCTCCCCAAGGGAATGGATGCAAACCACCCTGCGTGCATCTGAACTTAGTCTGAATTCCATAAACTTAAGACAAATTAAACACACTAGTTATATTTAATTTGTTGGTTAAAAATAGCAGAAGGCATCTGCCACTGCTCCTGGCTCCTTTTTGCGTTTTACCTGCGTCTAGCTAAGTGTGACAGACAAGCGTGATCTCACTGTATAGCCGTCCTGGGCTCTGCCTATGTGTAGAAGGTTTGGCATCCTCAATGACACGGCATCCGAGCAGGCAGTTTACATACATCGCTTCCCTGTCCTCTGCCTAACTTTAGCATTATTGACTGGCATGGTTGGTTCATACCAGCGAGACCAGCTGCGGGGCGTGCTGGGAGATTCGTCCTTGCTAAGCAGTGTTCTTCGTTTGAGTGACAACCCCAGGGTCCAAAAGGATGCCCAGAGGGGGAGGGACGCAGAGGTCATTAGCAGAGGCCAGTGTGGAATGCAGCTGGCTGGACAGATTCCTGAGAAGCCAGGAAGGAGGGGAGCGGGGAGAGGGGGAGAAAGGGGGAGCCATCCTCACACCTCAGCTCAGCTCCTGGTGCCTGGAGACCAACTAAAAGAGACCAAGGAGGCCGCGCTGAGCCCGGCTCCACATCCCACTCAGATGCTGCAGAGAAGAGCTGGTGACCTGGCAGAGACGCACCTAGACCACACTCGCCGCGCTCAGACTGCTCCTGGCTGGCTGCGAGCCGGGGGGGGGGGGGGGGAGCGACCGAGCCTCGCCCACTCCATAAGGCTCTGGGCTTGGCATTCTGATGCAGCTGGGGTAAGCAGTCCACAGAAAAAGATCAGTCCCTGTCGTCGGGGGAACGAGGAGCAAGCAGGTGACCCCAGACAATACCACGCACTAGGTTCCAGCCTCCAGGGAAGGCTGGGTGGGAGGGGGAACTCTGAGCCCACTTAGAAGCCAGGATTGTAGAGGCTCAGGTCCCAGTCGCAGCTCTGCCATTGAAAGCAGCGTAACGTCAGACAAGGCTGTTGGTAGTGGCCTTGATCAGCCTGGGCCACGCAGGCTGGACTCGAAAACAGAACAGATCCTCTGGCCTCCGCCTTCTCAGTTCAGGAAGGTGCACACCACTATGACCCTACTCCAGACCCCTGTGTGTGTGTGTGTGTGTGTGTGTGTGTGTGTGTGTGTGGAGGTCAGAGGTCAATAAAGTCAGGGGTCTTGCTTTATCACTCTTCACCTTAGTTTTTGAGACAGAATCTTGGGCTGGAGAGATGGCTCAGGGGTTAAGACTTTGTCTCATGGGGCTGGAGAGGTGGCTCAGAGGTTAAGCCTCTGCCTTGCAGGCAGAAGGTCCTGAGTTCGGATCCTAGACCCCACGTATAGACGCCGGGCAGAAGCGGGGGCGGCCTACGTTTCTGGTCCTGGTAGGGCGGAGCCTGTGAATCCTGGGGCAGAGTAAACAAGGAGGAGGTGGCGGCGTCCATGGTGGTTCCCGAATTCATCCGTGGTTCTACACACACATACACACATACACGCACGCACACACACATACACGCGCACAATTGAATAAATAATAATAAAAAAATTTAAAAAAAAAGACTTTGTCTCACAAGCAGAAGGTCCTGAGTTCAGATCCCAGGTCCTACATAAAAACACCAGGCTGAAATGGTGGCAACCTGTACTTTCAGCCCTGGTAGACAGAGCCCGGGAAATCCCAGAGCAAAGCAAAATGAAGGTAGAAGTAATCCAGGATGATTCCTGAAATCACCCTTGGTTCTCCAGAGGAACATACAGTTCCCTTTGATACACACACAGACACACAGACACACAGACACACACACACACACACACACACACACACACACACACACATACACAAAATAAAATATAAAAGAAGAACTGTGTACCTCGAGACGGCTCTTTCACTGACCCTGGGATCGTCGTCTGTGAGCTGCGAGGATCTGTGTCTCTGCCGCTCCAGCGCTGGGATCACAGATACGCACCACAAGCCCTGCCATTTACATGCTGCTGGGGATCCGAACCCAGGTCCTCACTGCTGGGCATACCCAACAAGCCTTTAGTGGTTGGGGCCATCTCCTGCACACTGTGAGAAGGTCTCACATAGTCCATGTTGGCTCAGACTCACTAAGCAACCGAGGAGGACTTGAAGTCCTACCTTACCCTCTCTCAAGGCTGTGATTAGAGAGGCTGGGGTCAGCCTGTGGCACTCTCCTGGTTATCTTTCCCATGGACCTTCCACCTCCCAGTCTGTGGGTGGGACCTAGGGGAATGAGGAGGACCACAATGTGTTCTCCAAGGAGGGGGCAGCTGTGGAGTTGCCAAGAGCAGTAGGTAACCCTGTTGGGCGGGCGCCAGGCCCTGAGTTCCTCAAGAATCCACAACGAGCCTCGTGCAACCTCCTCCCTCTCCCCCCTGAAAGCCCTCTGTCAGAATAACGGCAGAGGCGGAAAGGCAAGAAAAGCCCTTGCTTCTAGTTCCTCCTCCTCCTCCTCCTCCTAACCCAGGCTGCCTGTGGGCTAACGGACATCTAGAAGGATCGCCTGTCACAGCCTTTCCTTCCAGCCTCTTGTGCTGGGATCGCCATGTAATCAAGCCTGTCACAACAATTCTCTTTACAAATCACCCATCTTTTCTACGGGCTCAGGAGATGGGGGAACTTATGCAAATTGGCAGCCCATGCCCGCTTGCCTCTGGCCCTGCCTCTGGTCTCCTGTGGAGACCCCCAAACCCTCCTAGGCTCTGGCTTCCAGGCTTCTGGGGGAGGCTTCAGAAAGAACGCCAGTTTCCCGTGTGCGCAGCCGGAGTGACGGCAGTATAAGACGGTTGTTGACGCCAAGCGCCTGAGCTAGTCGGGTCGCGGCGTGTAAGACAGAGAGGTAAGCAGGGTAGGTGGTTTTGGGGGTGTGGGCAGCAGAACACCCCCGCCTGGGGTCCAGCCAATGTCGACTCCCCCGCCAGGCTCATGCTGTGCTAGCTACAAATGAACCCGAATACTTAGGTGGAGATAAAGCTTCCCTGGGGGCCTAGGGTGCGCATTGATGGAAGGTTCTAAAAGTTTAGCTCTGTGCTCCATTTTGCCTGCACCTTGGCATCTGAGAGGTTTTTTTTAATTCCATTTTTGTGTGTAGTGTGCATGTAGGTGTTAGCAATGCTGTGCATGTTCGTATGTTCATGCATGTGTGAATATTCATTATGTGCATGAGCCATGGCAAGTGTATGGAGGTTGAAGGACACCTTGGTTGTTGTCTTCCCCTTCCACCTTGTTTGGGGTACAGTTTTGCTGCACACACCGGGCTGGTGACTGCGAACTTTCCTGCCTCCGCCTCTCACCTCTCTGTAGGGTTGATTGCAATTATAGATGTGGGCAACTGCATCTGGCTTCGCGTGGGCTGTGAGAATCTGAACTCAGGTCCTCACATTTGTGTCGCCAATGCTTTAAACGCGAAGCCACTCCCTCCCACCCACAGGCCCCATGTCCTGCTAGGTTCCATATGCAACGCCCCTCTCCCGGAGCCGAATGAAGCTTGGGAGCAACTGAAGCGTTGTGTTGGGAATCCGGCCTCAACCCAGACAGCAAGACCTTGGCTAAATTCCCAAGCTTCCTGTTCCCCAAGGGTGCAGTGCGGATTAGGCCAGAACCACCTTGAAAAGCTCTTAGAGAAGAGCTGGGTATGAACTGAATATCAACTACTGTGCCCCAGATGTTGGGAGCCCCACCCGTGTGCGGCTTCGTTTCTCGCTGTGTCAGCGCACTGCGTGGCATCAAGCGCTCCGCCCTTCTAGACCTACAGTTGTGCTCACAACCCTCGCGTGGCCTGCGTCATCCTTGCAAGCCTGGGCTGGCGGTTGCGGAGTACTGCATTGCCCCCCAGAGCACTAAGCAGACCCAGAAAGGGAGGTGTTAGAGACCGGCTGACGAACTCCAACATTGGTACCCGTACCACGCTACACAACAAAGGTGACCTGGAACTCCCCGTCCTCCCGCCCTACTTCCCAAGTTCCGGGATGACCGGTGCGCTGATCCCTACCTGTTTTAGCAGCGCTGGGACTGAACCCAGAGCTTCACTCTATCACATGAGCCCCAGCCCCACCCCACAGCAGCCTTTGTGCTTTAACAAGGGTCAAAGACTTCTTGCTGCTGTCCACGGTAACTGGAGACCTGCAAGGTCTTGCTCATGAAAGCATCGCCACAGAGTGGCAGGCAGAAAATGCCATTCATTAGGGCAGAGACCAAGTGTGAGATTCGCTTGCCTAGACACGGGCTTGCTAGCTCCTGCGGCAGATCCGTGGTGGCAAGGGTTGCAAGAACGGGATTTTCTCTCTTTTGAGTCTGGGGGCCGGCTTCTGTGCACTGGCTGGGCTGAAGCCTGTTTACTCCCAGCACGGCTCACAGCCAGCAGGTGTGCCGTTACCATCTGTCCAGCGATCACCTCCCCTGATGCTCGCAGCGAATCACTGTCCGTATCAACCGCTTGGTGCCCGCGGGCACAATTCAGAGCTCAGCAGGTACCAGGCGAGTGCACACAGGCCACTATC
>JALPQD010000321.1:2181800-2212453 GCA_023101885.1 Typhlomys cinereus
CAATCAATCTCCTGCAGGCTTGCTCAGCGCTTAACTCAACTACTTTTTTTTTTTTTTACAAATGTGCCCAGAGCTTCGACTCTCAACTGTGAGGTTGCACATGGTCTGACTGTGACAGATGGCGTTTGTTTCTTTCTGCTTCCTGACCGTGGATGCGGGTCGCTCCTCCTGCCTCAGCGAGAGAGGCGTTTGCTACCATGATGCACCGTTACACCGAGAGCCACAGTAGCCGCCCCCCTTTCCTGAAGCTGCCTGTCAAAATAACTGATTCGCCTATGTAGAGTTTTGATACACGGTGAAGGTCCACTGTAGTCGGGGCTAAGTTGTGTCCACAGGTCTGCAGCCTGGGCCGGTGAGATGACACCAGTCACACACCTCATGACCTGCATTCCGTCCCCCAGAGCCCATATGGTGGAAGAAGTTGTCCTCTGACTTCTGTTTGTGCTCCGTGGCCTGCCTGCCGCTCCTCTCTCTCTCTCTCCAAATAAGTCAATACATATTTTTAAAAGTTTGCAGCTATCCAGCTGCAAAAATCATCTCTAAAAGCACAAAAAGAAAAACAAAAGAAGTAACAGCAGTAATAGTTAAGCCAAGAGAGAAATTCATCTCTACATGGAGAATTTCAATGGAAACTGAGCTGAATGATCCCCCAGTCCAAGCCTCAGAGTTGGGGAGCTGGAGGCCCCGAAGGTCGAAGTGACTTGCGTGAGCCACTCTGCCTGGAACCCCCATTTCTGGAAAGATGACAGGGTTGAGTTCAAGTATGCAGGGGAAGTCCTCTGTAGGCTGGAAGAGCATTGGCTGCCACCCCTCCCTTCCCCCCACCCCTCCTTCCCCCCACTCCTTCCCATCCCCCAGCCCACCCTCCACCACTCTCCTTCCCCCCACCCCTCCTTCCCCCCACTCCTTCCCATCCCCCAGCCCACCCCTCCTTCCCACCCCAACTCTCCTTCCCCCCACCCCTCCTTCCTACCTCCATGCTACAGACACCCCCATACCCCCTACCCCACCCCTCCACCCCTTGTGCCAGGCCTGGGAACTCAGGTTCGTGATCAAGCCTGCAACTTTCCATTTGCCCTTCTGCTGCTTGTTCCGTTACTCAGCAGCTGTTTCCTGTCTGTGCCAAGCCCTGCTGCAGGTGCCCAGCATCTAGATGAGCCACACTGGCTTGGCACCCAGCTCAAAGGCTGCTAGGCACCCCTGATGTCTGCGCTGGGCCATGCAGTGCTATCTGCCCACCTGCCCTCACTCGCTGCCTTCTGCTCCCTGGCTTCCTGGCCGCCTTCCTTGGAGCCGCTTCGCTGTCTGGGCGCTTCCTACCACAGGTCCCGAAGCACAGTGAGGTAGGAGTGTTATGGGTGACAGCTCCAGACGCAAGCACCAGTCAAAAAGCCGATTTATTACTCTGGCCAGAGGGCCCCAGCTCACTGTCAAAACCCAGCAATGAGTCAGAAGCCCCAAAGATGGGCTACACACATTATATGCACATCTTGCTTAAACAAAAAGAAGGGGAGCCCTTTCTATCGATCTAGCTAAGGAATGTGACAGTCTCCTAGACAGCTATCTACTGTTTGTTAAAGAAGAGACGAGGAGCGGGTACTAAGGCGATCAGACGCCAGAAGAACTGATGTTTATCGAGGGCAGAAGCCTTGGACTTCTATCCTTTGTGAGCTTCTCACAGCAACCTCTTATCTCAGTCCCGGTGGAAGGGAGGCCTGAGACAGGCTTCCTCTGTCTAGGCTTTTGTTGATATTTTATCCTACTTCAGGAGCAGTGGCTTAGAGTGCCTGGAAAGGTAGGAATGAGGGTCAGCGTGTGACCTTAGGAAAGCCAGTAGACACCCCCCCAGTGCCCAGTCCTGACACCCATGCCCGGTTCTTTCTATGGGGCTCAGAGGAGCCTTCGCCAAGGCGAGGGGGACAGGTGGGACGAGGCTTGGGTGTGGCGTATGTCAGTTAGTAGCCAGTAGCGCTCGCCTTGACTCTACCTCTGCCTGTAGGACTTCGGGCTTCATGCCTGCCCCGCCTTCCCATGATCCTCTCTGAATCTGGGTATGGGCATCAGGTGCCCACCGGGAACATAAGCCCGTGGGAGTAGAGGCGTCCTGGGCACCCCTCATGGGTGCCATTGTCTGTAACCAGCTCCAAGCACGACGCAGATCTGCTGCCCTGAGCAGGCGAGGGGTGCTGAGGTAATTACCGGAGGCTGCTGTGACTCTTATGTTTTTCTCCTGGGCACTGGACACAGACATTCCTTGTTCCCCCATCCGCTGCTCGGCTGCAATCTGCCGTGCCCGGGAATCTTCACCTGATAGCCATGTCCGGCGAGACCTGAACGGCAGTGTTTTTGATGGACGCAAAAACAACTTTTTTCCTTCTGACAAATTGAAAACAAATCAGTCTGAGGAAGAGCAATTGCAAATGCACAGCGGAAACTTCACAGGCCCGAGAGGGCGCAGCAGAAAATCACCCACCCACCCGTGTATTGAGCGCTCACGTGGCCCCCACCCGGCTGGAGCGGAGGAAAAGCCACGTGTGTGTGCAGGCACCTTGCACTCTTACAGAAGAGGCGGGCAGAACGCAGAGGAGCCGAATGTCAGGAAAGGGTGGCTCCGGGGAGGTGGGAAAGGGACAGTAACCCAGGGGAGGGGACCCCATCTCATGAGGTGGCATCGGAGTGAAGACATCTTAGAAAGGGGAGGCGAGGGCCACCTGCCCTCCCAGCTCTGGGGGGGGAGCGCAGAGGCAGGAGTGGGTTTCACGCCAGCCAGGGCTACACAGCAAGACCCTGCTTCAAATACAAACAAAAATCCAAAGGTGGAAGAGGCCGAGGATGTGGCTCAATTGGTAAAGGTGCTTGCCCAGCATGCAGGGAGCCCTGGGTTCGATTCCCTAGCATGGAATAAAACAAATTGTTCTGGTGAATTACTGTAATCCTGGCACTTGGGAGGCGGATACAGCAAAATCAGGAGTTCAAGGTCATCTTCAGCCAGATAGGAATTTGAGGCCAGGCTGGGCTACATGAGAACATGAGCCCGTAAAAACAAGGAAGAAGGAGAGTGTGGGAGGGAGAGAGGGAGAGAGTGGAAGGGAGAGAGGGGAGGGAGAAGGGGAAGGAAGGAAGGAAAGAAAAAAGGGAGGAAGGCAGAGAGAGAGACAGACAGACAGGGACCATCAAGATAGCTCAGCAGATAAAACTCCTCACAAATCTGATGAGGTGAGTTTGATGCCTGGAACCCCATGTGGTGAAAAGAGAATGTCCTTCCAGCAGCCGAGATCCTGTGATCGCTCCCTGTGCGCCCGGCGCGTACCGACCACCGCTCTCTGCCTCTCTGTCTCCGTCTCTGTCTCTGACTCTCTCTCTCTCCAAATTATTAATCTGTTTGGTGTGTGTGTGTGTGCGTGTGTGTGTCAAAGGACACTTTGGTCCCTGTGGAAAACCAAGGGTGACTTTAGGAAATCATCCTGGATTGCTTCTACCTCCTTCTTGCTTCACTCTGGGATTTCCCAGGCTCTGCCCACCAGGGCCAGAAGTGTAGGCCGCTGCCATTTTTGCCTGGTGTTTTTATGTGGGACCTGGGATCTGAACTCAGGACCTTCTGCTTGCGAGACAGTCTTAACCCCTGCGCCATCTCTCCAGCCCGTCTAATAAATATTTTTTAAGGAACCATTAGAGCGAAGATGAGAACGAGAGAGAAGCCATGTCAAGGTCCCAAGGCCACAGCCTATAGAGAGCGTTTCGGGAATATTTGCCAAGGTGAGGTTGGGAATCATGGGACTCAAGATCATCTGGTATGAGAATCATGGGTAGAGAGAGTGCTTGGCCGCTTCTCATGACACATGGGTTCCCCAGATGGTCTGGACTTGCCGTCTTCCTGCCTGAGGCTCGGGGGTGCTGGAATGACAGGTGTGGACCACCACACTGAGCGTAGACAGGGTGGGGCTTGTCATGAGTCTGACCGAAGAAGGGATTCTGGGTTGTGTGGAGCGGGCTTTGGTGGATTGATGGGACCTGGAGTTCAAGATGTCCCCCAAAACCGTTTGTCTGCATCCTAAGAAGAAAAATAATTACTCATCACAAAAAAATTACATGTGTGTGTAGGTATGGATATGTATGTGTAAGCATGGGTGTGTGTAGGCGCATGTTGATGTAAAAGAAGTGGGCTCTGAATGTCCCTGCGGAGGCCCAAGGGTGACTTCAGGAATCATCGTGGATTGCTCTGTGTCCTTCCTGCTTTGCTCTGCGGTTGGAAGTTCAGGCTGCCGCCATGTCTACCGGTGCCGTTACATGGGATCAGGGATCCTCAGGTCCTTCTGCTTACGCCATAGAGATTCAACCACTGAGCCCTCTCCCCAGCCCTCACTCAAGAAATCCTTGCTGCTTGACCATGGATGCCTGGCCGGAGGCAGCACATGCGCACAAAGACGAGTGAGATGCAGCTCCCACCCCAAAGTAAGAGAGAAAATTTGCAATGTGTCTGGTAGCCAGTGCGCGTGTGTATGTGTGTGTGTTTAAATGGGCAGGGTTTCGGCCCTCACTGTGGGGAGCCCTAGATGGATCGTGGGAACCTCAGAATTCTCATCAACTGAGGCCCACCTCACTAGCCCCCAAAGAGCCCCGAGCCCAGAAAGAGGGGTGGCACTGATTACATAATTGGCAAAGTCTCCCCTTCCCTTCCCCCCATTCCGTGTGCTGGCCTCTTGTTCTGCGGGAAAGCACCTGAAAGTACACAGAAAGCTTCTTCCTTTCTTTAGCTCCCTCTCACAGCTTGTCATTTGCTATTTAATGTCAACGTAGGAAAACATAAAAACTCGGGGAGAATTACACCATTCATCTTGATGTCGTACAATGCCAGTTTTAAGTATAATTACTGCAGCATTTAGCTTGAGTGTGAAACCCTGGAATTAGACAACTTGTGTTTCCAGAGATGCAATGAGTAGGCCAGAAAGGAGTGACTCCGCTCAGACCGTTCAGGGTAGGTGGGAAGGAAGAAGAGAAGCAGTCTGCTCCCAAGTGCCCAGGACTGCCATGATGCAAGGTGCCCACACACAGTGCCCATCCTGGTGGTGGTCGGGCGCTGTTCCTGCTAGCTGTTAGACTGCTTTGCTTCTTCAGAGCCAGATCTCTCCCCTTCATAAGAGTTCCTGCATCGCCACGCCCCTGCGCCAGTGTGTGTGTGTGTGCGCGCGTGTGTGTGTGTGTGTGTGCGCGTGCGTGCGTGTGTGTGTGTGTGTGTGTGTGTGTGTGTGTGCATGCCTGCCTGTGGAGGGAGGTCCAGGGGTGACATCGGGAATCTTCCTGAATTGCTCTACCTCCTAATTCCGTTGCTCCGAGGTTTCCCAGGCTCCTCTTTCCAGGACCAGAATTGCAGGCTGCTGCCATATCTGCCTGGCATTTTTCCATGGGACCAGGGGATCTGCACTCAGGTCTTTTTGCTGCAGGACAAAGGCTTTAATCCATGAATGTCTCCCCAGCTCATTTCCTGCCAACTTTAGCAGTCAGGCAAAATGCAAGGTTTTTAACCCGGGCATCAGGACCTGCTGCCAAAATTCAGATGCTGTCATAGTTAGGTACAGGTGTCAACTTGACAATTGAAGGTTTGAGCTCTGGGCACATTTATGGAGAATTAGTGGTTGGGTTAAGCCCAGCGCAGGAGATTGTCTAGCTGATGGGGAAGGCCCAGAGGGGTGGGATTAGGCCCTGGAATAAAACGCAGACAGCTGGTTGAGAGAATCAGCATCCTTGTGTACACTTGGCCAGCCAGACACGCTGGTCTGGCAAGTAAGGCTCATTCCTCTCTCAGCCATTACGTGGAGATGATATGGCCAGTTCCTTTGGCCCTGGTGTTGGTGTGAGCTCTCCTGTCAAGCTGGACTATGAACTGTAGCCAGAGTATCGTGAGAAAATAAACCTCTTGTTCCTTTAAGCCATTTGATGGTGATTTATCAGCAGCCATGCAGGCTGACTGCAACAAAATTTGGTACTGGAGAAGTGGGGTGTCGCTGATAAATCTGGCCATTTAGATTTTATGGATTCTGAATGGCTTTTTTTGAGGACTATGGCAATGTTTGAAGACATTGAGATTGTGTGCTCTAAAAACCATTCCACTTTGGGCCATTTGGGAAGTAGTGGTGCTGAGTTATGGATTGTTTGGGCCCAGTTTGTGTTGAGGGGAACGTTGAATTTAGAGGTGCTGGACTGGTTTGCTTGATAGAGGAGAGCTGTGTTGGCCGCCTTGAAGATTTGGAGATGGAAAGGGCAGGCAGCCGAGTAGCTGCCATTGCTGGAGAAATGAGCATCAACGGAGGAAAACCTACTAGTGACTTGCACTGGGATGGGGGGAACATGAATACCATCATATGGCGATTTCGTGGTTTGAAAACCTAGATTCCTTCAGGGGCCTGAAAGCCCAAGTTAAAGCCATTTCTTGCCCTTTGGAAGTTTGGCTGCCTAAAAAGAGGCTTTTCTAGCATCATTGCACAAAACTTGGTACAGCTGTGGCTCGAATGGGCCAAGCACGGTCGCCAAGCACGCTACGGTTCTGTAACCAGAACTTGTATAAGAATGGGGGTGAGATGAGAGGCGGCAGCTGCCACCCTGCTTCACCCCCCGAGACAGCCCAACACAAGCCTGACTCCCATGCTCCCTGCCAGATGGGCGGGGGGGGGGTTGCTGCATAGGTCACAGAGGAGAGAGCTCATCCTGCTACTGACGGAATGCAGACAGGAGGGTAAAATAACGAAGGCTTTCAGGGTGGCACGCGGGAGCCAGGCGTGGCAGCACCCCTGCCACCCCAGTACTCGGGAGGCGGAAGCGGGATTGTGAATTTGAAGCCAGCCTCCCTCAAAATGGACGGAAATCATGGCACGTGGAGCATTCCACCCTGAAGACGGGCCCCTCCTGAGCGCTGGACGTGTGTCGCCCGCGTGTCCACAGAGCTGGTGCTGGGGAGAAGAGCCAGAGACAGTTTCAGCTGCAGCCTTTCTGGGGGGCCCCCTTTGGGTCACAGAGAGTGGAGGGGCCTGCTGCAGAGTCACATGAGGAGACTCTTACTCCCTAAGACACACGTTCACACCCCAGAAACAGAGACCCCGTTCTTCTCCCTGGGAGCTTTTCTGTATTAACCGTAGTCCTCTCTAATCGTCCTGAGGCAACTGCGAGCTGCGGGCTTCTTGCTCACGTGAAGAACCTGGGATCAAACTACGCAAAAGGATGGCGTGATCAGCCGTAACTGGCTGAGCTTGGTTTCGGGGCTCCTCTGTTGGATTCCTGTGCTGTACTCCCCCCCCACACCCCCTTTCGGCCTTGGTTCTGTCCTTCACAATATGTGCAGCTGTGACCCACAGGCAGCCTGCAGCCCAGGGTAGCTACGAATGTGACTCAGCACAAAACCGTAAACTTACTTTAAACATTCCAGGACTTCTGGGACTTTTTTTTTTTTTTTTTTTGGCAACTTAATTTTACAGTTCTTTTTTTTTTTAATCGTTTTAAATTTTATTTATTTTGTATTAAATATCCATCAGTGGGCAGTACGTGCACCTGTGGAGGAGCAGGGGAACTCTGGGAATCATCCAGGATTATCTCCCTCCTTTTTTTGCTTTGCTCTAGGATTTCCAGACTCTGCCTTCCAGGCCGGATGCAGCCACCACCATTTCTGCCTGACATTTTTACATGGGATCCAGGATCTGAACTCCGGTCTTCCTGTTTTCAAGGCAGAGTCTTAACCCCTGAGCCATCTCAGCTCTTTCTTTAATTAATTTTATTTTTCTAGTTGTACAAGCACATCCAGTACTCACCCCTGCTTCCTCCCATCCCCTCCCCTCCCATTTCTCCCTTCCTCATCGATCCATCCCACCCCCTCCCACCCTCTTGTCTGGCTGCTTCTATGGACCCCACGGTTCCCTCTGGCTTGTCTACTCTTGGGGGGATTCGGGCCTCTGTGGCATACCAAGTTGCTTTTCTCCAGGCCACCCCACTGATAGGGGCATTTCCCTTCACTCATCCAGCTTCAGTCCCAAAGATTTCCACTGTATGAATTTATCTCTCTTGAGTTCCCCGTAGTCTATGGGGACATGTTGGTGTGTCAGTCATGATGCAGGTCTGGAAGGACACGTCTCACTGCAGTGAGTTCCTAGATGCGGCAGTCCTGCCTTGAGTGAAATGTCTTGTCCAATGGTGGACCTTCCCATCTTCAGATTCTTACAATTTCACCACCCCCTCTTCCAGGAGGTTCCCAAAGCCTTAGGATGGGAAGAGATTAGGTTGGCCTGATTCGGGGTGAAGTGGCAGGTACTCTGCATTATGGCGGCCATTGTTGTCCACTTCACTGCTCTTCTACTGCCCTGGGCTGCACCATCTCAGTTCTTGAGTGTGAACTTTATAGATGGCAAGGTGGTTGTTACAAGGCTGGACTTAGGCTATGGGCGATGGCTCAAGGTAAGGCATTTGCCTTGCAGACATGAGGACCTGAGTTCAAGCCCTGGACTCTGCATGAAAAAACAAAAAAAAAATGTTAGGCCTGATGGCGTGAGCTTGTAATCTCAGCACTGGGGAGCGGAGAGAGGTGGATCCTGGGCCTTGCTGGCCAGGCAGTCTGCCTACTGGGCAAGTTGCAGGACAGTGAAAGACAGACCCTTCTGCCAGGACACATAAGTGTGGAACCAGCCGCTTAGGGGACTTCCTGGGGGGCGGGCACTGCCCGTCCTCCAGGCCAGGATCCTGGGGGCCGTCTCGGTGGCCCCGGGCAGGCCTGCTTCTCACCTCCCCCTTCTCCCTTCTTCCCTCGGTGCGGCGGCAGAGCTGCGTCTAGAAGGAAACTTCCTCCATCGCCTCCCCAATGAGATTAGCAGCCTACAGCACCTCAAAGCCATCGACCTGTCCCGGAACCAGTTCCGAGAGTTCCCAGAACAGCTCACCGCCTTGCCGGCGCTGGAGACCATCAACCTAGAGGAGAACGAGATCGTGGGTGAGTGGGGCCCATGTGGCTGGCCCAGGGCTGCTGCCTTCCAAGTTTCCACAGAACGCAGGGCACTGGAGTTTGGCGCTCACGGGCACGAGGAGGCTTGAGCTTGCTAGACCAAGACACCCGAGCAGGCGTTGAGCCTGGGACAGTACCTGCTATGTGGGCCTGTCTCCTCTCAAGGGCTGGCTTGGACTTTTGCTTCCACTGGTAGGGAGATGGCTTGGGCTTTCCCTGGGCACAGCCTAGGAGCCGACCGTCCCTCTCTGGGTCTCCGTCTGTCAGTCTCAGCTGTCTCCAAAGCCTTTCAGCTGTGACCTGCCAAGGTATTCCTGCCTCGGTCCCCTCCCTTCCCGTGGAGCCGAGCGGAAGCTACCCAACAGCCATGCTCAGAGCCGCCTCTCTCTGGCTGTCCCTGCTGCCCAGCCTCCTGGAGACCCGGCGCCAGGCGACAAGTGCCAGGTGCCTTCTGCCAATGGGAGCCCCCAGAGGCTGGGTTCTGCTGAGGCCAGGAGCCAGCCCACCCTCTTCTCACGGCTGTTTCCAGTTCTGTACCCCTCTGTCTCACCAGGACCTCGCAGAACTGCGTGTCCTCTCCAGCTAGCGGCCCCATCTCCCCAGCGACAGCCAGCTGGTATCTGTGTCTCCTTGGCTCCCAGCTGCCTTGGCCCCGTCTCACCTTCTCGCTGTGCCTCTAACTCTAATGTTCTAATGTCGCTTGTATTATCTCTGATCCCCTTCAATTCTGCTCTTACTTTCCCAACCTGTTTTATAGTCAGTTATATTGTGTGATTAAAAGCAAAGGTTTTTGAGGGGCTCGGACGATGCTGCAGGAACGCCTCGCACTGTTGCCCGTCTCGGGTTGGCGAGTGCCTGGGCATCCAGGGCTCTGTGGGCGACACATCTCACCCGGCTGGGCGGGAGGTGAGATCTAGCTGAGCTGGATGCTTCTGGGTCTGGTCTTTAACTGATGAGTAAACAGAGGCTCCCAGATGTCTCGAGATAGGCTTAGGTTGCACAGGAAGACAGCGGAAGTTCTAAGAGGAAAGCTTGTGATTATGAATCAGTCCTGTGTCTGGAGGGGGGCTGTCCCTGGCCCGGTCTCTGAGGAGTCCCAGGAGATGGGTATTCTCAAAGTTGGGGTCCCTGAAGAGCCTGCACTGGGTTTGTTCAGTCACTTGGTCCTTGGCGCAGTCTGCAGGCAGAAGAGGCAACCTCAGAAAGACACCCCTTGGAGAGAGATTCCACCGAAGTCACCCCGACTGCCCAGGCTCTGCTGCTGAGGCCCCTGGCCTTCTCCTCGCTTGTTCCTCCTCCTCTGCCCCCCCTCCCTCCATTGCCTTCTGCAGCTTCTCCAAATGGACCAGGCGTCAGACAAGGGAGTCTGTGGCTGTGACCCAGCCCGGAGCCGAGCAGTGGGTCAGACTGCATGCCGGCCTTAGCACTGCGACTCTTCCACACATCAGCTCCCCGCGCCTCGCCTTCCTCTTGTCTTTCCAGTGGAAACTAACTCAGTGATCAGTGCCCCCCAATTCCCCGGCTACTCCTGACCACCCCCAGAAGGTGGTCAGAGCTAAGGGGTAGTCCCTCCCAAAGACTGGACATCTAGCTGCTGATCACACAAAAAGCAAGTGCTCTCAGAGAAGCCTGACTGACCCCAGGCCCCTTTGGGAGAAATGGCAGTTCACAATCCACAGCTGGGGAAAGTGAATGGAGGCCGCCATCTTTTCTACTAGTACCTCTTGGAGCCAGGCAAGCAGGGCGGGGTGATTGGGGGGTTATAATCAAGCGAAGACCAGGGCCGTGCCTCTCCTGGCATAGAAGTCTAAGCTGTTTGCCGGTTGTGACTGATCTCCTACCAATCCCCACAAGGTAATTATAGTTGGCGCTTGCGATGTCTTCAGAGTGGCTTATCTTTTCCCTTCAGAACCTTTAACAGGCGCTAGAAAAGAATAAAGCCAAGTTTTTATAAGAAATATCTCTGAGATGCCTGAGTTACCTTAAAGCTTCTGCTGAGCCAGTACAGATATCTCTGCCTTGTGACCCCCCTCCCATGTGCATGGAAGGAGAGCTCCCGCGAGGGGTCACCCCCAGACCTGACCTGAGGAAAACGAGATCTGACTGACCCCAGGATCAGCTCCTCATCCTCTCATGCCTAGTAGCGCTGCCACCTGATCCTGCTCTGGGCTGTTTGGAGGGGGGGAGGGGGCGGGGTCCATCTCCCTGGAGGAGGGATGTCCTGGGACCTTAGCGGAAGCCTCTGACGGGAGGAACCAGGACGTTTCTGCTTCCTTCCCGAGGTTGCGGCGCTCACCGATGGCCAGAGACCTTCAGACGTCGCCGTAGTGAGTGGCTGTCCATGTTGTGCAGACAGCTGACCCCTCTATGTGCTCTCTCTTCTGTAGCCGCTGCCTGCCACGCCCACAGGCAGTTCGCAGCCATGTCTGGCAGACAGCAGGGTGTTCAGTGGGTTGGGGGGGAGGGCGCCCTGCAAAGTAGAAATGTCAGGCTCTTGTCATGTCCCTGAGACCCGGTACGGTGGATTATTTCCATGCTGGCTGTGAGCCACTGGGGACCTGTAATGGTAAATTAGTGGGCTGAGACCAGCAATTGCTTAATAGAATAGAAAATATCAGGGTGTATAGTGTGGTAAGTCGCTGCTTTGTGACTTAATTTCTGTTTTCGGGGACACATGCAGGTGTGTGTGTTTTGGGTTGTGTCTCTCCCCGTGGGTCGCGATGAAAAGCCATCACCTGTAAGTCATCCTGCAGAGCCGGAGGGTGGGGGCTGTTCTCAGCCCCCCTCACCACAGGTCCCCCCCTTCCAGTTCCACTTCAGGTTCCAACCATACAGTACAATCTTGATCTCTCTTATCCCACCAGTCGCTCCCCATGGTCCTTAGTCTGTAAGTCCTTCCTCATCTCTGTGTTTCTTCTTTAAACAATATCTTGGGGCTGGAGAGGTGGCTCAGGGGTTAAGCCTCTGCCTTGCAGGCGGAAGCTCCTGAGTTCGGATCCTAGACCCCACGTATAGACGCCAGGCGGAAGCGGGGGCGGCCTGCGCTTCTGGTCCTGGTAGGGCGGAGCCTGTGAATCCCAGGGCAGAGTAAACAAGGAGGAAGTGGAGGGGGTCCATGGTGGTTCCGAATTCGTCCGTGGTTGTACACACACACACACACACACACACACACACACACACACATACACACACGCACACACATACATGCACAATTGAATAAATAATAAAAAATTTTTAATTCATATTAAAAAAAACAACAAAAAAACAATATCTTATTTGTGTGTATGGGGGGGGTGGAGAGAACAGGCGTATGTGTACCATGATGCACCTGTAGAAGTCAAAACAATTTTCAGAGGTTTCTTCCTCCGCCATGTGGCTCCGTGGATTGAACCCAAGTCACCAGGTTTGTGGGGCAGGCTCCTTTCACCTTTAGTCTCGCCAACCCCTTCCTGTTTTAACATTCTCTCTTCCTGTAGACAAATGCCAGATTTGAAGGCCCAATTCAGATGGGTAGGAAGCAAAGCAGGTAGAAGGGCCCCCTCTTCCCACAAGAAAACTCCCCTTCCCTCCCTAGCCACCTCCCCCCTGGAGACCCCCAGCAGCACGTGCCTCCCACACAGGTGAAACACTCTCTGGGTCCTTTGGGATACGGCTGTTTGCTCCGGGCATGGGCATGCGAGAGGTGAAGGGTCGGGGGAGGGGGGCTTTGGAGCTTAGGGCATTTGTTCACGCAGTAGTCACAGGTCTGTGGACCAGGGAATGGGCTCTGTGTTTTCCTAACCAGAAAGGGGTGCAGTCATGCCTGGGAATCCATGGGGTGTGGACCCCGGGATGCTCAAGGGTTCCTCAGCTCGCAGATGTTCCAATCCTTTTGCACAAAGTGGAAATATTTGCCTGCGACGTAAAGTAACCCCTGGCGTACTTTAAATTGCCTTTAGATGACTTCTAACCTGCCGCTGTGTAAACTCCGAGTAAATAGCTGTTCCGTCGCTGTGTTCAGAGAACAATGAGGAGAGAGGAATCTGCACATGCTCAGTGCTCTGACAGGCTTGATGTTTTTTGTTTTGTTTTTTTTTTTCTGGCCTGAATATTTTTGACCCTTGGTCAGTTGAATTCCTGAAGGCAGAACACACGTGAGGGAGGGTGACCATCTGTGGGAGTTCTTATTCATGCACAAAACTGCTTGGGGAAAGATTATTTGGGGGAGCAGAAGAGGCTGCAAAAACCAACAGCCTCACTCACACCCTGACCTCAAGGAGTCACAGGTGTCAGAGTGGGGGACCTTCAGGATAGGACCTGGGCAGAATTGCAAGGGGGAGGGCCCTGCCAGGGAGAGGACTCTGGGGCAGGAGGTGGCTGTCGTGTGTCCTGGAAGGAGGCACGAGGTTCCCAGGAGAACCCACAGAGGGCTGAGGCATTCAGACTGACTGGAGCAGTCACGTGGATCCGTGGCAGGGTGTTTATTGCGTGAAGATGAAGCATCTCTTCCAGCCCAGGATCTGACACTTGACTTGGGGTGGGGGCAAGATTCTGTTCTCCTCATTTGTTTGTAAGTAGCGACGTGTGGGGGTGAGGAGAAAATCACACAATCAGGAGATTTCATTTTGCTAAGCGGGAGACTTTCAGTTAAGTTAGAATTTGGCTTTCCGTGACCATCAATTCTCTGGTGTTATTTTCCTTCTCCTTACGCACCCACACTGCTCCAGAGAGACCAAAAGGCCATAGGAAAACAAGCGCTTAAGAAGAACATAATAAATAGCCAGGCGTGGATGGCACGGCTCTGATCCCGGCACTTGGGAGGTAGAGGCAGGAGGATCAGGATTCAAGAACCAAGCCTTGGCCACAAAGTGAGTTAGAAGCCACTAGGGGAGACGGGTCTCTCGTCCCCTAAAAAGGAATATCCCAGACTGGCCATATGGTCTGCGTTAGAATTCTTGCCTAGTATGTGCAAGAGGCTAGGTTGAGTCCCCAGTACTACAAAGGACGACACATCAGAATTGAAGAGAGGAAACAGGGTTATACACGCTGGCCATCCCAGCTCCCTGGAGGCAGGAAGACTGTGAGATTGAAGTCAACATGACGAATGGAGAGACGGCTCAGGGGTCAAGAATATGCCTTGAGAGTATAGTCCTGAGTTTGAGTCTCAGGTCCCACCTGAAAAACGCCAGATAGGGGCTAGAGAGGTGACTCAGGGGTTAAGACTGAGCTCTCAGGTCCCATGTAAAAAGGCCACGTGGTAATAAATGGTGGCGGCCTGCACTTCTGACCCTGGAAATCCCAGATTGAAGCAAGAAAGAGGTAGAAGCAATCCAGGATGATTCCTGAAGTCACCCTTGGTCCTCCACAGGGACACACAATGCCCCCTCACACACACACACACACACACACACACACACACACACACACACATACACACACAGCCCACAAACAAACAAACAAATAAATAAAGTTTGAAGTAAGACCCTGTCTGGAGAAACTTAATCCACCAGCAACAAAGAATTCAGCCAAGGAAGCAGCAGCAGATAGAACCAAAGCCCAGTGTGGCCAAGAACACCGGTTGCACTGGACCCGTCTGCCCTAGCTGCTGACCCCGCTGTCCCAGCTCGTGTTTCCTATAGATCCCAAGATCAGAGGCAAAAATGGATTGAAATGCTCTTTCTTGAGCTCTACCCCAGACCCACGAACCTGAAACTCATGTAGGGGGGCAGCAGCCTGTTTGAACCGGTGTCTCTCCTTTCAGGTCATTGGGACACATGCGGAAGTTTGAGAAGCCCTTCCTGGGATTTCACTTTTCACGGTTTCACCCAGGGCCAAGGCTATGGCTCCAGCAGTAAAGTGCTTGCCACGCACGCACTATGACCCGAGTTCAATCCCCAGCAACCACTGATACAGGCTTGTGACCCATGCTGGGAAGGTAGAGAGGGGCGGGTCCCTAGGGCTCTCGGGCTGGCTGGCTCCGCCTACTTGATGAGCTCCAGGCTCAAACAAAGCCTTGGAACCTCTACAGAACCATGGCCCCTCTCAGCTTCAGGCGCCCTTACTTGCTTCCTTCTCCTTCCACGCATATACCTTAATGCGAGGGACTGTCACGCCAGGTCTCTCTTAGTTTCCATTTGGCTCATGTAAGGGGATCAAATTATTTCTGTCCAGGTGTAATCAACAATTGAGGGACTTCCTTCCTGCCACTGTGTGTATGTGTGCATGTATATAAGTGTGTGCATATGCATGGGGGGATAGAGAAAGAGGAGAAAGAGAGAGAGAGGAGAGAGAATGCATGCATGGCGTGGGTGGAGGTCAGACGACAACCTTCAGAAGTCAGTTCTCTTCTTCCACGGCGCGAGCTTCCAGGGGTTGGACTCAGGTCGGCAGGTTTGTGAGTCGTGTCTTCGCCCACTGAGCTCTCTCACCAGCCCAGTATGAGGACGTTCATCGGGGCTCCTTAAGCCCTGGATGTGTAGACGATTATTCATAACCTTCCCACAGGCGATGCCTTTTGGTTACAAACCACCTTCCCCCGCATATGCTCCACCTGATCCCCAGACACCTGCTCAGGAAGCGCTGAGTTGGAAACTACCGAGGGCACTTTAAGTAAAAAGGGATGCACAGGGACTTGCGCGCTTATAAAGACATCAAAGGCTGTAGCAGCCACCGCAGCCGGGTCTCATCAGTCATCTTTAGAACACAGCTGGGAGGGTTTCAGGGGAGTGTGAGCTTCTCATCATCAGGAAGGTGGCGAGCTGGAGACCAGCCCCCGAGACCTTCTGCAAGGTGTCCTGTGGGCAGCGGGAGGCTGCTGCAGTGGGCAGGGCCTGGGAGTCTGCGTAGCATCTTCAATCAACCCTGTCAGGGGTCAGGGAAACGTGGGTTGATCTTTCCAGCAAGGTCTTCAGTCTCTGGGTGGCTTCGCTTCCTCGTCTTTTTCCTTCTCCTCCTCTGCTTCCTCTTCCAGACAGGAGAATAACGCACTCGATGAACTCACTGTGTCTAGCCTGGGACAGGCTGACAGGCAGGACTCTGTTCAGAGACGGAGATAGCAGCCGTGAAGAGACCAAGGGTCAGGCAGGAGCGCGTCCCGTGGATTCGTGAGCTGCCCACGCAGGGGCTCTGCTCTAGCATGGACAGGATAGAGCCAGTAACTAGGTGATACGGCTGGTGTTGTGTGTGCGGGGGACCCTCGTCCTTCCCTCACCCCCTTTCACCACATCTGCAGTGGAAACTGGAAGGGTGGGCCCTGACCATTCTCTGAAGTGTTTGCCACACAGACACGAAGACCTGAGTTCCACCCCCACATTCTTTCTTCTTTTTCCATTTTCATGTGTGTGTGTGCGCGCACACGTGCATGTGCGTATACATATTCTCAAGTTCATGACGTACGTGTATGCCAGGGGGGTGTGCATATGCAACTGGAAGACCAAGTTGATATCGGGAATCACCCTCTATCTCTCTTCCACTTCCTCTTTTTTCCAGTCAAACCCAGAGCTCACTGATAGGGCTACTCTTGCTAGCCAGCTTGCTTGGGCAAGCCCCAGCATGTGACTTACAAGGCTAGAATTATAAAGAGGCCACACAGCACACACCCAGCGTTTCATGTGGGGTCCAGGGATCTGAACCCAGCCCCTTTGCTTATGTGGAAGCACTTTAACAGATAAGCCACTACCCCAGCCCATATTGAAAAAATATAAAAAATTTGTAAATAAATACAAGGTGGCTTGTCCTTGCTTGTAATCACAGCATCAGAGAGTAAAGCTAGGCAGATCCCTTTGGCTCAATGACCAGCCAGCTTAGTGTACTTGATGAAATCCAGGTCAGCGAAAGATGCTGTCTCAATAAAACAGCAACTGAGGGCTGGAGACAGAGCTCAGGAGTTAAGATTCTGTCTTACAAGCAGAAGGTCCTGAGTTCAGATCCCAGGTCCCACGTAAAAACTCCAAGTGGAAAGGGTGGAAAAGCCTGTGCTTTTGGCCTTGGTGGGCGGAGCCTGGGAAATCCCAGAGCCAAGAAAAAAGGAGGGAGAAGCAGCCCAGGAGGACTCCCGAAGTCACCCTTGGTCCTCCACAAGGACACACAGTGCCCTCTGACATACACACATACACACACACACACACACACACTATATATATATATATTAAAAAATCCAACAACTAAAAAACACCATCATAGGTTGTCCTTTGGCCTCCTGAACACATATGTGAACATAAATACCCCACACAGGGCTGGAGAGGTGGCTCAGAGGTTAAGCCTCCGCCTTTTAGGCGGAAGGTCCTGAGTTCAGATCCCAGATCCCACGTATAGATGCTGGGCGGA
Source organism: Typhlomys cinereus (assembly GCA_023101885.1). NCBI lineage: Eukaryota > Metazoa > Chordata > Mammalia > Rodentia > Platacanthomyidae > Typhlomys > Typhlomys cinereus. The sequence continues at coordinate 2,199,082 of JALPQD010000321.1, forward strand.
AGCGGGGGCGGCCTGCGCTTCTGGTCCTGGTAGGGCGGAGCCTGTGAATCCCGGGGCAGAAGGAGGTGGAGGCGTCCATGGCGGTTCCCTATTCGTCCGTGGTTCTACACACACACAGACACACACGCACGCACATACACACGCACATGCGCACAGTTGAATAAATAATAATAAAAAATGATAAATTATAAAAAAATACCCCACACATATATATACACATACACACGTAGACATACACAGGCACATACACACACAGATGTGCACACTAGACACATACATACGCATACACACACGCATATGTGTACACAGACACACCTGTAACTAAAAAACAAAAGAAGAGGGATCTCAGATGGTCTGAGAAGGAGGAGGGACATGAACAGCTTTCAAGCCTGGTAAGGATTTGCCCAGGTAGGTAGGGACCCTCAAGCTGCTTGCCCAGGTAGGGACCCTCAAGCTGCTTGCCCAGGTAGGGACCCTCAAGCTGGCATATGTGGGAAGGCAAAGCTAAACTGTCCCTCCCGCCTCCCCCACACCTGGATCTGGACACCTGTCTCAGGGAGAAAGGCAGTTGCTTTTTATAGGCATGGGGTTTGGAATTTTTCCTACGCACAGCTGGTTACATACTGAGCATCCCAGGACCCAGGGAAGAATGGTTTGCCACCATCCAGGGTGATAGTTGCCTGTGTGCACTCGCCTGGTACCTGCTGAGCTCTGAATTGTGCCCGCGGGCACCAAGCGGTTGATACGGACATTGATTCTGCTAGCGAGCATCAGGGGAGGTGATCGCTGGACAGATGGTACCCGGCACACCTGCTGGCTGTGAGCCGTGCTGGGAGTAAACAGGCTTCAGCCGCAGCCAGTGCACAGAAGCCCCGGCCCCCAGACTCAAAATGAGAGAAAATCCCGTTCTTGCAACCCTTGCCACACACGGATCTGCCCGCAGGAGCTAGCAAGCCCGTGTCTAGGCAAGCGACCTCTCACACTTGGTCTCTGCCCTAATGAATGGCATTTTCTGCCTGCCACTCTGTGGCGATGCTTTCATGAGCAAGACCTTGCAGGTCTCCAGTTACCGTGGACAGCAAGAAGTCCTTTGACCCTTGTTAAAGCACAAAGGCTGCTGTGGGGCTGGGGCTGGGGCTCATGTGATAGAGTGAAGCTCTGGGTTCCAGTCCCAGCGCTGCTAAACCAGGTAGGGATCAGCGCACCGGTCATCCCGGAACTTGGGAGGTAGAGGCGGGAGGACGGGGAGTTCCAGGTCACCTTTTGTTGTGTAGCGGGTACCAATGTTGGAGTTCGTCAGCCGGTCTCTAACACCTCCCTTTCTGGGTCTGCTTAGTGCTCTGGGGGGCAATGCAGTACTCCGCAACCGCCAGCCCAGGCTTGCAAGGATGACGCAGGCCACGCGAGGCTTGTGAGCACAACTGTAGGTCTAGAAGGGGCGGAGCGCTTGATGCCACGCAGTGCGCTGACACAGCGAGAAACGAAGCCGCACACGGGTGGGGCTCCCAACATCTGGGGCACAGTAGTTGATATTCAGTTCATACCCAGCTCTTCTCTAAGAGCTTTTCAAGGTGGTTCTGGCCTAATCCGCACTGCACCCTTGGGGAACAGGAAGCTTGGGAATTTAGCCAAGGTCTTGCTGTCTGGGTCGAGGCCGGATTCCCACACAAGCTCTTCAGTTGCTCCCAAGCTTCATTCGGCTCCGGGAGAGGGGCGTTGCATATGGAACCTAGCAGGACACGGGGCCTGTGGGTGGGAGGGAGTGGCTTCGCGTTTAAAGCATTGGCGACACAAATGTGAGGACCTGAGTTCAGATTCTCACAGCCCACGCGAAGCCAGATGCAGTTGCCCACATCTATAATTGCAATCCACCTACAGAGAGGTGAGAGGCGGAGGCAGGAAGTTCGCAGTCAGCCAGCCCGGTGTGTGCAGCAAAACTGTACCCCAAACAAGGTGGAAGGGGAAGACCAACACCCAAGGTTGTCCTTCAACCTCCATACACTTGCCATGGCTCATGCACATACATGAATATTCACACATGCATGAACATACGAACATGCACGCATTGCTAACACCTACATGCACACTACACACAAAAATGGAATTAAAAAAAACCTCTCCAGATGCCAAGGTGCAGGCAAAATCGGAGCACAGAGCTAAACTTTTAGAACCTTCCATCAATGCGCACCCCTAGGCCCCCAGGGAAGCTTTATCTCCACCTCAAGTATCTCTGGGTTCATTTGTAGCTAGCACAGCATGAGCCTGGCCGGGGGAGTCGACATTTGGCTGGACCCCAGGCGGGGTGTTCTGCTGCCCACACCCCCAAAACCACCTACCCTGCTTACCTCTCTGTCTTACACGCCGTCACCCGACTAGCTCAGGCGCTTGGCAGTCAACAACCGTCATTATACTGCCGTCACTCCGGCTGCTGCACACGGGAAACTGGCGTTCTTTCTGAAGCCTCCCCCAGAAGCCTGGAAGCCAGAGCCTAGGAGGGTTTTGGGGGTCTCCACAGGAGACAGAGCAGGGCCAGAGGCAAGCGGGCATGGGCCTGCCAATTTGCATAAGTTCCCCCATCTCCTGAGCCCCGTAGAAAAGATGGTGATTTGTAAAGAGAATTGTTGTGACCAGGCTTTGATTACATGGCAGATCCCAGCACAAAGAGGCTGGAAGGAAAGGCTGTGACAGGCGATCCTTCTAGATGTCCGTTAGCCCACCAGGCAGCCTGGGTTAGGAGGAGGAGGAGGAGGAGGAACTAGAAGCCAGGGCTTTTCTTTGCCTTTCCGCCTCTGCCGTTCATTCTTCTGCAGAGGGCTTTCAGGGGGGAGAGGGAGGAGGTTGCACGAGGCTCGTTGTGGATTCTTGAGGAACTCAGGGCCTGGCGCCCGCCCAACAGGGTTACCTACTGCTCTTGGCAACTCCACAGCTGCCCCCTCCTTGGAGAACACATTGTGGTCCTCCTCATTCCCCTAGGTCCCACCCACAGACTGGGAGGTGGAAGGTCCATGGGAAAGATAACCAGGAAGAGCGCCACAGGCTGACCCCAGCCTCTCTAATCACAGCCTTGAGAGAGGGTAAGGTAGGACTTCAAGTCCTCCTCGGTTGCTTAGTGAGTCTGAGCCAACATGGACTATGTGAGACCTTCTCACAGTGTGCAGGAGATGGCCCAACCACTAAAGGGCTTGTTGGGTATGCCCAGCAGTGAGGACCTGGGTTCGGATCCCCAGCAGCATGTAAATGGCAGGGCTTGTGGTGCGTATCTGTGATCCCAGCGCTGGAGCGGCAGAGACACAGATCCTCGCAGCTCACAGACGACGATCCCAGGGTCAGTGAAAGAGCCGTCTCGAGGTACACAGTTCTTCTTTTATATTTTATTTTGTGTATGTGTGTGTGTGTGTGTGTGTGTGTGTGTGTGTCTGTGTGTCTGTGTGTCTGTGTGTCTGTGTGTGTATCAAAGGGAACTGTATGTTCCTCTGGAGAACCAAGGGTGATTTCAGGAATCATCCTGGATTACTTCTACCTTCATTTTGCTTTGCTCTGGGATTTCCCGGGCTCTGTCTACCAGGGCTGAAAGTACAGGTTGCCACCATTTCAGCCTGGTGTTTTTATGTAGGACCTGGGATCTGAACTCAGGACCTTCTGCTTGTGAGACAAAGTCTTTTTTTTTAAATTTTTTTATTATTATTTATTCAATTGTGCGCGTGTATGTGTGTGTGCGTGCGTGTATGTGTGTATGTGTGTGTAGAACCACGGATGAATTCGGGAACCACCATGGACGCCGCCACCTCCTCCTTGTTTACTCTGCCCCAGGATTCACAGGCTCCGCCCTACCAGGACCAGAAACGCAGGTCGCCCCCGCTTCCGCCCGGCGTCTATCCGTGGGGTCTAGGATCCGAACTCAGGACCTTCTGCCTGCAAGGCAGAGGCTTAACCTCTGAGCCACCTCTCCAGCCCCATGAGACAAAGTCTTAACCCCTGAGCCATCTCTCCAGCCCAAGATTCTGTCTCAAAAACTAAGGTGAAGAGTGATAAAGCAAGACCCCTGACTTTATTGACCTCTGACCTCCACACACACACACACACACACACACACACACACACACACACACAGGGGTCTGGAGTAGGGTCATAGTGGTGTGCACCTTCCTGAACTGAGAAGGCGGAGGCCAGAGGATCTGTTCTGTGTTCGAGTCCAGCCTGCGTGGCCCAGGCTGATCAAGGCCACTACCAACAGCCTTGTCTGACGTTACGCTGCTTTCAATGGCAGAGCTGCGACTGGGACCTGAGCCTCTACAATCCTGGCTTCTAAGTGGGCTCAGAGTTCCCCCTCCCACCCAGCCTTCCCTGGAGGCTGGAACCTAGTGCGTGGTATTGTCTGGGGTCACCTGCTTGCTCCTCGTTCCCCCGACGACAGGGACTGATCTTTTTCTGTGGACTGCTTACCCCCAGCTGCATCAGAATGCCAAGCCCAGAGCCTTATGGAGTGGGCGAGGCTCGGTCGCCCCCCCCCCCCCCCCCGGCTCGCAGCCAGCCAGGAGCAGTCTGAGCGTGGCGAGTGTGGTCTAGGTGCGTCTCTGCCAGGTCACCAGCTCTTCTCTGCAGCATCTGAGTGGGATGTGGAGCCGGGCTCAGCGCGGCCTCCTTGGTCTCTTTTAGTTGGTCTCCAGGCACCAGGAGCTGAGCTGAGGTGTGAGGATAGCTCCCCCTTTCTCCCCCTCTCCCCGCTCCCCTCCTTCCTGGCTTCTCAGGAATCTGTCCAGCCAGCTGCATTCCACACTGGCCTCTGCTAATGACCTCTGCGTCCCTCCCCCTCTGGGCATCCTTTTGGACCCTGGGGTTGTCACTCAAACGAAGAACACTGCTTAGCAAGGACGGAATCTCCCAGCACGCCCCGCAGCTGGTCTCGCTGGTATGAACCAACCATGCCAGTCAATAATGCTAAAGTTAGGCAGAGGACAGGGAAGCGATGTATGTAAACTGCCTGCTCGGATGCCGTGTCATTGAGGATGCCAAACCTTCTACACATAGGCAGAGCCCAGGACGGCTATACAGTGAGATCACGCTTGTCTGTCACACTTAGCTAGACGCAGGTAAAACGCAAAAAGGAGCCAGGAGCAGTGGCAGATGCCTTCTGCTATTTTTAACCAACAAATTAAATATAACTAGTGTGTTTAATTTGTCTTAAGTTTTATGGAATTCAGACTAAGTTCAGATGCACGCAGGGTGGTTTGCATCCATTCCCTTGGGGAGACTTTATTATGTAAACATACCCTATTATACATGTCTAGTGACATACAGAAACATGTAACATGTATACTTGTCGTGGTTTGAAATGTGTCCCCCACAGTCTCATGTGTTTGGCAAGGTCATGGTACCTTAGAGGTGGAGCCTTGCTGGAGGAAGGCAGCCCCAAGGGGTGGGCCTTGAGGTGGATTAGTCCCACCCTACCTCCAGGAGAAGTCTGCCTTTGCAGCAAGCAGTCTACAGCGCTCAGCTTCCAAGATGTCTGCGGTGATTTAGCCTCCTCCAGCTTTGGCCAGCCAGCCATGCCGCCTCCATTATGAAAAACTGTACCTTCTCTCTGGAACTGTAAGCTGAATAAATCTCCCTTTCTCCTTTAAGTTGCTTGACTTTGGGTGTTCTCTCACAGCAATAGTAAAGAGTAACTGTTATAATACTGTAAACCAAGATGAGACAACCTTTTGGGTGTGTGAGTGTACTTAAGTTTGTGTACCTGTGGGGACCCAAGTGTGACATCAGGAACCACCCTGTGTTGCAGTTCGCCTGCATGGTGGCTGATAGATCACCATCAAATAGCTTAAGGGAACAAGGGGTTTATTTTCTTAAGACAGTCTGGTTACAGTTCATAGTCCAGCTTGATGGGAGAGCACGCACCAACACCAGGGCTGAGGGAACTGGCCACACCATCTCTATATAATGGCTGAGAGATGGACGATCCTTACTTGCCAGATTGGCATGTCTGGCCAAGTATACCAAAGAATGCCAACTTCCTTAACTAGTTCCCTCTTTTTTATTCACCTGTCCACCTGCCTTGAGCTGTGCCTTCCCCATCAGCTAGACAATCTCCTGCAGGCTTGCTCAGGGCCTTACTCAACCACTGGTTCTTTACAAGTGTGCCAAGAGCTCAAACTCTCAACTGTCAAGTCGACACCTGTATGTAACCGTGACACTGAACTTAGACTCACACACATCCACCTGCTTCTGCCTCCCAAGTACTGGAAGGACAGATGTGAGCTACCACACCTGGGTTTGCTGTTAAGCCATAATTAAACTTCATTGTGGGTTTTTTTTTTGTTTTTAGGTTTTAAATGGTCTCTTTTGTATTTTCTTTTAATCCCAAAGCAGCTTGGCAATTAACTCCTGGATGTTTTCTTAGAAGCAGCAGCAGTATTTAAAACAAAACAAAACACAACAGACTGAGGAAAAAAAAAAAACCTGTTCCTACAAAACAAAATATCAAATCTAGACTGTTAGCTACACCAGTAATAGATGCAAACTTCAGGAAATCACCGAATATATCCCCTTAACAAGAAGCTCAAAGAACATATGGCATAATCATGCTCAATCAGAGGCGCCGTTAGTAGAAACAAGGTAGAGAATTTAGATCTCAAAGACCTAGATTCTAACCTAAATAGGGAGCAGGATTCCTCCAAGGCAAAGAGGTCGAAAGGTAAAGCTTGTTGCACAGGCTTAATTAAGGAAGTAAAGCTTTGAGCGCTGATGGGAAAATAATCAGAGCTAGACTGGAGGCCCGTTCGTATTGTGGAGACTGGATGGCATAAATACAAGGTGTTTTCTTCTCAAGGTCTGAGGGTCAGATCTGAGAGAGGTCAGCCACCCTGCTTCATTTTTCAAAGGTCTTTTTATTCTTTCAGTGCTTCACACATGAATGTAGTGAATGTGTGATATTTTCACACCTTAACCCCCATCTTTCTTCCTGTTCCACCTTCTTCCCTGCCAGTCTCCCTCGTAGTTTCATGACATTTGAAATGTGTGGTCTGCTGAGTTTCATCTGGACTGCCGTCAATGGTACTTAATGGAGGATGAATTATATACATCAGTGGGTCTACCAGTGGGGGAAGCATCTTTCATCCCTTCCCTGTCAATCTTTACCATCCTCATCCTCTCTGGGGAGGTGTGGAGCCTCTTTCCTTCTGTGGTGAAATGTCAGTAGACAAATCTCATGCAGTTCTCATGGATGCAATAGCCCTATCATGTTCAGAAGATCAAGTCTGACCTGTGACCCCTTCAGGATCTTACAGTCTTACTGCTCCCTATTCTGCTATGTTTCCTGAGCCGGGGAGTGGGGAGGCAGCTTAGATGACCTGTTGGGGACCCAGCAGCAGTGAGCCTATTTCACAAGGCTTCCCTCTAGAGGAAAAGGGACCCAGATGCCCATGTGGACTCAAGGTGTAACTTGGAAAACAGGCATTCCTTCTTTCAAAAGGTCAACCCTGGGCTGGAGAGATGGCTCAGGGTTAAGACTCTGCTTTGAAAGCAGAAGATCTTGAATTTAGATCCCAGGTCCCATATAAAAATGCCAGGCGGAAATAGCTCCAGCCTGCACTGTGGCCCTGGTGGGCGGAGCCTGGGAAGTGCCAGAGGGAAGCAAAAAGGAGAAGCCGAAGTCATCTCTGGGCTTCCACAGGGACATGTAGTACCTTCTCTCTCTCTCTCTCTCTCACACACACACACACACACAAATGGATTAAGTTTAAAAAGAGGTTCATCTGGTCCCCCGGGGCCAGCAGTTACAGGCAAGAACACTGGGCCAAGCTGAGAACATTTCACAGGAGATCCTCAGAGGGGCATCAGCAGAGGACTGGCCAGGATAGGAGGAGGAAATGGACGCACATTCACTGTAAGGCGTGTGGATGTGCCCAGGAGCGGCTGCTCCCGACGAGGACGGAACAAAACAGGCCCTTCTCCCTTCGGGCTAAGGCACAGCACACTCTGTCCTGGGCCTTTGGGCCCCAGCGAGCGGTTGCTTTGGTCAGAGAATCTTGGTTGCCGCTGTGGACTTGTCCATTTCAAGACCTGTCAGAGAGGCTGGATTCCCAGGGCGATCGAAGATGTCAGCTAGATCAGAGGACGAAGCCCTGAAGCAGAAGAGAAAGCTCCTAGAGGTCCCTGGCCCCTGGGGGGGGGATATGAGCCAGGCAGGGAAGTCTTCTGGCAGTGCCAGGCAGTACCCCAGCCTGAAGCCTTCACATACCACCAACCCCTTGGGTCAGTGCCCGTAAACCCATGTAGTGCACATGGAAAAGGAAGGCAGGAGAGAGAGAGGAAAAGAGAAGAAAAGAAGACAAGAAGGAAGAAGGGAGAGAGAAAGAGAGAGAAGGAAGGGAGGGAGAGAGAGAGGAAGGAGGGAGGGAGGAAGAAAGGAAGGAAGGAGGGAGGGAAGGAAGGAGGGAAGGAAGGGAGAGAGAGAGAGAGGGATTCTTCCCTAGACCAGAGTAGAGAGAAACAAGTGTATTTGTTAGTTTCTTGGTTCTGCCAGTCTGTGGGTAATGGCCGTGGGGTCTCCATACTGAAATCTTCATTCAGTTAGGAGAGTCTCCTTTGGGTGCAGTTTTCTGCCCCGTGATTCTCATGTCAATGAGGGCAGTCCCAGTTTGGTTTGTGTTTGGTTCTGGATGGTGAGGGTGAGCCGCTCCCCTCTTTCCACACACACATTTAATTCTCTCTGTGCAAATGAGGAGAACCTGGATCAGTTAGTGTTCATCCCGGGCAGTTAAAGGGCGCCACTTTGCATGTGATTTTCTGTCGTGAACTACCACTTAGCAAGTAATTTTCTCCCTGGAAGAATCCGCCGCATGCAAATGGAGTTTGGTTCCTTTTGATAGAACAGACCCTGGTTTTTTTGAGCGAGAGGGAGGATGGGAGGTGGGGGATGGGAGATGCTTTCCTAGACCAGATTGGTAGACCCCTTCCTTCTTCTCACTGATATGGTGTCCCTCCACACTTGGTTAATCCTTTAACCCCGTGCAATTAAGTATAGCGAATGTGACCTTTATCGCGTTCTTAAAGGCCCCGGGCTGTCTTCATTCTAAAAAGGAGTGGGGGAAGAGCGCGGCCCTGCACATGAACTCCGCAAGCAGCTTGGAGAATTCATTAGGAGTGTTTTGAAAATCTCTCTTCCTCTTTAGGAGTCTGTCACTGCCCATCTCCTGGGGTTTCGGATCATTCCAACCTGTCTCAGAGGAAGGGACTTCTGATCCTTCCATGTCTTTCAGCTGGCGCCTGGGAAGGAGGATAGCTATAGTGGCCTTTTCATTCCCTTTGCGTTCCTCGCAGGCCCCTGGACACCCGTATCTGTCCCTCCAGTGGCTACTTTGATTCACATCGCTCCCAGCTGTGCGAGTGCTCATCTCTTGAAATTGGCACATGGGAAAAGTGGGCTAGCCTCGCCTGCTGGGAATTCGGAAACCCTCGACTTTTGCCCTAAATTCCGGTTAAATCTGGACAATCGACCCCCTCATGTGTGCCTGGGAGGCCTGTACAAATGAATGACTTTTCGACCTCAGTGGTCTGGATGGTGGAGGTCAACGCAAGGGGCTTCCCGTTCCAATTTCCAGGAGTTACCTGTTTGGGCACGGGGGTGGGGAGGGGTAGCCATGGATGGGGGTGTCGTTTCTGGTTCCGGGCGGTCCTCAAGGTTAGAATCAGCCCTTGTCTTCCCTTAGGAAGGGCCTGGAGATCAGGCAGGCGCTTTAAACAGATGTTCACAGAAAACACAAGGAGGTGTGTGTGTTTTGGGGGGGGTGGATTAATCAGTCACTTTGCTTTCCCCAGGCTCCCCCAAGTTCACTCTGCCTGCTAGTCTTCTTTGGGACATCTTATTTACCTCGGGCTCTGGATCCTGTCCTGGCTCTTCTGCAGGGGCGGCCTCAGAGACGTCCTTCTGCTGGCTGGATGCATCGACACTCCATCTTGCTCTGGAGCTGGCCTTGCAAGGACTACCCGGGCCGCGGCGTCATTGTCTGTACGTTACAACAGCACCGTGCAAGCCACAAGTGAGGTCCGGGTGAGCACCCACCTCTGTCCACACACTGCGCCTCCCCCTCCCCACAGAGCGAGATTGACTCAATGGCGGACCCTTCTTTCCTAGCTCCCTTCCTGCTGAGGGATTGTGACCTCCTGGCTACAGGTAGGGCGCCTCTTGGGGGGGGGACTAATCCCACCCACATGGTAGACTAGTGACCTGGAGCACGGGTAAGTCCTTGCCCATGATACCTCAGTACCTCAACTGTGAAAGGTCCCCAGCTCCCGTGGTCTGTGTGGTGTCATGATTCCCAAGAGGCACCCACCCATCCGAGATTCTGATGATCATGGGGTCTGGGAATAACAGGTTCATCGTCTCCATGAAATAATTACTAAAGCCAGGAACAGAGTGGGAAACTATCTGTGTGACTTTTAAACAGAAACCAGTAGAATCCAAGCCTGAGGTCCACACTAGTGGGAGTCCTGGGGAGAGGCAAGGGACCAAGTGGTGGAGGTTAGAAGTTAACACAGTCCTTGAGGGGACAGGAAAAAGTGTGGAACACCAGGGAGTTAGAAGTTTGGACGAGAGGGGCTGGAGAGGTGGCTCAGGGGTTAAGCCTCGCCTTCAGGCAGAAGGTCCTGAGTTCGGATCCCTAGACCACGTATAGACGGAAGCGGGCGGCCTGCTTCTGGTCCTGGTAGGGAGCTGCTGAATCCCGGGGCAGAGAGGAAGTGGAGGCGTCCATGGGTGGTTCCGAATCATCCGTGGTTCTACACACAAAGACACACACACACAGGAGCGCCCAGAACACATGCACATGCGCACAATTGAATAAATAATAATTAAAAAAAATTTGAAAAAAAAAAGAAGTTTGGGACGAGAGCACAGAAGAGAGAATTTTGTTCTTTTAAGCTCTGTGTTGCTTACAGAATTACTATGCCTGGGCTCCAAGGCTGCAGGCCAGGGCAGTAATTGTCCTCGGCTTTGGTCACAAAGGCAGTGAGCTAGGGAACTCCTTGTTGATTAAACTGGGGGTGTGGGAAGTGGGGGGCTGAGCCAAAGGACGGAGACGCTGGCCTCGGATGGAGGCTTCATCCTGCCTCCGTCACCTGGGGCCCTGGAGGGCTCAGTGGCTCCACAGCAAAAGCAGCCTCTTTTTTAATCTTTACATTTAAAATGTCGTATACATCCAATAGTAGGACTTGTAATATTGTCAACCTTATTCCAAATCCCTTCCCCTCCTTTTCCTTTTCCCTTTCAGCCCTTCATCTCCCCTGCCTGACGACTTCCTTAATTTCAAATCTTTTCGCTTGTGCGGCCCACTGTGCTTCCTCTAGTCTGCGATGAGTTGTGCCTGGCCTGCTTCATGCTCCGTGAGCATTCCAGATCGATGGACAGACCTGAGGAAGCATCCTCCTTTGCTTCCCCATCGCATGAGTCCTCGTCAGTCTCTCAGGTGTGAGGCTTCTTGAGACCTTTCTGATGTTATGGGACATGTCAGTAAGGCAGTTCCCATGCAATTATTTAGAGTCTTGTGTATCACAACTGTGTCGTGTCCAGGAGATAAATGCGCGGCCTACCACCTTCCCACTTACAATCTTGCCGCCCCCTCTTCCACAGTGTTCCTGAGAATTGGGGTGGGGTTGGGGGGGGGGGCTTATATGTCTTGTTTAGGGTCAAGCAGTCTGAAGACACTTATTTTCTGCATTTGGCAAGTTGTGTGCAAGCAGATGGTCAGATGCGTGGCAGGCCTTGCAGATACATAACACACATGCTTCATGTATCCACAACATGGTGGGAGCCTGCCACTCACACAGCGAGGACCGAGGATGAGTTGGGGGACGGGGTAAGTGGGGGGCACTTAACTTGCCATGTTCAGGCCCTGGAGTCCAGCCCCTCACAGCGCTAGAAACAAAAACAAAATGGCACAGCAGCGGATTGAAGGGCCTCCCCTGACCAAGGTCTGGAATAATTTGAGCAACAAATTAACTAAATGCAATACTGTGAATCAGGAGAAACCCTGGGAGCCCCTGTTGATAAATGGGTGGATTGGAGAGGAGGGCAGCCCGTGGCACAGTGCTGGCAACTTGTCTGCCGTTTGTTGAAATTTCCAGGCAGGTGGTCCAGCCGGCACCGAGTATAGGGGCACCGGATGTGAAAGGCTGCAGCGCCTCGCGTTTGGCCGCGTGGCCTCATAGGCTTCTCATTAGTTGCAAGGGAGAGGGAAAAGATGGTAATTAAAGTGAGAAGTGGAGAACCACATGGACAAGGTGAGAGAAACAAACCTTCAAGATAGGCTCCGTGCGCCTCCCAGAGCACGCGACTCCCATTAGGGATCTGTGCACCCCCCATCCCCATCATGACGATACAAGAAAGGGCTCTTCTCTTGCAGGTTAGGAAGTGAGGCGCAGACATAAGAGCGGTGAAGCTGGGCTTCCCAGATCTGTCTGTCATTTCATGTCTGTTACCTGCTTCGTGCTCGCCACCTTCTTTAACTGCACATTGAAACTTGAATCAGATCATTACCAACCTGTGTTTTTCAACAAAGGGGCATCTGTGGATGGGTCTGAGAAAACGTCCTATTACCATCACATACAATTGAGTGGATAACAGTTTGAAACTTGATTCCACATTCCACCCATTAGATTGGAAACTCAGGCCGTAACAGGAAATACTTTGCGTGTTTCCAGAGAACATCCGGTCCTCTATGTAAGAGGCGGCTTAACATAGATTGGACCCTCTCAGGGAGCGCGTGTGGCTCAGTGACAGCTGAGACATGGAGAAGGTTGGGGGAGATGGTCTGGAGAGACTGACAAGGTCAGAATTCACTGCTCTTTCCTAGGTGTAGACAAGGACAGTCATGCAGGAAGGGCCGACAGGACTTGGTTTAAAGAGGGGGAGGAAAATGGACGGAACTGGTGCATGGGATGGATGGATGGATGGATGGATGGAGGATGGAGGTGGATGGGTGGGGATGGATGGGTGCGGTGAGTAGAGTATGGATAGATGGGTGAGGATAGTATGTAGATTTATAGATGGATGGGTGAGTTACATGAATGAAGAGAAGGATGGATGGGTGGGGTGGATTGAAGATGGATAATGAATGAATAATAGGATGGATGATGATAAGGCTAGAGAGTGGGTGCGTGTATGATATATATGTGGATGGGCTGGATGGATGGATGGACTTGTCTGGTATGCTGAGAGGATGGATGACATAGAGAGGTAGGTGTGTAGATGTGTGTATGTGTGTATGGATGGAGGGATGGGTGGGGGGGGATGGATGGATAGACATATTGATGCATACTGTCATTATCTCTTCCTGTCTGTACTGATTCCTAGTCCTCTGATCCTTACCTTGAACGC